>JAPIVC010000340.1:0-139202 GCA_030586385.1 Camponotus fellah
TGTTTAATGTTTTACGCTGTCAGTTATGTGCAGAAGACCGTGAATATTATGAGATACAAATTCAGGCTCGTAAATGTTAATAAAACATTCCACAAAATGTTTTAATAATTTATTCGCATATTCAATATATTCAACTGTACTATTTTGACATAAAATATGAACAACAACATGTAAAGTAAGAAAGTTTAAAAATATATCAGGATTTATTTCTTTTTGTAATATAATCGGACTGATATATAACAAAAATTATCTTAATTCGGTTGCTTTCTACTGTGCAAAATCTTGAATTTCTCGCGGTCTTCTTGCAAATTCTTTTGGAATAAGATGCCTGATATCGAGAAGAAATTGAGAAATAATTTTTATTCGTTGTGAAGATAAACATCTAGCTTTAAGAGGACCATTTATTCACAATTTTATTAGCTTCCTAACAATGCCAATGTATATCATATGCATGTAATCTAATGGAATTTGAGATATAATGTCAAAATTTGGAATGTTTAATAGAATATAACGATCTAGATGATATTCTTCCTGAGTTTGATTACGAAAATTAGCGTCTGTTCTTTTTTGCGAATCAAAATCGGGAAAACAAATTCTGTTAGCGATAAATTCACCTTCAATTGTACATTTTGAGGGGACTTCCGTTTCCGGTAGGTTAGGTATATGACACGTGTGAGTGAGCTGAATTTTTAGAGTGGAGTTTTGAAGTTTGTGAGGAGAGTGTGTGGTTGAGAGAAAGGTCATTGGAAAGCGAAGGTGGAGGTGAAGTGGAGGAAATAAGGATAAGATAAGGAGAGAAAGATAGAAGGAGGAAAAGAGTGGAATAAGTCGAAAGTGAAAGAAAACGACTAGTAATCACAGACTGGGAAGTTAGTAGAGGTGCGTACGTAATAGGTGAGAAGCGAAACCTAGCGGGGACTAGATAAATAATACATAGGGGAAATAAAAGCACTAGCAACTTAGGGATAAGAAAAGGAAAGATGGAGAATGATAGAGAAGCAGAAAGGAGAGAGAGGGTAGGAAATATAATTTTAAAAGGAAAGATAGGGCAGACAGCGGTAGGAAGAAGAGATAGTGTAGGATCGATAGAAAATTGGTGTAAGAGAAAAAAGGATGGAGCAGGAGAGGAATCAGAGGAAGGGGGGTCAATTAAAAAACCTCAAAAAGATATGATAGGAATAGTTTTGGAAGAGATTAGAGGAATGAAAGTAGAAGGGAGAATGGGGAAGGAGGAAGTGAGGGAGGGAATAGAAGGGATAAAAAGGGAGATAGAAGGGATAAAAATAAAGATGAAAATGAAGGAAGAGAAGTGGGAAAAGGAAAAAGAGGAGATAAAGAGAATCGATAAGTTAGAAAAAAGCATAAGAGAAAGTAGAAGTGGGGGGAAAATAGAGGAAAGGATTCCAAGAATAGAGGAGAATTTAGAGAGGGAAGAAAGATTAAAGAGAAAGAGAAACTTAATATTCAAGGAAATAAGGGAAGATAATGGAAGAATTAGAGAAGAAATTGAAAATATTTGTAGAGAGATAGGAGTGAATGTAGGAATTGATGAGGTAAAAGAAGTAAAGGCAGGAAAAGAAGAGAAAGGAAAGATGGTGATAGTTAAATTCAGAAGGGGACAAGAAAAAGATTTTGACAAATAAAGATAAACTGAAAGGGAAAGAAATATGGATAGAAGAGGACCAGACTTTTAAAGAAAGAAAGATTAGATGGAGATTAAGGCAATTAGCGAGGGAAGAGGAGAGAAGAGGGGAGAGGGTTAAAATAGGATATGATAAGTTATGGATTGGAAATGAAGCTTGGTTTTGGGATGATAACGAAGAGGAATTAAAAGATGAAAAGAGTAGAAAGAGGAGTAAGATAATAGAGGAAGGCGGGAATAAAAAGTGGGCTTTTAGCCGAGGAAAGGAAAGCGTTAGCCATAAAGAAGGTAGAAGGGGTGAAGAAGAGGGAGGAGGAGGGAAGAGAACGAAAAGGAAGAGGGAGAGAGGAAATGGGAGGAGAGAGGGAAAAAAGAATGGAATAAGATAAAAGATAAGTATAAGATTGCATTTTGGAATGTGGCAGGTTTGGGAAATAAGGATAAGGATTTTTGGAAGGGATTAGAAGAGTGGGATGTGATGATTTTATATGAAACGTGGATAAATAGTAAAGGGTGGGAAAAAATTAATATGAAATTACCGAAAAGATATATATATATATAGGTGACACAATGCGGAAAGAAGAAACAGGAAAGGAAGGGCAATGGGAGGAATGATCATAGGAGTTAGAATAGGAATAAGAGCGGAGAGGGAAAAGGAAAAAGAAAATATGGAGGGAATGATAACAATGAAAGTATGGTTGGGAGGGGAGGAATGGAAAGTAATAGGAATATATGTAAATAATGATTTAGAGAGAAAGTTAGAAGAATTGAAGAAGTGGACAGAGGGAAGAGGAGAAAAAGAAAGAATAATAATAGGAGGAGATTTTAATGCTAGGATAAGAAGAGGGGGAGGGATAATAGGAGAAGAGGATATAGAGGATGAAAGGGAATCTAAGGATAAGAAAATGAATAGAGAAGGGAGGAAACTATGTAATTTTTTGGAAGAACAAGGGTGATCGATGCTGAATGAAAACTTTAGGGGGGATGAGGTAAGGGAATGAACTTATGTAGGAGAGAGGGGGAATTCAGTAATAGATTATGTGATAGGAGACAATAGAACAAGAGAAAGAATAATAGAATTTAGGGTAGAGGATAGGATTGAATCGGATCATAGATCAATAACGGTAGGGAGGGATTGAGGGAGAGAAGGGAGGATTGGGAGGGAATAAGGGAAGAGGAAGAATGAAAAGGGGAGACTGGACCGAAAAAGGGCAGAAGGATTTTTTAGGGAAGCTTTTAGAGAGGTAATAGGATACGGGGGAGTAGAAAAAGAATGGCAAATATTGAAGAAAGAAATTAGGAAAGCAATGAAAAAGGTGGGGCAAAACGAGGGAGAAAAGAAAGAGAAGGGATGGTGGGATAAAGAATGTAGGGAGAAGAAAGAGGAGGTGAAGAAAGAAATGAAAAGATGGAGGAAAGAGGGGGGAATAGGGAAAAGATATAAGGAGATAAAAAGAGAATATAAGATATTATGTGAGAATAAGAAAAAGGAAGAGTTAGAAAGGTGGGAGAAAAAAGTAAGTGAAGCTAAAACGGAAGAGCAGGTATGGAAGGTAGGGATATGAAAAAGAGGAGAAGATTGAAAAAGAGGAGATGAATGAAGAGATTAAGATGGAAGAGTGGGATGAATATTTTAGGGGACTATTAGGAGGAGTAGAGTAGAAGATAGTGTGGGGAGGTGGAAGAGAGGACGGAGAGGATGGAGAAGAAGAGCTGGGATGGGAAGAGTTCGAAAGGGCAGTAAACAAGATGAAAGATAGGAAGGCAATGGGAGGAGATGGAATAGAAAATGAAGTATGGAAATATGGAGGGGAGAAGGTAAAAGAGGGATTATGGGAGATATGTAAGAAGGTGTGGAGGGGAGAGGGATGGCCAAAAGACTGGAAAATAGGATATATAGTACCTAGTGAAGAAGGGGGAAGGTGAAAACGTAGGAGATTATAGGGGTGTGACTTTGACGCAGACGGCGTATAGAATTTATATAACAATATTGGCGGAAATAGAGGGAAAAGGCTTATCACCACCGAGTCAGACAGGATTTAGGAAAGGGATGGGCATAATAGACAATATCTATACATTGAACTATTTAGTTAATAGGCAGATAAATGGGAAAGGAGGAAAAATGATAATTCTATTTGTGGATATGAAGGCAGTTTTTGACTCGGTGGATAGGGAAAAGTTGATAGAGGCAATGAGGAAAGGAGGGGTAAGAGAAGGATTAATTAAAAGGTGTAAAGAGATATTAAGGGAAACAAGTAATAAAGTTAGAAAAAGGGAGGGAGAAATCTTTTGGACAATTAAAAGGGTTAGACAAGGATGTCCGTTGAGCCCGAGTTTGTTCACACTATTGCTCGCAGGTATAGATGAGGTTTTAGAAAAAGGGAGATGGGGAGGTGTAAAGTTAGGGGGGAAGAAAATATATACTTTAGCATACGCGGATGATATCGCAGTTATGGCAGAGGATGAGGAGGGGATGAAAGGAATAATGAGTAAATTAGAGAAATATTTGGACGAAAAAGGAATGGAGTTAAATGTAGGAAAGACAAAGATTATGAGATGTAGAAAGGGGGGAGGAAGATGGAGGAAAATAGATTGGAGTTGGAAGGGAAGAGAGATAGAAGAAGCAAAAAAGTTTAAATATTTGAGTTATGTATTAAATATAATGGCAGTCAGGATGCACAAGTAAGAGATAGGATGAAAAAAGGAGCGGCAATATTAGGACAGATATGGGGAATTGGGAAGAGAAGATTTGCAAGGGATTGGGGGAAGAGGATATGGCTATTTGACAAATTAATATGGATGGTAATTAGTTATGGAGTGGAAATATGAGGATGGAAGGAAAGAGAAGAAATGGAAAAGTTACATGAGAGATATTTGAGGTGGGTGATGGGAGTGGGAAGAAATACAGCAGGTTATAGATATTTGAAGTGGGTGATGGGAGGGAGGAAATACAGAGAGAGAAGTTGAAGGGAAAGGTGGGTTTAAGGGCATGGGGGGCACGAAAAGAGACTGGAAGAGGGAAAGGGAAGAAAGTTAGCAAGGATATGTTGGGAAGAGATGAGAAAGAGGGCGAGAAAGGATAAAACGTTGGGGAAATGGGAGGAGGAGAGAAAGGAGTTTTGGGAAATAAGAAAATGGAAGATTGAGGAGGTGGAAGAATTAAGGGAGAAAGGGTTTTTGAGGGGAGAAGAATTGTGAAACGGAGAGAGGAATACAGAGAGAAGAAAGATGGGAGAAGATAAAGAGATCAAAATCGAACAGATGGTATCAGTGGATTAAGGGGGGAGGGGCAAGGAATACCGGGGTATTTAAAGAAGAGATGGAGAGAGAGTAGGTGGCAAAGAATAGCTAAGTTCAGGTTAGGAGACGGGATAAAGGAAAGAAAATATTGGGAGGAAGAGAGTGCAGAATATGTGGGTGGGCAATGGAGACATGGGAACATTTAAGGAATGGGGAGGAATGTGTAGTTAAAGAAGTGGGAAGTACATGGAAGGAAAGAGTTGGAGAAATTTTGGGGGAGGAAGGAGAAGGAGAAGAATGGTTAAGAGAAATAGAAAAGATAAGAAATAGGGAAAAGGGGGAAGAAGAGACGGACAGGAATGAGTGAAAGGAAAGGAGAAAGGAGTTTGTAAACGGAGACGGAAATCCAAAATAAGGAATGGATGGATGGAAGGAATGTGTGTCGGTATGAGATATCTCTCTCTCTCTCTATTAAATGCGAAGTTTTTTAGTTTTAGTTCTTTTTGCATGTAAAAATGTTAGCAAAAGAACAAATTTATAAGTTTGTAAAAAATTTTATATTATATTTTATAGGTATTTGTATTAGGTTTATAAGGTTTTTTGTATTTGTTTTTCTTTTATATTTTATTTTTTTTTTATATGATTTTTGAAGCGATAAAAGAAAGAGATTAGAGGATATGGATTTTTTTCAATGACGGATATAGGCACACGAAAGGAAAATGTATTATTTTTGTAACTCTGAGGAGAAACAATAAAGTTATCTATCTATCTTGTACATTTTGAACAACTAAAATAACTAGTGTGACCTTTAGTAAGCGTAATAAAAGATTTAGCAGGAGCATCACATATGATAGAGTGTATTGACACTGGAAATGTTATTTCGTTATAAGTTATTAAATAAAACATTTATATCGTTTACAAATTGTTATAAAAATTCATTTGCACCCTCTGGTTTGGTTTTGCCAAAATAGCAACGATAAGAAATATTTTTCCACGAGGTATGATTCCTAAAATGGGCCATAATTGATTTGAGTTGGATCGAGATATCGGCACGCCATCAATACAGAAAGATTTGAATCTGAATAGACTATAAAACTGTACTATTTTTACTTGTAGATAAAAATTGTAAAATACCATATTCAATGCCAAAATGGCAATATTGACCGGGAAATATATCAGTAATAACAGAAGATCGTGGTGTACGTAATAATGTCTTTACACATTTTGGTAAATTTAAAAAATTGGATGTACTTTTTTTAAACCAGACAATAAATGTGATAAAGCTACATAAGAAATGCGATGCGTAATAGCCCATTGTACTAGAAATGCCTCAAAATCATTTTCTTTATCTAAATTATTAATAACATTCTCTCTTATAAAAGTTCGATGTGATACAGTGTTATTTAAAGAAGCATTAGATTCGGAAATATTTGTTTCATCGGAAAATGATGAAAGTAAAGTGTTTGTCTCCTATACAATTTCAGAAAGAGCATTATTCAAATTGACACGTTCAATCTCATTATCATTATTCAAAGCGCCAAATTATTTACAATTACTCGCGAATTGGCTCTAGGCAGTGTTTCATTAAAGTGGAAATAATTCATCACTTTCTTCTCGAATTAATTTACGGCGATATCTTGTTGAAATACGCGACAAATATTTACGCTTTGGCATGACTGATATTTTGTAATGTTTTTAACGTTCAATTATATGTTAATATACGTGTATTTAAATAAAAACTAAAGATTATATAAATATATATACTGGCCTTATTTTGCTGAGCACCTCTTTGTTGTTCAACAATACAAATTGTTCAATATTATGTTCTTACCACTGAATTAATTAATTTTTCTTACTGATTGCAATGCGTGCGTCTAACACAGTCGATAGCTCAGAAGAAAAGACTGGAGCCGGAGCATACGGCGACGTTTGTTGCTAAGCACATCAACAAGCGTTACCATAGCATTGATAAAACATTGTTGATTCAAATTCAATACGTATATCTATCTACCGTGGCAAGAAAAACTCAGAATTTGTAAGAATTTTTCATATTTTAAATTTATAAAGAAATCTTTAAAAAATATATCAATTTTATTCAAATTTTTCAATACTTTGTAAGAAAATTGTAGGATAAAAAATCTCAGAATATTTTACATTTATACATTTATTATTTATGAGAAATTCTAATAAAATGTATTTACAGTTTAGAAATATGTTTCTTTTTTTGAACATTTTCGAAATTTGTGCAACTTTATATAAAATAAAAATTCACAAAATTTGTATAAAATAAAATATTAAACTTCTCTTAGATAGTTTTAAAATTTTTAGAAAATCTGCAAATTCTTATAAGAAAGTTTTAGAAAGTTTTAACAAATCTGAAAATTTTTATAAGAAATTTCAAAAATAATTTTCACCATGGTAATAATATAATAATATATAAAACTTTATATTTATAATTAATATTATTAATAATTACAAGTTTTATATCCTGTATAATATTATTATTATATATAATATGTGTATATACAGAATATATGTACTATATATTGATAAAATTTACTTATGCTAAATTTTCATTTTTACTTGTTAAATTTTCATTTTTCTTCCAATTTTTATTTTGAATACAAAATGTATTTATAATATATTTCATGAGCAGATGCGAGTGACTATGATAATTTGTACGAAAGAGACGAAGAACAAACTCTTGCTGTAAGAGAAAAAAGTCGAAGCAATTTATCACATTGACATATTAATGAAATGGAAAAAAGTGATCAATATAGATATACGCAAGAAAATCGATATATCAAAGAAAAGAAAAATTGCAATTTAAATAATCAGTTTTCACAAGCTGCAATTGGTAAGTAAATAAATAATACATAGAGATATATAATGCATAAAATATTAGGTCATATATTTTAAAAATTATCTTTTCTTAACACTATGTGATTATATGAATACACACACACACACACACACACACACACACACATATATATATATATATATATATATATATATATATATATATATATAATCATATAATGTTAAAAAAAGTTATTATCAATTTCTCAAATTTTAGCTCAAAATTTATAATTTATAGATTAAAAGTTTTACAATTTTTAAATGTTTCTACAAAATTTTACACACGCGTGTACAAGGCCTCACTGTTGTTAGAATACATTTCGCTCACAGCACACAATTCATAAACCCTAGCTATTACTAGCTGTTGTAAAGTTTCTACATATACACATCTTTCACAAAAAATGTGTGTGTATGTGTGTGTATTATGTGTTCTGCATACTTGCATATAGAAAGTGTTTCATTTTAACTTCCCCAGACAAATATTTCGGAAAATAATGAAAATTCGAAAAAATGTTTCAGACAAAAGTTGTAGTTTCGAGGATAAGCTGAAGAAGATAGTTTGAACTTGCAGAGTCATCTGAAGGTCATCTCCAATTTTTTTAACGGAACTGCTTACTTTTTATTACACATTCTTGTAGCTTATCTCGAGAGCTTTCCAGAACACTATAATTAAGTTAGTTTTCATTAAATACCTTCCTAGTTATGAGGCTTAAAATAATTTTTTAATTTTACATAAACCATAAAATATTAATTCTAGTAAAAGTATTTTTTGATTATCTTACCTAAATATTTTTATGTAAAAAATAATTAGAGGAATCAATTGATGTAAAACATAATTATTTAAAAAAAAATGTAATTGTTAATTGCAAATTACATATTCTTTCTTCGAAACAACTGTGTTTTCTTTATACCAATTGATTCCTCTCATTATTTTGTACATAAAAGTATTAAAGTAAGATTGTTATAATCCGCGAGATTATAACGTTATTTTAATATTCGCTAGAACGTTCGCGAACCGCGTAAAAAACCGCCACCTCAGCGAACCACGCGCGAGTTCGCCGGAAACGCAGAAAATGCTAACGAAGGGTTTCGACTTTGAACCTCCTTCGTTAGCACTTAGACTTGATCGCCGGAAATCCCCATGACCAAATATGGTCATGTCGTTAGGCGATCCCCTCCAAAATACCCCTAAAAAGAGGTGTTAAAAACCGTCCACCCGCGGCGGACAGTCGTTAAGTGAAAGTCAATTAATAATTAGTGCGAATCTGGGGCAAACCGCTAATCAAACGCCAACAAAATGTTAAATCTAAGAATTGTGATTCGGAGAAGGCTCAAAGAAGTCAACCAATATAGAATAAAGAATTAAGTCTGTAATTTACTAATAATTATAATAAAAATAATAGTAATAACATTCTCAAAATAACGGCCTCGAGGTCTCTGACATTTCCCGGCAAACCCCAATTCCTGTGCCGTCTCGGGCACAACAAGATAATCGAAAAATGAATAATTTTCAAGATATTTTATGGTTTATGTAAAATTAAGAAATTATTGAGGTGACCTTCAGATGACTCTGCAAGTTCAAACTAATGGCACCATCTTATGTCCTCCTCGAAACCATACAACTTTTGTCTGAAACATTTTTTCAAATTTTCATTATTTTAAAAAATAATAATTCTGAATTAAAATATTTATAATTATTATTATTATTAGCTTCCACGTATCTCTCTGTTATTATAAAAGTTACATAAAAATATAAATATATGTGTAATAATAACAATAATAATAATAATAATAATAATAATAGTAATAATAATAATGATGATGATGATGATAATAATAATAATGATAATAATGATGATAATAATGATAATGATAATAATGATGATGATAATAATGATGATGATAATAATGATGATGATAATAATGATGATGATAATAATGATGATGATAATAATGATGATGATAATAATAATAATGACAATAATAATAATAGCAATAATATTTATATTTGTTTCTGTCACCTTATATAGCGTGCATATATCAAATCTATCGGAGGAACATGCATTGATGATGCCGTAAAGAGATATATACGTTATATAAAACATTCTCAAATCAATTGGCGGAGAAATATAACTGGGAAGGTCGATGCGGAAAACAGCCATTGTATAAACTGTAATTAATCAAAGTTATTTTCAGTAAGTTTACATCTAAAATGTTTACGAATAAATAATTAATGCTTTCATTTCTTTTGAAAACTATACCAATATTTTAGGATCCATACTCACCAATATCCCAGATTCCGATCAGGGAAAAATACAGCGAAGGGTTATGGAGTGGTTACGACATTTAAAAGCGAGATATGAAAATGAAAAGAAGCGGATCCATAGATGAAGTGAAAATCACGTTTCACTTAATTTTGATGAAGAAGAAATCTGGAGAGAATGAAGAATTGAATGAGGAAAGGTATTAATAATGTCAAAAGGTATGAAATTTTATTTTAATTATTATTGGTAAGATATTGATAAGATTACGTACCCATTCTATTATCCAATGTATTATATAATTATTTGCACATTTTGCAGTTATTTTCACGTGCAATAATATTGCCTTTAAGTTGTCTTTAATCTCTGTAAGTTTATTTTCAGTACTGCAGTTTTCAATTTAGGAAAATATTGTGTATTTTATGGAACAGTCAATGATGAACGCGATACGTAAGTTTCCAATAACTTATATACGCTGCTGAAACTTCCTAAAAAAAAAGATTAATCAATTAAAAAGAAATATATAAAAAAAATAACGAAAGATAATAAGGAAAAAAATATATTATTTTGACACAATTTTCTATGATTTTGCATTTAAAATATTCATATTTTTATGTACTTATATGTTATATATTTAGTTTTATATAGATTATATTATCACAAATTTTTGCATAGCTCCTTAATTACAGATTATTTCGATATTACTGTTAAATTTTTTTATATTTGTGAAGGTTCATGGCTCTCTTAGGTTTATGTCACTCAAAAACAATCGTAAACAATAAGACTTCTTTGATTGATGACTTTTTTTCCTATCGCTTCTGTTGTATCGTTTTATATTTGTATTTATATTAGTAGTTTTATATTTGTATTTATATTAGTAGTATTTTTATTAGTTTTCCAATAAATATAAAAGTTTTACGTAATTTATTTGTGTATATTCATGTAAACTTACCTTTCCTTTTATTATTAAGGCAATAAAAAAAGCAATTTTATATAAATAAAACCAAAAAAATATTTATATTTATAACTGTTTTATATATTTATAGGAAAAATAATTAAGATAAAAAAAACGTAATTTGTTCATATAAAAAATTTTTAATGTTTTTTATTTATATATTTTATTTATCTTTTTAAAAATAATAAAAATAGTTACATTAAAAAGAGCTATAATTTTATTGAAATACAATTATATATAATAAATTCAGCTATCTTTAATTTTAAATAATTAAAGGTTTTCCATTTTCTAATATAATAATTAACATGTATTATAAATAACGTAAAAAATTTTGTTATCAAAGAAAATCTTTTTAATATTAAAATTTTGTTAATTATAGAGTTATTTATCGTTTATTAAAAGTTTTTAATAAAAATTTAAATTTTGTGTAAAGATACTTAAAAATAAAATATAGAATATTACAAATTTTAAATATACTCTTAAAATAGGTGAGAATTTTTAATAGTACTTTAGAAATTACATTTTAGTTTATATTAGGAAAAATGTGTACACATTTATTATTCATCCATAACCGATGTCTAATGGACATCCATGATGGATTTACAGACGACATCTACCATGGAGATAATATGAATTTCCATTAGAGATTCATCAAACATCCACCGTGGAGATAGAGGGCGCATGGAGGTATGGAGGTTATATGGATCTCCAATGGACGTCATGTTCCGTGTGGGTATATATATATATATATGGGTCATTCTTCGTCAACCGGTGAAGCCGCCTATCCAAAATTGGTTTCAATGCAAATAAACGAGGGCTTAAAATTCATAAAAAAATAAAAGCTATCGAATGCCGTGTGCTGATTTTGACTATCCAAAATGACTGATCCAATATGGCGGCCAAAACGTAGGATTAAAAATGTAAAATTTTTTAATTACCTATTGAGGGAGTATTTGGGTTCGCTGGTTACGAATCCGTCATCAGATTTTCAAAATTCAAAATGGCAGATAAAAAAAACTAAAACTTAACTTTACTTGAACGAGTCTCATCACTCGGGGGGTTTTTGAGGTCGCTGAATAAGAATCCGTAACCAGATTTTCAAAATTCAAAGTGGTCGATTTAAAATGGCGGATAGAAAACTTAAATATTTGTTTAACTTTATGAAGATTAAGACTCTACAGAGAGAGAGAGAGAAAGAGAGAGAGAGAGAATCCGTCACGTCCACGGTATTTATAGTGACTCCAAAATTTCGATGCCTTAATCTTTTGTGTGTGTGATTGTGTGTGTGTTTGTGTGTGTGTGCGTTATTGTTTTTGTTAAAATTTTTATTATTATACAATAAATGCTTTTAAAGGTATTATTCATTTTTTGTTATTTTATTATTCACTGCAAAACCACATATTATGAATAGATGTAATGTCTACCACGTTCAGCTTGTCCCAGGACCACGGCGAGGACGTAGTGGTAGATGGTCCCATTTTTTTTGTTTTTTATTTTTTTGTGTTTTTTGTTTTTATTTTTGTTTATTTTTAAACTTACTTGTTTGAAAAAATAATGTTGTCTGTTGCTGATGAAAATCTTTTTATCATCAACTTTTTTCCATCTAATGGAATAAATGAGTGACATTTTTGAATATTGGGAATAGCCAGTGCAGCTTTAAATCGTTTGTTAAGATGCGCGGTCATTTTTTTATGCGCTTCTTTACTATAAAAAAGTACATCAATATTTTCAAATCTATTCTGTGCCCATTCGAATAAACTTTTCGGTGTAAGAATAGCATTTGATGCTTGCGCCTGCAAACTTGCTCGAGTGGCTTCTCTTTTAAAGATAGCACCGACACCATCGCAGCCTCCTTTGCCATGGGCTGTCGCGTGAAAATGCCACTCCGCTGGTATTCCGAAATCTTCTTCATGACATACTAAATTTGCCATTTGGAAACGATTCTTAAAATGTTGTTTAGCACCATCGGTGAAATAGAGTACAGTTTTAATCGTACATCGTTGTTGAATTTTTTGTAACAACATTTTTTGAATTATGTACACGGCAACTGTGTCATGAGCTAAACAATCTGATAAGACTATCATACATCGGTATTTCAGTTCTTTTTCAGTGCGATAATAGTATATAATTGTATGTACAGTACACTGATCATTATTAAAATGAAAAGCTTGGGCTGCATCTTGCACGACGAATGCATAATTTTCCGCAATCGAGTTGAATTAGCACTTCACCTTCTACAAGGTTATCTTTTTTCATGTTCATAAATTTTGCTTGTTCCTTTGCAATAAAGTTATGAGGCTTTAATTGTTTGAGTTTTGAAGTCAATTGTGTTAAAAACTCTTCGACTGGGATTTTTTGTGTGTTTAACATGGCTCTGTCAGTGGTTTGCCAAGTACTGAAGAGAACGTCAGTAATTAAAATCTTACTGAGAAGTTTTTCCACAATATCAAAAAGGATTTGTTCACTAGGGCATTCTGAACATTCATTGAAATAGCATGCAACGCTTGGATTTTTACACAGTAGCAAATTTAAGCAATCTTTATAATCGTGTAGTGGATATTCTAAATGGCGTGTTAATTTAGATATATTTATTGCATTTAGCATCAACTTGCAATTTTGATGGATGGTGCACACACATACACTATGTGTGCCACTCGCACCCGCAAGGATACAATTTCTTGGAAGCAATTTGGCAAATTTACTGAAGCTAACGATATCATCTGTTTTTCCACGCATAAAATGTGTATATAGATCATTTAAATTATAAAGAAGTAGCCTTTTCTGAATTTTTTGTTTTTCTCCATCAACTATTATACTAACCGTATCTTTCACTCCAGGCATTTGTCTACTGTTTTCATCTGACTGATAAAAATCTTCTATTTCTTTAAGAGTATCTTGAGAAAGATATTTTCCAGCTTTTGCTACTGGAGATGCCAATATACCACATTCTTCTCGTAATCTTCTTGCATTATTTGCCAAACGCCATGAACAATTAAATTCCGTTGCTATCTTGTTAACGCTCCAAGACAAAGGCGCCATTGTTAGTATTTGAATACGCTGTGCATTATCCTGAAGATTATGGAAATGATCTTTGATTCCTTGTAAAAATTCTTCAGCCTCTTCTTGTTTGGATTTTGTTGAATCAGACTTTGGTGTTTTCCGTATATTTGAATTTACAATTTTATCTGCATGAGATGCTTCTTGTGAATCTGAAACCTTTCCTGCATTTATTTCTGCATAATATACTTTTTTCCTGCAAGAATGGCAAATTTTTGCTGTCTCAGATAAACCCGGATATTTAATCCGTATTTCAGCAGCAGGATTCCTTAAGTTTTTACCGATATGACCCTTTTCACCGGGTTTTCGAAAAGGGCAAAAACACCTTTGAGAATGAAAATGGAACTCACTCATGATTTTCCAGTAAAAATTTTAGTGTCGCAAAAGTATCGCAAAAGTATCGAAAATAACGATTAGTTAAGAGTAGAAGAAGTAAAATTTTTAAATTCAAACACCAAATTATACTATTAACATTAAAGAATTGAAAATTTTAAATTTAAATGAAATATAAATCGCAGTTAATGACGAACGTCACAATTGGTCGCATGTAGTGATTTAAAATAAAGAGGATATATTGTAATCCGAGATAAGTGTGAATTTTATGAGAACTGAAAATATAATTTGGATCTGTGAGTGTTCACAATTGAGCTCAGAAAGATAAAGGGAAGAGTGCCTAAAATCTAACTTGGAGCTAGCTCGCAGCGTCGATCATCGGTAGACTGCCGGCTCGCGGCCGCTGCCTCGAGCTCGAGGCTACGTGTTGTCTAAGGAATTTTGTTTTTCTATGAAGCTGATCGCGTCAACAATTTCCAGAGACGCGTCGAACGAATTTCGCTAATCTCGCGAACAGTGAGTATCAATGCAAGTATAAAAAAAAAGAATCACTAACAGTATAAAACAAAAGCACAATCAATGCTCTGCCTGCAATACATGAATTTGGCATTCACACGATCCGCCTTCACCTGTTTCGACGTACAATATATCAACATACCGTCATGCCACGTTATACGTCAAAGTATTAAACCATGCACGATTTGGATGAAACTTAATGTCAGGAGTTTTCGGGGGTGCTGATTATGAATCTGTGGTTAATAAACAATCCAAATAAAAAGATTTTATAAAAATACGATATTGCCTTCGTGAAACATTCCACTTTGTATCGTTTCACTTTGTACCGCCATTTGAATCGACCACTTTGAATTTTGAAAATCTGATGACGGATTCGTAACCAGCGAACCCAAATACTCCCTCAATAGGTAATTTTTTTGTAATTAAAAAATTTTACATTTTTAATCCTACGTTTTGGCCGCCATATTGGATCAGTCAAAATCAGCACATGGCATTCGATAGCTTTTATTTTTTTATGAATTTTAAGCCCTTACTCGTTTATTTGCATTGAAACCAATTTTGGACAGGCGGCTTCACCGGTTGACGAAGAATGACCCATATATATATATATATATATACACATATATACAAACACAGGGTGTTAATGATTATCTGTTACAAACTTGTATGCAGAGAGTTTAAAGTAATACAACTTTTAATAAGAAACACATTTCCGAAAACATACCGTTTGCGAGCTGCAGATTCGAACTGTTGGTATGTTCAATATTAAGAATAATTATCATAATAACTTTATTTAGTTACACTACACAACAAAAATGTTTAGCAATGTTAAAAGAGATGACTACAATTGCTCGTAATGACGACCATCAACTTCGATGCAATTATTGCACCTGCGAAGCATGTTCTGGTACACTTTTTTCAAAATGTTAGACGTTATTTGGATTTTTCGTCATTACGAGCAATTAATGTAGCCATCTGTTTTGACATTGCTAAACATTTTTGTAGTATAATGTAAATAAAAAAAGATATTATGAGAATTATTCCTAATACTAATCTTTCTAATACCAACAGTTCCAGTCGGCATCTCGCAAACGGCGCGTTTCCGGATATCAGTTCCTTCTTAAAAATTAACCTACTTTGAACCTTTTATATACCGTAGAAGTTTGTAACAGGTATTCATATATACACATATGCATATATATACAGCGTGTTACACCTAGAAATGGCTACCTTCTTTTATCTTTTAAACTAAAAGTGATAAACCATAATAAATATACAGGGTGTCAGGAAATTTTTGATCTTAGGAGCCTTCGCCACGCGTTTACACATTCATCGCTCCTCCCCTCCCCAATCACTGCTTCGCCGCGCGTCGCCATTATGTTACAGTCAGACCGCCTTCGCCGTCGTGTGCTTCTAGTCACGCACATTGGTCGATCTTCTTTATTTAATTTTTCATTAATTATTGCGAATATCGCAAAATGGTATAAAACTTTCCTTTTTAATTTGAGCCAATCTACCTCCTACTTCGTTAAGATCAACAATTTCCTGACTCCCTGTATATGAAAATAAAAAAATACATTGATAATAGCAATACAAGTCAAGTGTCGATCCTATAACACAATAATTTATTATGCAAACAAATAAGCATGAAATATATTAAAATATATAAGAAAGGATGGCGAACATTTCGACTCTATTTTTGGATCATCTTCAGCGCAAATGTGATGATGTGATGAAACATAATAATAAATAACAAAAAGAATTTATAGTGGAGTTACAGAAAGAGCCGTCTGAAATAATAATGAATATTTAGGTATTTTAATCATCTTGACGATGCCTGTAATAAAATAAGTCAAAAAATAGATGTGATTTATTTATAAGCATCAGTTTGATAAACAAAGTTTTTGCATCTGTCCCATCCTGCTTATTATTATAAAAACACTAAAATGGCTATCAATATTCTTTTGGACAATGTTCTTTTGAACAATGGATATTCCTTAGATTTTATTTTCCATGGTCTAACCACCTTAAAAAACATTTTTTTAATTCAGACTCCTTAGTGAATAATACTCAGGTCACCAATACAAATGATCCCATTACTTATTTCACCATACTTTATATTCCTTCAATTTCTGAGCGCTTTAAACATATCGTCAAAGATCTGAAAGTTAGACTCTCGTACTATAGTCTCAATAAAATGAATAACTGCATCAGAGTTCATAAGGATCCTCTCCCTAACTCGAGTTCCAGAAATGTAATATATAAATTAAACTGCATGGATTGCGATGCGTCCTATGTGGGACAAACTAATAGACAATTGCAAACCAGAATCAACGAGCATCGTTGTCATATTAGACGTAACACTAATACTCGTCATCATCGATCACAGGTTGGTTCTGACCATGCTTTTAATTGGAATAACGTTCAGATCTTGGATCGTGAACTATTTTTGAATAAAAGATTAATCTCGGAAATGTTATTTATCAAAAGACAAAAAAATGGTCTGAATTTGCGGACGGACATCGAACGGTTACTCAAAATTTATTTAAATATTTATTTAAATTTATTTAAATATTGTCAATAATTTGCCTAAAATTTAAAATAATTTCCTATCATAGAGATCTGCGACTTTGCGTACATTTATACATTTGACTCACGTTATTATTGTTATTATAAATAAGTCACATCTATCCGTCAAGGACCTGTCGTTCCTTGTTTTCTGAGATGTTGATTTGTCTCTGTTTATCTCCTCAGCTCTCCGTTATCTTCAATGCCTGGAAGTAAGTCGGATTTACGTAGTTTTAACTTATTAAATTTTTAATTTTTCAATCTTCTATTCTTAGTTTGTATTTGTTTAAAGTATTCTTATCGTTGAGATTTTAAAAGAATTGACACAAGAAAAAATTTTTACCCTCTTAACTTTCAAGTTTCTATTGTTCATTCAATTTTTTTTTTGTTTAGTTCGTATTTTTATTTTTTTCTTTTTTGACTTATATTATTACTTAAGCATCGTCAAGATGATAAGATACCGAGACATTCATTATTACTTTAGACGGTTCTTTCTGTAACTGGTTCCGATATAAATTCTTTTTGTTATTGACTTCTGATTCGTCCAGTGCATTAAAGGTTGACATATGTCATGTTGTCATTTAATCATGATACTCAGTCAGAAGTTGGCTATATCGCAAGGGCCGAAAATGAAATGATGGACATCGCCTGCGATATTTCAAGCCGGAAAATCTCGTAGAAAATATAAAATATTTACATTAAATCACATATCGTCATATTCGTTTCAAACAGCGCTACAACATTTATCATATCAAAATATCTACATTATTATAAAAAAATTATACATATCTCTCCGTTCTTCAATACAGATAAATTTTGTAATCAATCACTATTCCAAAAAAGTTCGGTTCAAGTCATTTAATTTCATATATATTTGTTATGGTCTATCTCTGTTTAAAAGATAAGAGGTGGCCACTTTTAGATGGGACACGCTGTAGACAGGATAGACCATTTTAATCAATACACACAAATATCTCAGAAACACTGATTAAAAAAAATATTTCAGACAAAATTTATACAGCTTGAAGAGGGACAAGAAGAAGTGCTATTAATTTGACTTGAAGAGTCCGCAAATCCCTTTGTAAGGGGTATCCCCTTATACTTTTGGATTTTTGTAGATTGCCCCAAGAGCTTTAAAAACACCAGTTATGAGGCTTAAAATATCTTAATTTAAAAATATCTTGTAATATATTTTTTCGATTATCTTATCTTAATACTTTTTATGTACAAAATAACGAGAGGAATCAATTGGTGTAGAAAAAACACAGAGTTGTTTTAAAGAAAAAATATGAAATTATTAACTGCAATTTATTATATTTTTTAACGAACAATTATGCGTTGTTTTTTATACCAATCGATTTCTCTCATTAGTTTATATGCATAAATGTATTAGGGTAAGATAAACAAAAAATGACTATTTTACTAGATATTTTACGGTTTATGTAAAATTAAAAAATAATTTCAAGCCTCATAACTCGAAAAGTACTCAATAAAAAATATTTTATTATAGTGTTTTGGAAAGCTCTTGAAGCAATCTACAAGAATATCCAAAAATATATGGGATACCCCATTCACAAAGTTGGAAGTGATCTTCACGTGGCCTTAAGGTGACTTTTCAAGGTCAAATTAATAACACCGCCTATGCATCCTTTCAAGCCATATAACTTTCGTCTGAAACATTTTTTCGATTTTTCATTATTTTCCGAAATATTTCCCTGGGGAAATTAAAATGAGATATGCATATATACCCTGTATATATGCATATGTATATGAATACGCCTCTGTGAAGTTGGCATCGCATTTTTAAAAATCGAAAGTTTTAGCGAGAGTTCCGTTTGCACCCCAAATAGTTCTACAGTTCCTGATAGATTTTAGAAATAGTTCCGGCAAAATACCATAAAAAATGGCATTTTGAAAATATGAGGTGCTAACTTCCCGTGGCACCGCAACATGCGAAAAATGACATTTAAATCATGCTATCTTATAGTTCTCAAAGAGTTCTATAGTTCCTGATACTTTTTAACAATAGTTCTGCCCGTTAAAAATTAAAAAAAAATTTTTTTAATTCACAGACGGCACCTCACTTTTTGATAAAAATGGTCAGAACTTTTTTGTTCTTGTCTCTACAGCTTCGAGTCTTAATAACTTTTGGCAGAACTCGTCGGGGTGCAAACGGAACTGTCATCAGAACGTCGGAATTGCGAAAAAATTTTCACCCCTTTAGGGACTTAGAATTATACGGACACATATAACTAAAAGTAGTCAGAACTTTTTTGTTTTCGGTTCTACAGCGATATATAACTGAAAGATATAACTGAAAGAACATAATCGAAAGTCTTATGTGTTATTCTTATATGCTAATTTAAAATGTTAGAAAATTTTTGCCAATTTTAGGTACTAAATAAATTTCATAACTAAAATCTATCTTTAAATTTTAAAAATAATATCAATTAAAACAATAAAAATAAAAATTTTTAACTAAAAAAACATACTCGAGAATCTAACATACTATTCTATCTAACGTACTAATGTTACATGCTAATTTAAAATATTAAAATTTGTGTCGATCGTAGGCACTAAATTTAACAATTAAAATGTATCTTAAATTCTTAAAAATAATATTAGTAAAATATAATGGAAATAAAAGTTTAATATTGATTATGAGACTTTTTTGTAATTTTATAATTTTATATTTTTTTTCTTTTTTGTCAATGTTTTGATAAAATTGTAAACATTTAGTCACATCTCACATATAAAATCATATGAGGATTTATTACCTGAATGGATTTTGCAATCATGCGCTTCTCTTGCAGATCATTATATTCGTACCTGCAAAAGCACTATAATGACCATTTTTATCATTGTATTGTGTGTAGTTTACTACACCTACCAGAATGTAATTAATGTTATTTAAAACAATGATTTTTGCTAATAAATTTAGATCATGCCTAATGTCCAGTCGTCGATTAGTGTATTTATCATCTGTAAATACGGATGTGTCAATTATTATGTGTTTACCATAGGTAATGTTATATTCTGCTGAGGCATTACATATACGACATTTTGATTTTAAATCTTTTGCGTCGTCAATAGCCTTTTGCATGTATTGTAAACCTTCTTGTAAGAGTATGTCTACATTGATACTGCACGTAATTGTCTGACGGATATTTACAACATTGCAAGAACAAAACTTGTTGTAAATATAACTCGGTTCATTATTGAAAAGATATTCTGCTAAATGAGCAGCGTTACAATTTGCGTTTAATCGTTTAATATCACGAGTATATGTCGTTAAAGCATCGTTAAAAAGAGATAAATTTTGTAAAATCGAAGCGCGTTGATTATAACGTATCGATAGTAATCTACCATGTTCCAATATAGATTTTGCCAATTGGAAGATGTCATTCGAGGATGAGCTAGTTGCATTTCGATATGTTGCATGGGTTACGATTCCACTGACAACAAGTTGTAAAATGGAATCGAAAGCACATGTTTCTTGAATGTTAATAATTAATTTTCCTTGTTTTACAGGCTTACACTTGCTACCGTTAATAATAAGTGGTAGATTAAAGGAAGACTTACTGTTTTTTATAAAATCCCATTCAGAACGTTTGTCTAAATAGGATGCTTTGATCCGTTTCTTTAGAACATTTTGTTGCGAACATTCGACAGTATTGGATGAGCCTGTCAAACCGTGCCAGTTCTCACATACATTTCAAACATCATCCTTTTCATTTAAATTATTTGATTTACTCAGATTTATTTCGGATGAACTCAGGCTTGTTTCGTGTAAATCTGCGCGTATTCAGTGTCAATGCTTTTTATTGAAATTTCTGATGTACTTTTTATACTGTCAATTATGTCTGAAATATTTTGTGGTAAAAGTGGTTCTCTATATTTATTATTCTCATTTTCAGATTTCTTCTGTTCTTCATTTATGCTAACTGTACTTGAATTATTTGTATTATTTTCATTCAAATCATCATGTGTGATGTTTTGCTCACTTGACGTTAGTAATGTGTTATTTGATAAATCTATATTTGATATATCTTTCCTATTAGAGGCCAAGGTAATTTTTGCATCCAGAAGATCCAAATGTTATATAACAAATTTATCGACTCTCATGGGAAGTTGACCCTTGTTCAAAATTCACCGTTCGTTATTCATTGTATCGGTACTTATTTTCGCGCTTGCTAGGTCAACCTGTTTACCATTTCGTTGCTTTCCCTTTCTCTATTCTCAATTCCTCATTTCTTTTGATAACCACGTTATTGACAAGGCTGTCGTACGATCGCGTTCAGCCAATCCACGTATTCCCTTTTTTTTTATTTCCACCCGAAATCCTTAGCGTCGACCGAAAATCAGGCTAGTCTTGCGCTTGCTACCGCCTGTCTAGTTCTCGTCGGTGCGTATTCGCAATTCATAGACAGAGTAAAGTCCGCCGTCGAAATCGCAGCCGATATTCACAACCGCCACTGCGGTTTGATTTAACGCGCTCAATGAATGGACCGTATCCTTTCTTCGTTAAGAATGGAAAATAAATCTCTGTGAGAATAGTGTGGTGATTCCTCAATAACTCTTGTGATAGTCACGCATCGAGCGGCGACATTCATCTTGTGAACGATTAGCATTTTAATTATTTATGTGTGTATTGTTAGTTGTACTTGTAACACAACTAAAGTGCTTTCTTCACGAAGGATCATTATTTTCATTATTTCAATCCTGCCTGTCCTCTAGAGGATCTGAGAATTCTCGACACGCTCCCTTATTGCTTAGCGCTGGGCATTCTCTCGCGAAACGATCAACACTTAGATCAATTCGCGCATATATTAGATGGTCCTTCGAGCCGGATTGTAAGTGTGTGTGAAGGACAGACAAACACTGTGAAATTCTGCTAAGCATCACGTGAGCACAATGGCTGAGAAACTAGCTGCCCATTTGGTGCTTCAGCATTCGATCGAGCGGGCGCTTGACAACTTCAAAAAAATCGGCAGAAACAATAACACGGCGGCTAAGGTGCGAGCTAGAATAAACCATCTTAAGGAACTTTGGAGTTCCTATCAGGAAGGCCACATCGAGCTAATTACAACCATCCCAGAGGATGGCAAGAAGAAGATGGACTATTTTGCAAGAAATCAATTCGATGTAACCGAGGAACTCTACCAAACTTCGTTGGACTATATGATGGAGTGTCTGGAGGAATACGAGCCTACCGTGAACCATGATCTGTCGATCGATAGCGAGCGTTCCAACAAAACTTCATTTGGTATTTCACTGTCTCATCTTCCGCCAATCAACTTGCCACCGTTCGAAGGAGAGTATTCGGAGTGGGAGACATTTCGAGATCGATTTACCTCTCTCATTATTTCCAATTCAGAATTGGATGATTTCGCGCGTATGCATTTTCTTGTTTCGGCATTAAAAAGTCAAGCCCTCGAAAGTATCTCTAACATTGCAGTTACTGCAAGTAATTTTAAAGTTGCGTGGAAAACCTTAACGGCGCGGTTCGAAAATAAGCGACTATTACTCGCGTCTAATCTATCTACGTTGATAAGTCTGTCGACGGTGAGTCGCGAATCCGCATCTGAATTACGAAGTTTATGCGATAAGATTAATACGTCGATCGCATCGTTGCAAGGTCTAGATCGATCTCCGGAAGATCTGTGGAATGACACCTTAGTTTATCTTACTTTACAAAAATTAGACGGGGCCACGCGAAAGGCGTGGAATCTGCATATCAGCACTGTCGACACGCTCCCGTATGATTCTCTCAATACATTTCTCTCGAACCGCATTCGCGCGTTAGAAGAAAATTCACCGAGCTCTCTCGCGAAATCTCCAATAAAGAGTTCGAGTTCATCCCGCGTTCACGTAGCGACGGCATCCACGAACGTCGCTTCGGCTTGCCCGTTATGCAAACTCGTCATTATTTAAGTGTCTGCCCCGATTTCAATTCTAAGACTCCGCCTCAGCGTTGCGACATTGTAAAGCGTTTTAAGCGTTGTTTCAATTGTTTGAGCAGTCGTCATTCTGCTCAAGAGTGTACCAGTAAATAAACGTGTAGATCGTGCGCCAAAAAACATCACACGATGTTACACCTCGAATCGGATTCAAACGCCGATCAGTCGAAACCCGCAACGCAACCGTCGCCGCCGGCTCAAGCTTCGACGTCAAAGGTTGAAGTAAATTCGCTATGTGCATCTGCGAAATCCGGAATCAATTCTCAAGTTCTTTTTGCGACCGCTTGGGTTAAAATTAAAGCAGCTTCCGGACGTTCTGTCATGGTACGAACTCTACTCGATCAGGGCTCTGAGGCTACGTTTCTGTCAGAAAATGTGGCGCAACTTTTGCGTGTCAAACGTATTCGCATGCCGATTTCGATCTCCGCCGTCGGCGGTGTTCACGTCGGTACGGTTCGACATGCCTCGACAATTAGCATTTCTCATCACGCTTCCGATATTCCGTCGTTTTCAACAAACGCGTTCATTTTGACGTCTTTAACGTCATACGCTCCGAAGCGTGTCTCCACGCTTTCATCTCTCTCGCATCTTTCGGATTTAGACTGGGCAGACGCCGACTCTACCAGTAGCCATCTCATTGACCTCATAATCAGTGCTGATATATACAGCAATTTCATTCTGGAAGGCATTCGAAAAGGGAAGATTGGGCAGCCCATTGCGCAAAATTCAATATTTGGATGGATTATATCTGGCATTCTTGATTCTCGTGACTGCTCCCCTTACTCCGCTGATATTCCAAATGTCGAACAATCGTCTGTCAATCACTGTGCATTACTGCACGTCCTTGAATTCTATCGCAGAGGAAATTCATCATTTTTGAGAGATAGAAGAACTCCCTCAGTCTCAAATACTTACGCCGGCTGACGAACAGTGTGAAGCTCATTTTCGTGACACCCACTCTCGCCAAGCGGATGGACGATATATAGTACGATTGCCCTTTAAACAGGATCCTCCTCCCGATATCGGTCGTTCACGATTTGTGGCCGAACGTTCATATAATTCTTTATTACGTCGATTTCGCGTTCAACCGGAATTAAAATCTGAATACTGTAACTTCATGCGCGAGTATGAACTGCTCGATCACATGCGCACCGCTCCCGCATCTGAGTCGATTAATCAATGCGTTTATATTCCGCACCATCCGGTGATTCGTGAAGATAGTGCGACCACTCATTTACGCGTCGTATTTAATGCATCAAGCACTACGTCTAACGGGTCGTCGCTAAATGACCATCTTCTTGCCGGTCCGAAACTGCAAACAGATTTACCCGCGATTTTATTGCAATGGCGTCATTTCCAGTATGTCTATGCTGCTGACATTGCTAAGATGTATCGACAGATTTTAATCGATCATCGAGACATCGATTACCAACGAATTCTTTGGCAGGATGAGTCCGACGATCCCGTTGATTTTCAATTGCTCACAGTCACATACGGCATGAAATGTGCACCATTTCTCGCGCTTCGTGTTCTTAAATGTCTAATCGACGATAAAGGTCAAAGATTTCCGCTTGCAATCCCTATTTTGCGCGATCAAACGTATGTCGACGACGTACTTTTTGGCGGAAATGATGTTGAGTCTCTGCGAGAATCGCGAAATCAACTCATCGATCTTTTACGTTGTGGTAAATTTGAACTACGCAAGTGGGCAAGCAATTCACCGGTCTTGCTTGCAGATATCGATCCGTCGAACCATGGTCTAGCTTGCGACAAACAAATTGCAACCGATGAAAAGATAAAGATTCTGGGAATCACCTGGAATCCCGCGTGCGATATATTTCAATTTCGAGTCTCTCTCGTGAATCCTATTCCTCAAAGTAAACGCTCAATTCTGTCAACAATCACAAAACTATACGATCCCTTGAGATGGGTGACTCCTGTCACCGTGTCTGCAAAAATTTTCATGCAACAATTATGGCGGCTGCCAATTTCATGGGACGAGATCATTCCCGAATCTCTTCTTAACAGATGGAACTTAATCTATTCTAAACTTTGTCATTTGAACGATTTATATATCAATCGATGGACCGGGCTTCACTTCGAGATGTCGCACATAGAATTACACGGCTTCGCTGATGCATCGACGCTCGCATATGCCGTTTCAGTGTATCTCAAAGTAATTTCTGCGTCTGGCGAAATCACCATCTCTCTTCTCGCTGGCAAATCAAAGGTTGCTCCGCTTACTTCTCTGACGATTCCTCGTCTCGAGCTTTCCGCAGCCTTCTTGCTCGTCCGTCTGATAAATTTCGTCCAAAATTCCTTCAACATTAAAACCATCCCATGCATATGTTGGACTGACTCTACGATTGTGCTGACTTGGTTGCGCTCTCATCCATCTCGGTGGAAAACTTTTGTCGCCAATCGAGTTAATCAAATTCAAACGCGATTGCCAGAAGCAGAGTGGCGTCATATCCCTACGGAGGACAACCCTGCGGACTGTGCTTCGAGAGAGTTACTCGGCGACGAACTTCTCACTCATTATCTTTGGTGGCAAGGACCACACTGGCTCCATTCGTCCAAAGAAAATTGGCCTGCAGAACATGCAAACCTCTCCGTTGATTCTCACATGGAGGAGAAAGTCGTATCGCTGCATATGGCTGATCCTATGATGCAGTGGGATTTGGCTTCGCGATATTCATCTTGGCCGAAACTCATTCGCATCACCGCATATCTTTTCAAATTTATTCACGCCTGCCAGCATCGTTGTATCGTTGTCCTAACTCTATCCCATCCAACTCTCCAGCTCTATCATCCTTTGAATGCGGATGCGCAAAAACCTTTTGGATTAAACGGATTCAAGCCGAACTCTTTTCAGAAGAAATTCGCCGGTTAAAAGACAATAAAGATGTTTCATCCCGAAGTTCAATTGCAGCTCTTCGATCATTTCTCGATAATGACGGGGTAGTGCGGGTAGGAGGGCGTCTACGACACGCGCCTTTGCCATATCGCACACGACATCCGATTCTCTTGGCGTCGCATGCGATTGTGCAGCTTATTGTTTTGCAAGCTCATCTTCGAGCCTTGCACGGAGGGCCTCAACTTACTCTCAATCTTTTACGCCAAGACTTTTGGATCATTCGTGCTCGAAGCGTGATTAAAGCAGTCCTCCATAAATGCATTGTCTGTGTACGAGAGCGAGCTGTGATTCCGGTTCAGTTGATGGGAGATTTGCCTTCAGTTCGCGTGTCCCCTCCTCCTCGCAGCTTCTCACATTGCGGCCTTGATTATGCAGGGCCTGTTAAGGTTCGGGCGTCTTCTGGTCGCGGAATTACTTCGCGAAAGGCATACATACATTGCCTTATTCATCTGTTTGGCCACACGAGCCATTCATTTAGAACTTGTCGGTGATTATTCTACGCAATCATTCCTCAACGCTTATCTGCGTTTTTGTTCGTGACGAGGCCTCCCGCAAACTATGTATTCTGATAATGGAACCATGTTTGTAGGAGCTGACAAGGCTCTCGCCTATCGAAATGCATTACGCGATCCAAATTTCCTAAATAAAACAGCCCTTGATAATGTTTCTTGGAAATTTATTCCTCCTTTTGCGCCTCATTTCGGAGGAATATGGTGGAGGCCGGCGTTCGCAGTGTTAAACACCACCTTCGTCATGTCTTGGGAGACATTACCCTCTCATTTGAAGAGTTCAGTACTCTATTGTGCAAGGTCGAGGCATGTCTGAATTCGCGTCCGATTGCTCCATTAGGAGATACATTAGATGAAAGTCTGATTCCAGGGCATTTTCTGATAGGAACGGCTCTCACCACCCCTCCAGAGCCATCGATTCTTCATTTAAATGAAAATCGATTGTCTCGCTGGCAACTTATTCGCCATATGACGAAACGATTTTGGAAATTGTGGGCTAATGATTACGTGAATACATTACAACAGCGCAACAAATGGCGAACGTTTCAACCTTCGATCAAAATCGGTCAACTCGTCCTTCTGCAAAACGCCACCTTGCCGCCATGCAAGTGGGAGCTCGGCCGCGTTACACACCTTCACCCCGGTGCCGATAATTTAACTCGCGTCGTTACTGTAAAAACCGCTACTTCTGAGTATAAGCGTCCGATAGGAAAATTATGTATTTTGCCTGTTAATAGTGAGACGGTCACTGATTAATGTTCTCGCGTTAACAGTACTATTCTTCCTTTCTCAAAGGAAAACTTGTTCATTTTCTTAGTAGCTGTATGCTTGTATGATCTCAACAAAGACTTGTATAATCAATAATTATTGTGTTGAGCAGCAGATTTACTGTAAATATTCGTTATTTTTTTTTTTTGAAATCTGTTCTAGCGTTACTTTCGATATGCTTTAGTTTAAGTTAGTTCATTAAGTTAACCTGTCATCTGCGCTACGAGTTCATTATCATGGCGGGCGGTCCTCTCTCTTTCTGTCAACTAACTACACCAGTAAATTATTGTAATTTCAAACCTACGTTTCAAGGCGGGCGGAATGTTCAAAATTCACCGTTCGTTATTCATTGTATCGGTACTTATTTTCGCGCTTGCTACAAGGTCAACCTGTTTACCATTTCGTTGCTTTCCCTTTTTCTATTCTCAATTCCTCATTTCTTTTGATAACCACGTTATTGACAAGGCTGTCGTACGATCGCGTTCAGCCAATCCATGTATTCCCTTTTTTTTTGATTTCCATCCGAAATCCTTAGCGTCGACCGAAAATCAGGCTAGTCTTGCGCTTGCTACCGCCTGTCTAGCTCTCGTCGGTGCGTATTCGCAATTCCTAGACAGAGTAAAGTCCGCCGTCGAAATCGCAGCCGATATTCACAAACGCCACTGCGGTTTGATTTAACGCGCTCAATGAATGGACCGTATCCTTTCTTCGTTAAGAATGGAAAATAAATCTCTGTGAGAATAGTGTGGTGATTCCTCAATAACTCTTGTGATAGTCACGCATCGAGCGGCGACATTCATCTTGTGAACGATTAGCATTTTAATTATTTATGTGTGTATTATTAGTTGTACTTGTAACACAACTAAAGTGCTTTCTTCACAAAGGATCGTTCAACATCATTATTTTCATTATTTCAATCCTGCCTGTTCTCTAGAGGATCTGAGGATTCTCGACTCACTCCCTTATTGCTCAGCGCTGGGCAGTACCGGCATTCTCTCGCGAAACGATCAACACTTAGATCAATTCGCGCACAACCCTTAAACCCTCGACTTTTTATATCTGAGAATTCTGCCTCGATTGCAGAAGAAGTAGCAATTTTGCCAGATCTTTATTCCATAAAACGTTCCATAAAATATATAAAAAAAAGGCAATTGAAAGGTAATCGGCGTGCGATAGTGGCCGATACAATGATAAATCAACGTAAAGAAGCTATCGTATTTCGTCGAGAAGAAGCCAAACGGTTGAAAAATTTCGGAGACCAAAGTCCTCCGATATTACTTTCTTGCGCAGTATTGCGTAAGGCAAAGGAACAAAGATTGTTAAACCAACATGGTCTAATATTTAGCAATCCTATATTAAATCTATTAAACAATGCGAGATGCAGTAAATATACAGGGTCCATTATTAATATAAGTTTATTGCCATTTTGCTGCATGTATTGGAGCCCTGAACAACAGCTTCTGTACACTACAAGGTGTAAAACAGATCCAGAAGCTTTTTTAACGATCGATGCAACGGGCGGTATAATTAAACGCGAAACGTCACAAGATCTACCGATTTTTTTGTATCAGTGTGTACTGGTGAGCAAAGAAGGAAGCGTACCTGTCTTCCAAATGATTTCAGCCGATCACAGAGCTGTTATAATTGCTTTTTTTTACGTAACATTATTGTTAAAGGTGTTCCTCCTCCACCTGTAATTGTATCTGACTTTGGATGGGCCATTCTAATCACTGCGTCAGGTGTCTTCGCAAAGTGCGTTGACTTTAGAGATTATCTGCAAAAATGTTACAGTGTAGTCACAGGTAACATCAATGTTCTTCCATCTTGTTACATCAGACTAGATGTTAGTCATCTAGTTCATATGGTAGCAAGATGGAAGTGCTTAAAAGGCAGAGAAAAAATAATGGTGCGAGCATTTAATCTTCGCTGTATTAGTCAAATATATCAAATGAATACTTTTACAGAAATAGAATATGCAATAACATCATTATTATGCGTAGCACTCAATAAAACTATAGGTTGTTGCACAATAAATGAAAAACAATTAAAATCTGATATGCGTATGCAATACTTAAATAATTTGATAAAAGGTAATATTGCAAATGTTAAAATAGAAGCAATTATAAATAATGATACAAACGAAGAAGTTTCTGAACCTTCTATTAATAATTTTAATAACTACGAAAGAAACTCCGATATTATTACTGATTGGACACATTGGAGTGATTCTGTTTTAGAATCTGCACAAAAAATCGCCGAAGAATCGGAATATGGTAATATTATTAATGCATGTTACAACCCAGAATTTGTAAAACAAATGAAAACACGTTTATTGCCATATATACCCGTATGGACCGGTGTAATGCGACCCTTTTTTAAAAGATCTGGCAAAATTGCTACTTCTTCTGCAATCAAGGCAGAATTCTCAGATATAAAAAGTCAAGGGTTTAAAGGTCAACTTTCCATGAGAATCGATAAATTTATTATACAACATTTGGATCTTCTGGATGCAAAAATTACCTTGGCCTCTAATAGGAAAGATATATCAAATATAGATTTATCAAATAACACATTACTAACGTCAAATGAGCAAAACATCACACATGATGATTTGAATGAAAATAATACAAATAATTCAAGTACAGTTAGCATAAATGAAGAACAGAAGAAATCTGAAGATGAGAATAATAAATATAGAGAACCACCTTTACAAAATATTTCAGACATAATTGACAGTATAAAAAGTACATCAGAAATTTCAATAAAAAGCATTGACACTGAATACGCGCAGATTTACACGAAACAAGCCTGAGTTCATCCGAAATAAATCTGAGTAAATCAAATAATTTAAATGAAAAGGATGATGTTTGGAATGTATGTGAGAACTGGCACGGTTTGACAGGCTCATCCAATACTGTCGAATGTTCGCAACAAAATGTTCCAAAGAAACGGATCAAAGCATCCTATTTAGACAAATGTTCTGAATGGGATTTTATAAAAAACAATAAGTCTTCCTTTAATCTACCACTTATTATTAACGGTAGCAAGTGTAAGCCTGTAAAACAAGGAAAATTAATTATTAACATTCAAGAAACATGTGCTTTCGATTCCATTTTACAACTTGTTGTCAGTGGAATCGTAACCCATGCAACATATCGAAATGCAACTAGCTCATCCTCCAATGACATCTTCCAATTGGCAAAATCTATATTGGAACATGGTAGATTACTATCGATACGTTATAATCAACACGCTTCGATTTTACAAAATTTATCTCTTTTTAACGATGCTTTAACGACATATACTCGTGGTATTAAATGATTAAACGCAAATTGTAACGCTGCTCATTTAGCAGAATATCTTTTCAATAATGAACCGAGTTATATTTACAACAAGTTTTGCTCTTGCAATGTTGTAAATATCCGTCAGACAATTACGTGCAGTATCAATGTAGACATACTCTTACAAGAAGGTTTACAATACATGCAAAAGGCTATTGACGACGCAAAAGATTTAAAATCAAAATGTCGTACATGTAATGCCTCAGCAGAATATAACATTACCTATGGTAAACACATAATAATTGACACATCCGTATTTACAGATGATAAATACACTAATCGACGACTGGACATTAGGCATGATCTAAATTTATTAGCAAAAACCATTGTTTTAAATAACATTAATTACATTCTGGTAGGTGTAGTAAACTACACACAATACAATGATAAAAATGGTCATTATAGTGCTTTTGCAGGTACGCGATGGTACGAATATGATGATCTGCAAAAGAAGCGCATGATTGCAAAATCCATTCAGCTAATAAATCCTCATATGATTTTATATGTGAGATGTGACTAAATGTTTACAATTTTATCAAAACATTGATAAAAAAGAAAAAAAATATAAAATTCTAAAAAAATACAAAAATACAAAAAATACAAAAAAATTATAAAAATTATAAAAAATTACAAAAAAGTTTCATAATCAATATTAAACTTTTATTTCCATTATATTTTACTAATATTATAATATTTTTAAGAATTTAAGATACATTTTAATTATTAAATTTAGTGCCTAAGATCGACACAAATTTTTATATTTTAAATTAGCATATAACATTAGTACGTTAGATAGAATAGTATGTTAGATTCTCGAGTATGTTCTTTTACTTAAAAATTTTTATTTTTATTGTTTTAATTGATATTATTTTTAAAATTTAAAGATAGATTTTAGTTATTAAATTTATTTAGTACCTGGCAAAAATCTTCTAACATTTTAAATTAGCATATAAGAATAACACATAAGACTTTCGATTATGTTCTTTCAGTTATATCGCTGTAGAACTGAAAACAAAAAAGTTCTGACTACTTTTAGTTATACGTGTTCGATAATTCTAAGTCCCTAAAGGGTCGAAAATTTTTTCGCAATTCCGGCGTTTTGATGATAGTTCCGTTTGCACCCCGACGAGTTCTATCGAAAGTTTCATTAAGGCTCGAAGCTGTAGAACCAAGAACAAAAAAGTTCTGACCATTTTTATCAAAAAGTGAGGTGCCGTGTGTGAAATAAAAAATTTTTTTTTTAATTTTTAACGGGCAGAACTATTGTTAAAAAGTATCAGGAACTATAGAACTCTTCGAGAACTATAAGATATGATTTAAATGTCATTTTTCGCATGTTGCGGTGCCACGGGAAGTTAGCATCTCATATTTTCAAAATGCCATTTTTTATGGTATTTTGCCGGAATTATTTCTAAAACCTATCAGGAACTGTAGAACTATATGGAGTGCAAACGGAACTCTCGTTAAAACTTTCGATTTTTAAAAATGTGATGCCAACTTCACAGAGGCTATGAATACCTGTTACAAACTTCTACGCTATATAGAGAGTTCAAAGTAGATTCATTTTTAATAAGGAACTCACACACACACACGCATGCACGCACCCATGCACGCACGCACGCACGCACGCACGCACGCACGCACGCACACACACACACACATGTATAAAATTTACTATTGTTACGTCCCGGCAGGACCGCGGCTCTGATGAGTGTTTGGGCCTTGTGTCGGTCTGGTCGCCTTTTTCAGGGGCTAGGCCCTGGGGATACGCCTGCGACTAGGCTACTCGAACGACAGATCCCCTTCGGTGTAGGCGGGCAAACCGAACAGAGAGCGGGTATTACCGATAGCCAGTGAGTTACCAGCAATCGCGGTGCCGGTAAGGAGTCCGTTTTATCGACCGTTGTTTTCCTAGGAGATAATGGAGAAGGAGGTTACCGATGCACCTGTTGTGGCGGTTAGGGGAAGTCTCGAACAGTAAAGCTGGCGGGGATCGTACCTCCTACAAAGACCTTAATGGGATCGGGTAAAGAACAGTAATTAATGCCCTGTTGTCGCAATTCTCTAGCAAATCGGATATACGCGGCGATGCACTGGTCGCAATCGAACGGGAAGAAGTTTGCGAGATTGCGTGAGCAGGCGGTACAATAAACCCCGGCGTAGATACTACTGTCTATAGCCAAGTGGACGTTAAAGTGTGCGTATGAATTTTTATCGATATTGTTAGAATTGACGAAGCAATAGGCGCAGTAGGGTCAGATGTACCCTGTGAGCGAACCCGGAGACGTAAGTGCAGCGTATATTTGCGAGTCGGTTGTGTATTTCGTCGTGTGATCGTTCTGAATTCATGTGGACGCAGGTTATTCGAATTTGAGGTAAAGGAACAAAATGAGACGAACAAGTTCGCAATAATTCGATTATTTATTCAACTATTTTAGTTCAGTCGTCATAAGGAAAGATATCTTCCTGCAGATTTGCTTCGGGAACTAGTACCGGTCATAAAAGTGAAACTCCGGAAAGGTCGGGGCAATAAAACCCAGGTAAAGGGTTAGTCGGCCCGGGCGACCCTTGCCCCTTCTGTGAGCAATAAAAGTGAAACGCGCAAGTGTTCCTGGTTTCAGAGATCATATTTCAGCGCGTTCTGCTGAATTCGGAATGTATAAATTAATCTAATATTATTGGTTGGTCCGCGGAGCCCCAATGATTGGGAGTACTGGCGCCGTATTCAGTATGGAGGATTTCCGCGCGGATCTCGAGGTAGCGCTTCTTCCGGGAGTCTCCCTTTCCGGGGGAGCGTAGTTCAAAGGCGGCAATGATGGATTGTTGTCCACGGTTAACAGGTCACGTGGCCACCGGGAATATTCAATCGATTTTATACGAATATCCTTCCTTGGTGGGTTAGGTTTCTTTGATTGGGACCGTGAGTCAAAGTATGCTTCGTATTCCGCGTCGATGTAGTTGCGTTCTGTCCCTAGGTACTCACTGTCGGCTTCGGTCGCGGGGGCGTATTTGAATTTATAATACAGGCTGCGCGCGCAAAATTTGTGTCCGCCTCTCCTTGTCTTTGGCATAGCGTTAGGTTTACAATATAGATCGTTTGAGAGCTATCGGCGCGGACACGGTAGTGTGAAGCGATGATCGCAATCGAAATCGAATAGCAACGCAGCCGGCAAGGGTAACGCAGTCGGATGTCATTGGAAATAGTAAATGTGATCGGAGATAGCAACGCAGTTAGAGATAGCAGCACTGCTGGAGAATAGGATTAGTGTCGCGGTCAAGACGCACTTCTGGAAGAGAAGTGGCTCGATTGACGTCCGAGATAGAAGTGTCTGATTTTGGGACTGACTCCGGGTCCCTTGGCTTGCGTGGGTCAGGAAGGTGTTGAGCTGATGGGGATGTTTCTAGAATGGGGGTGTGTCCGGAGTGGGAGTGGTTTTGGCCGTCTGGCGGAGTGTTCGGGAATTAGATCAATAAGAGAGGTAAGTTCTTAGACGAGTGTCGGTAAGGTAGTAGTTCGCTGTGTCAGGAGTTGGTATTACTTATTGTTGGTATGTAGACAGTTAGCCTAAGGGTAAAAAAATTGCGCGGGGACGTAACACCTCCCCCCTTAAAGCAAAATGTGGGACCTTGTTCTGCCATTTTGCCTAAGGTATAGAGGTGGTGTGTTTTTCGCTAGAGATTGTTTTCATATCTTCTTCTAATAATTTTCGCAGTTCTTTATAATTTTCCTTCGCTTGGTTTACGCTGTGAGATTGTGAGTCTCGGTTGTGGGTGGGGGGTTCCAGGGTGTCCTCTTCGGTCGTGAGAAGGGTGGCAGGAGATCGGTGAATTCCGTCGTAGGTTCCTTGGTTGTTTCGCCTTATTCCCTTATGGATGAGGAGATTGGCGACCGAGTTCCACAGGGCTCCGAGTAAGTGCACACTCCAACCGTATATAGAGTGCAGTGCATATCCGTGTATTATCGTGTCAATTACTAGTTTCATGAACTTTAGGATCATGAGGATTGCCAATACTCCTGCGCTGGCTGAACCGAAGGTTACGAAGGATTTCCATATTCGTGTGCCTGCGCTTTCTGCTATTTTATTTAGAGATTCCTCGTCCAACAGGTTTGTGATTGAAAGGCTTCCTGCTGGGATTTCCTGTCCCATAGCGCTTCGCGCGATTATGTTTAGCATCGAGGGTTTTTCCATAGGGAACATGATGTGATCCCTCAATCGGTCTATGTCCTCGTCAGAATAAATGCCGCTAGTGGCGAGTGAGACACTCACGGGCTCACGTATTTCCACGTGGGTTTAGTAAGTGGCTGAATGGTTGTGCGATCGTTTCCGATGGTTTCGGTGTGAGTCTGTACCAAATGTTTAGTATTTTATACATCACCGGTAGCAGCTCGTTGCAGTCCCTGGGTGTTCCGGTTTTGGTGAGTATCTTGGATCTAGGTTGCAAAAATAAGGATTTATTTTGATAAGTGACTGGAAGTTCATTGTAGCAGGTTTCGATATGCCTGATTCGGCAGTCCATTGGAACGCACTTGATGAGGTGAATTACTTCTCCAGAGGTGATAGCGGTGTAACCTGGTGTTTTCATGATTCTGTGTGCTATCTCGTCTGGGGCTATACTTGCAAGCGTTAGTGCATTTTGCAGTACTTGCCTTTCTAGTGTGCATTTTTGTTCCATGATATCTCGGTAAAGCTGGGTCAATTGGGTTTTCAGGTGTTTTTCCACGTAGATGAATTTGGAATTCATGTATGAGAAGATGTCTAAATTATCGACCGAGGTTTTCTTATGGGTCTGGAATGTTCTTCCGGGCTGAGTGTCGTGAATGTAGAGCTTGGAGTGTTCCGTTTGGATTCTGTACCCGCACACGCTTTCTTCTCGTGGTGTGCGTGCCAATGCGAACGTAGTGTCTCTCGTGGTTACCGTGTATACTATTGGAGAGCCGCTTTTAACGGTTTCTGGTGTCAGCCGGTAAGCCGTTCCTTCGTAGAGTACGTCGTATCGGCTGAATTTGCAGTTGTCCTGTGGCATTACGTTCCAGTACGTAGTAGTTCCGTCAGCGTGGTTACATTCCTCGGCTGTGGCACGGCATCGTGCTCCGAGGGATAGGATGATTTCGTTACTTTTGTATCTGATGAGGAGGGTTAACTCCCGTGTGGTGATCATTATGGATGCTTGTACTACCACATTATCCCATGTGCCGTAAGGGTCGGAGAACTGGGTTCCTTTGCAGCTGCCGTCGACTCCTATTATTCCCGCATAGGTTAGGCTGTGCGAAGAGGTGGAGTTAATTTTGATTCCGGAGATGAGAGCGTTGTTTCCTAAAAATATTGTTCCGGTATTAAGTAGTGTTTTACAATTTTCCGCTGATATTTCTCTTATGTAGTTTCGTTTGCCATTGTGTACTACGGATATGTGAGAATGCATTCCGCAGTAATATATGGTTCTGTCAATCCCGATTTTGCATTGAATTCCGTATGTGTGGTCAAATTCACTCAGCTGTAGTAATTGCACGTAGGCTTCTTCTTTCAGTGGTTCGACGGTGTCGACTTGACAGCTCCCTATGTCGAGGAGTGATAGGGAGGTTATATTCAAGCCACGCCCTCCGCAGTCGTATCCAACCATGCATAGGGTCGGTGTGGTTAGTATCAGCAAGATTGGTATGGCAACCTTTGTCATTTTGAGGTTGAACCTGAACTGGCCGGTCCTCTGTCCGGGCGGTCGTTATATCCTTCGTCGTCTCCGTTGGTGGGGGGTGGTTGGGGCGTTGCAGGGGCGTGTTTCAGTTTATCTTGGTGGACCAAGATAACTCTATTTTTTCGTGCGCTTATAACTAATTTTACATTGTGGTTCCCTAAAACTTCCGTTATTTTATATGGACCTACGTATTGGTCCCCTAATTTTCCTTTCGTGGGCTCCTTGAGGAGGTATACCTTGTCGCCTATCTTGAATCTACGTGTACAGAGTTTCCGATCGTGGTATAATTTGGATCTAGTTTTTGCAGTGATTAAGTGTTCGCGTGCATTCTGTTGCGCGTTCCTGATTCTATTAAAGAGGGACGTTAGGTATTCCGCGTAGCTCTCGTTTCGCTCGTTAACTTCGTCGGATTCGCTTGACGGTACCCTAGCGGTTTTGCCGAATACTAACTCGAAAGGGGTATAACAAGTTCCTTCGTGGACGCTGGTGTTATATAAAAAAGAAGCTAGTTTGAGGCATTCATCCTATTCGTAGTTTTTATCGACGTATTGTTTAAGATATTCCCAGAGGACTTGGTGTGAGTGTTCGACTGACCCGTTTGATTGTGGCCTGTATGCTGTGGTTTTAAAGTGTCGGATTTTAAATTTGCGGGCTATGCTGCGCATGAGACTGTTCAAGAAGTGAGTACCTTGATCCGTGAGGATGGCCTTAGGTGCACCGAACACATACACGAGTTCCTCGGTAAATGCATGCGCTACTTGTACGGCTTCGGCGCTTTGGAGTGGAATGGCTAATGAGTATTTTGTTAGTAAGTCTTGTATTGTTAATATATAACGGTTCTTGGATCGAGTGATGGGTAGAGGGCCCATGATATCCATTGAGATTTTATCAAACGCGGCGTCAGGGGTATCAGTTAGTACCATTGGTTGTTTTGTTTTTGAGCGTACTAATTTCTTTAATTGACAGGGGCGGCAATTTTGGATGAAATTCTGGACGTCTGTTTTCATTTTTGTCCAATGGTAACGTTTTTTTAAGCGCTTGTATGTCTTGGTGATGCCTTTATGTCCACCTATGGTTGAGGCGTGGTTCTCAGAGATGAGCTGTGTTCTATCTTTTTCAGGGGGAATGATTATTTCATTCGCGCACGCGAAGATTTGTACTTGCGCGTCGTTAAGTATTCGCAAGAGGAGGGAACTCACAGTTTCCCAGGGGACGTTGTCGCACGCGCTACTGACTATGGAGATGGATCGTAGATCGAGTTTAGTGATAACGTCTAAGAGAGATCGAATAGCCTCTTTAATGATTTCCTTCTCGGTAATAGCGGATATTCTATCCTTTACTGCTAGTATTATAATTCGACGGTTTCCTTCAGATTTTACCTGTGCTCTTCCGAGGGGAATGTCTCTGATAATGGGCAATAAGCCTGCTTCCGCGAGTGTCCGTGCTCCGGAGTCGATTGGTACACCTTGTTGGGTAGTGAAAATGACGAGGTTATCTCGGCGGGTCAGGAAGTTGTCAGGGATTTGTGTGATCCTAAAAGGTTTCGATCACTTGGGTTCGTGAGGAGCGTCGGAATCGCTGGGTAGTCCCTCAGAGCTATCTGAATCTGAACTATCATCTGTCGTCGTGCTTTCGTGAGTGTCGTCTTCATGTGTTGGGTAATCTTCAATGTCACTTTCGTCCTCGCTTCTTGATTCGTGTTGGTTAATGTCGTCGGCGGGGATGGAGGTGCGGTTCGGCTCTGTTTCGACCTTTCTCTGCCTCGTGTTGTACGGTGATCGGTGGAGATTGGATGGTGTGGTGCGTCGGGTCACGGGGAGAATTTGCATGTCCCCGTGTGTTGGTTTCGCGCTAGTTCCTACAGGGTTTCTTAAGAAGGCATCTGCGTTGACGTTGGTCTTACCCGCCTTGTATATGACTTCGTATTCATATTCGGCCAGTTTTAGGCGCCAGCGTACTAGTCGAGACGTAGGATCTTTAACGGAGTGCAGCCACACCAAGGGTTTGTGATCTGTGACGAGGGAGAATTTTCTACCGTAGAGATATGGGCGGAAGTGGTTCACGCAGTACACTATTGCCAGGAGCTCCTTCTCTATCGTGGAGTAGTTCTTTTCCGCATCGTTTAATAGACGGGACGTGTAAGCAATGGGGGCGTCCTTTCCGATTGGTCCTTGGCTTAATATGCCGTCAATTGCGCCTGAAGCGTCAGTTGTTATTATAAATGACTTAGTGAAGTCCGGGTATTGCAAGACTGGTTCGGTGCAGAGCGCGTTTCGTAGTTGGGTGAAAGCTTGTTCTTGTTCTTCCTTCCAGCTGAATTCTTCGTCCTTCTTAAGGAGGTCCGTGAGAGGGCGTGCTATCTTCGAGAAGTTCGGAATGAACCTTTGGTAGTATCCCGCAAGTCCTAAAAATTGTTTTATGTTTTTTGCGCTACATGGTCGGGGAAACTCCTTTACTGCGCGCACCTTGGAAGGATCCGGTTTTACTCCATCTCTTCCGATGATGTGTCCCAGATATCCGACTTCCTTTCTCAAGAATTCGCACTTGTCCGATTGTAATTTGAGGTTAGCCGTGCGTAATCGCTCGGCTAGCTTATCGAACTTAATTTTGTGTTCGTTTAACGAGCTTGCGTATATGACCATGTCATCTAAATATACAAAGAGTTCTGTTCCTTGTAATCCCGTCAGTGCCTGGTCCATCAGCCTCTGGAATGTGGCGGGGGCGTTTTTTAATCCGAAGGGCATTCGGGTGAACTCGTAATGGCCATGGGGAGTCGAGAATGCGGTTTTCTGTGCATGCCCCTCGTCTATAGGTATCTGGTGGAATCCAGATGCGAGGTCAAATACACTAAAATATTTGGCGCTGCCCAACTGGTCTAATATCTCAGTGATATTAGGCAGTGGATAGGCGTCTCCGATGGTCTTCTCGTTCAATGCCCAATCTCGAGTCTATAACCATACGCCATCTCTTGTTGCCTCTAGAGCCCGCATTCTTGGGTACTATCCACAGCGGGGAATTATACGGAGATTCTGATGGGCGTATCACGTCGTTGTTTAGGAGTTCCTTTATTTGTTTATCTATCTCCTCTTTGTGGATCGGGGGAAAACGGTACTGCTTGGTATGGATCGGCTGTTCGTCCACCATGGTGATTCGGTGGGCAACAGCGGGGGTGTGGCCCAGCTTATCGCCTGGCAGTTGAAACAGGTCGTCGTGTTTACTAATGAGTGAGGTGACGTTTTCGGTTTCTTCTGGGTTCAGGTGTTCCAGGCGGAGTAACTTTATGATTTCTTTGATTCTGGCTTCATTCTCGATGTGTTTCGTCTTTTTACCACTCGTCGTGGTTAACGTTAAGACTTCATGGATTGTTGATATCTGTTCAATTTCCTCCAATTCTAATGTTGGCACTACTAATTCATGATCGACGTCATTAGTGTTGATGACCTGCAAATACGCGGTGCCTTCTCTATTCTCGACCACCGCGTCTCCCAGGTACACCCCTTTTGCTGCCCTGAGGCGGGGAACATATCTGACCTGTATTTCTGGGTTTTTTACCCTGATATAGAATGTTGACCGCGAGCGGGCAGGTATAACTACGATGTCCCTTGAGGAGAAGGGTATTCGTATTCCTTGCCAATATACAGCCTTGTTCTCTAGGTCAATCATGGAGGCATTGTCCAGGAAATCGCTGCCCAGTATTCCTTCTTGTGTTATTGGGAAATTGTCCGGTACTTGTAAATCCAGTGGATAGCCCATATAGGAAGTTCTAATAGTACCGAGGGTCTTGATCCTTTCTTTCGTAATGCCACTAAGATATACGTTATCGTCGCTTCGGGATGGACGCTTCGTCGTTTAATTAGGTTGGGAGCCGCGCCAGTGTCTATCATAAAGTTAGTTTCTTGGAGGAGATTGTCAGCAAATAGAGTGACTGTAGGTGCACGGGAACGCCCTCGTCGGCTTAATGCGATTCTGTACTCTCGTTTTTTTGGGGGCTGATTTCTATCACGTTTATTGCTCTGGGGGACGAGATGGTGGAGTCTGGGCCCCTAGGCTCGCTCGCCAATCCGATTCTCGGGGCCCGTGGCGTTTTCCGCCCGTGAGTTCTTTAAGGAATTATTGTACTCCCTTTTTCTACACTCGTTAATGTCGTGGCCAATGTTTTTGCAGTATCTGCATATTTTACGTGCCGTGTCTTCTCGCGAGAGGTGGGGCGGTCGCCTATTGAATTGCCCGGGGCGCTCCTCGCGATTTGGTAGAGGATTAGATCGTGGGCAATCATTTCGCCACGTGACTTGGTTTTGCTCCCGGTTTTCGTCTTGGTATCGTGCGCGTGGTGGTGGGACATAGACACGTGAGTGTTCCGGATCCCTCGTAATCGGGTAGGTGTCCGATTTACGGACCGGTCTGTCTATTCGCGATTCCTGGCGTTCATCCTTTCCGTGACGAAGTTTATCTAATTCCTGCCTTTTTGCAATGGCTTTGGCTTTAGCGAAGGCTTCGGATGGCGTGGTATGCAGGTCTTGGTCCATTTGAAGTCGATAATCCAGGGGTAGATCGTCGCAAAAGGATCTAGCTGTTAATTCATCGATTTCTATTTCTTTCCGTCAAATATCCCGTTTCGCGACGTTCGGCGTCCAAGATTGCAGTGCGTATCCTTGACGCGGGTGATATAATCTAAGATATGCTCCTTCGGCCTTAGGTAAATGGTGCTAAGTTCGCCTCGATACTGGTCGATAGTTTTAGGTGAACCAAAGGCTGCGTTCAAGAGGTCAATCAGTTGGGTGACGTTTTCGCAAGGCTCGTCTTCTACGGCGGAGTATGCTCTTCCGCGCAACTTGTTTATCAATAATTTAGTTAAGTTGCGCTCGGAGAGCGAGGGTATTATCTCGCGTGAGCGTCTACTGCGCGAGCGAACTGGCTCAAAGAGATGTTGTATCCATTGAAATTCGGTACAGATTCAGTATCTTCGCGAAATGTTACTTTGGGGACAATGTCGGAGGGCTCGTTGGTTGCGGAGGTCCCGGAGACGTGGCCTCGGCTGACACGGCGCGCGACGTTATTAATTTTGTTTATTTCCTCGCGTAAATGTTCTATTTCGCCTATTATTCCGATCCCAAGGAACTGGACGTCGCCATCACATTCTATCCTGCGCTTTTGTTCTTCTAGTTCTTTCTCCGTCAGTTGCGAGAATTCGTCGAATGCCCGGACATTCTCTGCGTGCTTCTGGCGGGCCTCTTCTAGCTCTTTGGCTTGTCGGGCCAATGCTTCCTCCTTGGACTTCAGTTTGTATTGCATGGCTCTTAATTCTTGCTCACTTAAGGGAGTGCCCTCGTCGGGAGGTGCAGTCGCTTTCTTCGAGCGGGTTTCCATCGTGTCGGATTTTTCTCGTATCCCACCGCTGTCACCAATTTTATGTTACGTCCCGGCAGGACCGCGGCTCTGATGAGTGCTCGGGCCTTGTGCTGGTCTGGTCGCCTTTTTCAGAGGCTAGGCCCTGGGATACGCCTGCGACTAGGCTACCCGAATGACAGATCCCCTTCGGTGTAGGCGAGCAAACCGAACAGAGAGCGGGTATTACCGATAGCCAGTGAGTTACCGGCAATCGCGGTGCCGGTAAGGAGTCCGTTTTATCGACCGTTGTTTCCCCAGGAGATAATGAAGGGGGAGGTTACCGATGCACTTGTTGTGGCGGTTAGGGGAAGTCTCGAACAGTAAAGCTAGCGGGGATCGTACCTCCTACAAAGACCTTAATGGGATCGGGTAAAGAACAGTAATTAATGCCCTGTTGTCGCAATTCTCTAGCAAATCGGATATACGCGGCGATGCACTGGTCGCAATCGAACGGGAAGAAGTTTGCGAGATTGCGTGAGCAGGCGGTACAATAAACCCCGGCGTAGATACTACTGTTTATAGCCAAGTGGACGTTAAAGTGTGCGTATGAATCTTTATCGATATTGTTAGAATTGACGAAGCAATAGGCGCAGTAGGGTATCAGATGTACCCTGTGAGCGAACCCGGAGACGTAAGTGCAGCGTATATTTGCGAGTCGGTTGTGTATTTCGTCGTGTGATCGTTCTGAATTCATGTGGACGCAGGTTATTCGAATTTGAGGTAAAGGAACAAAATGAGACGAACAAGTTCGCAATAATTCGATTATTTATTCAACTATTTTAGTTCAGTCGTCATAAGGAAAGATATCTTCCTGCAGATTTGCTTCGGCAACTAGTACCGGTCATAAAAGTGAAACTCCGGAAAGGTCGGGGCAATAAAACCCAGGTAAAGGGTTAGTCGGCCCGGGCGACCCTTGCCCCTTCTGTGAGCAATAAAAGTGAAACGCGCAAGTGTTCCTGGTTTCAGAGATCATATTTCAGCGCGTTCTGCTGAATTCGGAATGTATAAATTAATCTAATATTATTGGTTGGTCCGCGGAGCCCCAATGATTGGGAGTACTGGCGCCGTATTCAGTATGGAGGATTTCCGCGCGGATCTCGAGGTAGCGCTTCTTCCGGGGGTCTCCAGGAGCGTAGTTCAAAGGCGGCAATGATGGATTGTTGTCCACGGTTAACAGGTCACGTGGCCACCGGGAGTATTCAATCGATTTTATACGAATATCCTTCCTTGGTGGATTAGGTTTCTTTGATTGGGACCGTGAGTCAAAGTATGCTTCGTATTCCGCGTCAAGGTAGTTGCGTTCTGTCCCTAGGTACTCGCTGTCGGCTTCGGTCGCGGAGGCGTATTTGAATTTATAATACAGGCTGCGCGCGCAAAATTTGTGTCCGCCTCTCCTTGTCTTTGGCATAGCGTTAGGTTTACAATATAGATCGTTTGAGAGCTATCGGCGCGGACATAGATAGTGTGAAGCGATGATCGCAATCGAAATCGAATAGCAACGCAGCCGGCAAGGGTAACGCAGTCGGATGTCGTTGGAAATAGTAAATGTGATCGGAGATAGCAACGCAGTTAGAGATAACAGCACTGCTAGAGAATAGGATTAGTGTCGCGGTCAAGGCGCACTTCTGGAAGAGAAGTGGCTCGATTGACGTCCGAGATAGAAGTGTCTGATTTTGGGACTGACTCGGGGTCCCTCGGTTTGCGTGGGTCAGGAAGGGGTTGAGCTGATGGGGATGTTTCTAGAGTGGGGGTGTGTCCGGAGTGGGGATGGTTTTGGCCGTTTGGCGGAGTGTTCGGTAGTTAGGTCAATAAGAGAGGTAGGTTCTTGGTCGAGTGTCGGTAAGGTAGTAGCTCGTTGTGTCGGGAGTTGGTATTACTTATTGTTGATGTGTAGACAGTTAGCCTAAAGGTAAAAAAATTGCGCGGGGGACGTAACACTATATATATACATATATATATATATATCATATATGACATAAATTTTAAAAATAATCATAAAATGTATTAAAACGCATACAATATAATATAAGATATAACAAAAGATATTGTAATTTAATAATATTGAAATTTTAACAATATATTTGAAATTTTTATTTCTTGCTGTGATATGTAGAATTGCTGATAGCCTTCATGTTAAATAATAAAAACGGAAGATGCAAACATCTTTAATATATTTAATTTCGTAATATTTTTAACATCACGAAATATGCTTAATCAATATATATTATTTCAAAGTATTTAATAATATAATATATAATATATAATATAATTGAAAAATAATATAATTTATTTTAAAACAGGATACTATCGTCAATTATGATATTGTGAACTGACGAAAAATTGCACAATATTTAAATTCTGAAAAATATAGTAACATACATGTTCTCAATCGAGTGCAAATCATCAATGATGCGTTTCATTTTGCGCTAGAGAAGAACCTTGAAATCTCCATTTTTTCAGGAACTCGCTTTTTATTTGCGAGTAGAATAATAAGGAGAGTTCTAACCCAGGTCCTCTCAGGGGAGGTGAGGCGCGGGGGAATGACGTCACGCGGAACGGAGGGGATTTCGGAGGCGGTGCGTGTTGGATGTTTTATCGCAATACACTAGGACCTCTATTTAGTAAACTTCGATATAGTGAAGTCTCCCCACTATGCGATCGATATCGATCGGTGGCGAGCGTGGTAGAGGAAGCGTCGGGCGTGTACATTCAGGTGCGTAGCACGCTAATAAACACTGTGTGTAGAGTACGTATTTAACAATGACAGCGTCGACGAAACGTACTCGAATTACATGTTGTGATCGGTTGAAAATTATTGATAAATTAGACCAGGGCGAAGCTAACGTCGACGTCGCAAATGAATTCAAGGTCTCTGCTGCGTGTATATCGCGAATAAAAAAAATGAAAAACAAATTGCGAGTTTTCGCTATATCAGAGCAGTCGAAAGTATTGAAAAAAAAATCTGTGAAAACAACTACTTTACCAGAGCTTGAACAAGCTCTTTTTACGTGGTTTTGTCAAAAACGGCAGATGAGAGAACCTATAAGTGGTCCACTTTTTTCTGAAAAGGCGTTAATTTTTAATGAAAAGTTGAACGGTCCGAATACTTTCAAGGTAAGTCAAATATATTATTCTTGTAATTTTAAATTTCAATCAGCAGTTCTCTAATCACAAATCTATTAAACCGGATTATTATTATTATTATTATTATTATTGTTGTTGTTGTTGTTATTGTTGTTGTCATCGTCGTCGTCGTCGTCGTTATCATTGTCGTTGTCGTTGTCGTTGTTGTTGTTATTGTTATGATCATCTATTATAGTTTTTACAACTTTCTTATTGCAGTTGTGAAAGGCAGAACCTAATTTGTACGTAATAAATAATAATAAAACAAGAATATTATCAATAATATAGTATGCAAAATTTTATGCTATAACCTACTGTTAAAATAAATGAATAAATAAATAGTTAAATGCATGAAGAATATATTCTTTTACAATCGTTAATGAAATTTTTTTAGGAAGCAATTATTTTGCAAAAATTTGCAATTATTTTGCAAACAATAATTGCAAAATATAATAATGGATTTAATGGACATAATTAATGGATTAATAAAATAATTCTATGAATTTTTTTGCTAAGGCCAGTAAAGTATGGTTGGACAAATTTAAGCAACGTCATGATATCAGACAGTTGTCTGTTAAGGGAAAGAAACTATCTGCCGATACTGAAGCAGCAACTCATTTCAAGGAAAATTTTATGAAATATATAAATGAAAATGAATATGCACTCGAAAATATCTATAATGCTGACGAAACGGGATGGAATTAGCGTACCTTGCCACGAAAAATTTTTGCGGCTAATGATGAGTATGAAGCTCCTGGCCAGAAAATAAACAAAGAACGCGTAACTGTTATGTTTTGTTCAAACGCAACTGGGACGCATAAAATTCCTCCTCGTAATCGGAAAATATAGAAATCCACGATGCTTCAAGAACGTAACGAGCTTACCTGTGGTATATAAGGCTCAAAATAATGTCTGGATGAATCGTACTGTATTCATGGAGTGGTAAGCTGTGCGAAGTAGTAATTTACAAAACTGGTTTTTTCTTCTGCTTTAAATGAGTTACGATCAATCACTTATATTTACAGGTACACTGAATGTTTCATTCCATCGGTAGAAAAGAAACAAGAAAGTTCGAATTTTTATGGAAAAATTCTTCTAATTCTTGATAACGCTCCATCGCACCCTGCTGCAGATGAGCTAAATGCAGTTGACAAAGACATCATAGTTATGTATTTTCCTCCAAATGTAACTGCACTAATACAGCCTATGGATCAAGGTGTAATTGAAGCAACGAAAAAAATATATAAACGTTCTCTTGCTCGACGACTTTTGTTGCGCGACGATAAAATATCGTTGACACAATTTTTAAAACAATTGTCTCTTAAGGATTGTTGTGAAATGATCGCTGCAGCCTGGGAAGAAGTGAGATCTTCAGGTCTTCAGAAAGCTTGGAATAATTTAGTTCGACTTGTAGAACCAAATGAACACGACGTGATCGAAGAAGATACAAATGAATCTCTTCTAAATATTAACATGATTTCCGATATATCAGAAGCTGAATTCGGAGATTGGCTACACGAAGATAAAACTAACCAAACATCGGAACCACTCGACGATGATCATATCATATCTTTGGTTAGGCAAAAGGACAATAAAAATCACATCGAGGAGAATTTCGATGGTTTAGTAGAAGTAGACGATGAGAATCAAACAGAGGAAGTCCAAACGGAATTTATTTCAAAAACAGCGCATGATGCTTTAACGGGTATTATGGCAGCATACACATGGTTTGAAACGCAACCAGAGTGTACAATGAATGATTTAATTGTTTTAAATAAAGTGCGCAATCTAGCTGAAAAGAATGCATATAGTGATGCATATAGTGACATGTTTGCTTAAATTTTGCTTAAGCAAAGATGTCACCATATTTTCAAAATAAAGTTGTAACTAATAATATGAAATAATTTTTTAAGTGAAAAACTTTTAGTTAATAAATTATTTCATACTTTTTGTAAAGCTTATTATAATTTAAAAAGCGATTATTATCAATTATTTTAAATTACTATTAGTTAAAAGCTATTATTTTTTGTTAAAAAAAAACATTTGTAATTACAAAGAATTTTTAGTTACAATTATTATCAATTAATGATTTATACAACTGTGATACAAAAAGTTTTGTTAATACGTTTGTTGTATATTATCACAATAAAAACGTCATAAAAAATGAATTCTACATGATGTTATATTCTTTGCCTTTCGACAAAATAATGAAAACTGTCATACGTATTTTTAATTAATTTGCATATTTGTATATTTTATTGCATTCTAAGCATGCGATAAATAATACAAAAAAATTGTTCGAACAACTTTATTCGTGAATATAATTTTATAAATATTATTCATTTTTTAGTATCTAATCATACTGAAGCTGGGAACAGTGTGAAATTTCAACCTAATTGATTTAATGATTTTAGAGATACACGATTAGATGGAAAGTATAATTATGAAAAAGTATTTTTAACTGAAAAATGTCGAAAACAAAATCGGGGAACCCATCCCTACACGTGGCTGCTGATACGATCCTGCAAGAGACCACGTCAGTTGCGCAGAATCTGCTTGGGTGAAGCGTGCGCAGCCTTCGATTTAGGCAAGTGTGATGCGGTGCCGGTCCTACCGCAGTTCACTAAATCGAGGTCCTAGTGTATTATATTACATGTCTCGGTTGATAAACGATATAAACAGTATTGCATACGGATATGTTCGGCTTAGAAACAATATAAAGCAGCATTTCTTTGAAAGACAACGCGTGCGAGAGAGAGGGAACGATGGCGCGAGGAGAACGCGTGCGAGAGAACGATAATATCGAACGAAAATAATGACGGGATTGAGACGACGATAAGTTCTTACAACTAGCGCGAGAGAGATAGCGCAAGGAATAGAAATATGTGCGAAGAAATTACGTCATGATTTAGTAAACTTAAAACTCTTTATTCTTGTTTTTACATATTTTTACATATTATATGAACTAAAAGCTAAAACTACCAGCTCGCAATCGACGAATTGATGCTTATTGAAAGCGTCGCTAGCGCGTATTACATTTGATATTTCTTTAGTATCCGTTACAATGGATATTGGAGAATTGTGTAAATTTGACATCGACTGTCTTGATCACTTTCAATCGATCGAAAGTTACATCTATGCAACCATCGAGATCGAACATACGATAATAACGTCAATTCAATCATCATGCGTACATCTGAAGATTCGAGACTCATGAGTCTAGCGTTGTTAGGGCCTCCGCACAAGATGTTCCGTAATGCACTAAGTTACGTTAAGTATTGTTCGTAAACTTAACTCTGTACATAAACGTAAACTTCAGTTAACGCACAGAGAAAATCGTAACGTAAATAGAAATAGTAAATACACTAGGACCTCGATTTAGTGAACTGCGGTGGGACCGGCACCGCATCACACTTGCATAAATCGAAGGCTGCGCACGCTCCACCCAAGCAGACTCTGCGCAACTGACGTGGTCTCTTGCAGGATCGTATCAGCAGCCACGTGTAAGGACGGGTTCCCCGATTTTGTTTTCGACATTTTTCAGTTAAAAATACTTTTTCAAAATTATACTTTCAATCTAATCATGTATCTCTAAAATCATTAAATCAATTAGATTGAAATTTTACTGAACCCAGCTTCAGTATAATTAGATACTCTACACATAGCGCACTACGCGCCTGAATGTATACGCCCGACGTTTCTTCCACCACGCTTGCCACCGATCGATATCGATCGCATAGTGGGGAGACTTCACTATATCGAAGTTTACTAAATAGAGGTCCTAGTATATGAGAAATAAATACAGAACTGTTCGGAAATATTATCATATATAAGATAAATGTAAGACATTTTATGTAAAATAAGGGACATATAAGTATTTAATGTGATAAATTAATATTCTTATTTGCATATTTATTTAATTTTATTTTAATAATCCACATAGATATCGTTAGAAAATAATATATAACCTTTATTTTTCAAATAACCATATATATTTATGTGGGATAAAGCATGAGATAAATTAGGTGTGTTAATAAGCGGTTTATTGATATGGATATACAGTAAAGGAGATTCACTCGGTTTGATGCTCTCGGCACGCGCTCTGACCACACTCTGCCTTCATGCATACTTTTTCAAACACTCGACTCTTATTCCAAAGGCACACACTGCGTTCTGCGTTTTGTCTTCATTTATGTCACACTTGTTAGCTGACACGCGCCACTCACCGAACGAAAATCGTTCCCACACATTCTCTCTCTCTCTCTCTCTCTTTCCACACACACACTCTCTCTCTCTCAACCCTACATTCGGCCATTCTGCACGGACGTTCGTCCCCGAACGTCTTCGTTTTCGATTTCAGACTCGGAGTCATCGCTCGCATAATCTATCCATGGTTTCAGGTAGTCTGCGGATGTAGATGTTTTTTAATGGTCACCCACTTTGTGCACAATGTAACGATCGTTGCGTAATACTTTTGATATACTGTATGGACCGAGATACTTATTTGCTAGTTTTAAACCAGGACCTAACTGTGTACGCTTTATCGCTACTAAATCGTTTTCTTTATATTTTGTAGCCGGTTTTCGTTTTTTATCGAAAGTCGCTCGGTTTTCGTGCTGAATTTTCGTAATACATTCTTTTGCTTGTCTACGTAAGTCATTACGGCTGTTTTGAAAATCGTCAATCCATTCCTTTTCTAACAGTTCTCGGATTTGAGGATCTTCTCGCATACGCACATGAGTTCCAAACAATAAATGAGATGGTGTTGTATTGATACTTCTTTGTAATGTAGAATTTAAATATAATTGAACTGAATCAAGAAATTTAAACCATTCTTCACGCTTAGGATCTGAAAACTTAGTTAGTAATGATATCAAAACTCGATTTACGCGCTCTACTTGTCCATTCGCACGAAGGACTCCGGTTGTAGTCAATACATGAATTATATTTTCTGTCGAACAATAATCAATAAATTCTTTAGATGTAAAAGCCGCACCGCGATCGGAGATTATTCGTCGTGGATTTCCAAAAATAACTGATTGCTTTCTGAGCTTATTGATAACTTCGGTCGCATTTGTAGTCTTAGTAGCATATAGCTACAAATTTAGTGAACGCATCTACTACAACAAAGATGTATTTATAATTTTTTCTCGTAGAGGGTAACGGTCCCATATGATCGATATGGTACGTATCCAACGGTAATTCACCCTTTTCAATCATATTCAAATATTCTTCTTGTTTACCTTGTTTTTTCTCAGCTAAAATGCAAGCCACACAATTTTTTATTACGTTTTCAATTTTTGCTTTTATATTCGGCATCCAATAGTCTCTTAATAATAACGCTTCTGTTTTCGCAACTGAAAAATGTCCTCTATCGTGTGCTTGTTTAACGACTTGTGTGCGCATTGTTTTTGGTACTACTAATAAAACATCTCCGTTATGTTTTTTAAAAAGCAAACCATTTTTTATCACATAATTATCATTACTTCCCTTTTGTATTGCGTCAAACATTTTCTTTACATCATTATCATCTTATTGTGCTCGTCTAAATTTTACAGTTAAACTATCACACTCGTCTACAATCATACAGACTGAAAAAGGATTGCGACTCAATGCATCTACGTGTATCATATTTTTTTCAAGTCTATGCTCAATGGTATAATTATATTCTTCCAAAAGTAAAGCCTACCGGGCTACACGCACGCATAAGTCTTTTTTATGCATAGTTAATGTAAATGCGCGACAATCTGTTATTATTTTAAACGATATTCGTAGCAAATAGACACGAAATTTTATTAATGCTTTAACAATAGCAAGCACTTCTAATTCATAACTTGTATAACGTCGTTCTGCAGGGGATGTTTTGCCGCTTGAATAATAAATGGGATGGAATTTATTATCTTCATTATCTTTTTGTAATAGAATCGCACCGTATCCATCAATCGACGCATCGGTATATAACTCTGTTTCCGCACCTAATTTATATAGACGTAACACAGGTTTATCGCACAAAATTTCTTTCAAACAATTAAACGCCTGTTTCTCCTCTTCTCCGAATTGAAATTTCGCATTTGATTTAAGCAAGTTAGTCAAAGGACGTGCTATGATTGAATATTTCGCTATAAATTTTCTGAAGTAACCATTCAGACCGAGGAAACTCTGCATTTGTTTTACATTAGTTGGCTCTGGGAATTTATATACTGCTTCAATCTTATGCATGGACGGATATATTCGACCATTTTCCACCACATGTCCAAGAAATTCTACCCTGCTCTGTAAAAAGCAACATTTCTTCCAATTTATTATTAGTCCTGCCTCGCTCGCGATCTTTAATACTATTTCTAAATTGTTTATTCCTGTATCTCTGTTTGCGGAAGGAATTATCAAATCATCTAAATAAATTAGCACTATTTTATTGCGAATCGCATCTTTAAAAGTTGCATTTATAAATCGTTGGAAAATTGATGGTAAGTTGCAAAGACCAAAGGGTACTTTTAAGAATTCATAATATCCATCAGGGACTATAAAAGCTGTATATTTTTGACTCTCTTTATCTACTGGAACATGAAAAAAACCGTTTTTCAAATCTAACGTACTAAAATATCTCGCATTTTGCAAAAGATCTAATTGGTCTTCTATGAGTGGAAGTGGATATCTATCGCGTACAATCTTTTTATTAAGTTGTCGATAATCGACACACAATCTAGTACTTCCGTCCTTCTTTTTTACCAAAACTACGGGACTTGCATAATCAGAAAGAGAAGGCTGTGCAGTGCCATCTCGAATCCACGCGCTAATATGCTCATTTACTTTTTCCTTCTCTAACGGCGATAATCGTCGAGCTCTTTGATATACTGGCTCTTCATCTTTCAAAACTATAGACATCTTAACGTTCGTTTCTTTAACTTTAAGAGGATGGTAGTTACGCACGGCATTCTCAAGAGCTAAGCAATGTTTGTCATCCGTAATGTGCGTCACGTCCACTTCGTCGGTTTTCTCGCATTCTAAATTTATTTGAAATATTTCAGGCAAGTCTTCATGTTTATTATTAATTATCTTTTCTAAAGGATTAATCGATACATTTCCGTTCTTTACGCGTAATTCAATCGTATTTAAGAAATCGATGCCAATAAGAAATTTATAAGTTATCGTATCGTTAGACACAACTGGAATGAGAATAGGATAAGAACGCCCGTCGACTGTTAGTTCCGCACGAAATTCTCCTAGCGTTACATTTTCATTTAATCCTACGCCACGAAATCGCGTTTCTTTATTCTCTAATTGAGGCGATCCTAACTCAATGTATTGATCCATGCGCATGAGACATAAGTCGCTTCCCGTATCAATTAAAGCGATAATTTTACAACCGTTGATCGCAATTTCTTTATGACATTTCGTTTGAATTATTTTCGTCGCAACATAAATATTTTTTACCTCCGCTTCTTTCTTACATTTCGCCGCAATATGACCCCGCTCGCCACACTTGAAACACTTAGGTCCGCTTTCTTTCGTCGGACAGTCCCTGCTAAGATGGTTAGCTAAGCAGTTGAAGCAGTTCTTCTTTTCGCTTTTCGATGTTTTCTGCTCACTCTTTCCATTGCCTTTGTCTACTCGCGCCTTTCCCTCGTTGAATTTCGTCGTGTAGTATTTTTTATCTCTTAATGTGATCCGGTCGAACGCTTCCAACAATGCTGTTTTAGTTTTAAGGCCACTGACATACGCTTGGTCTCTTAACATGCGGTCGGGTATGCCGTCGATGATGTATTCGGCAATCTCATCCTCGTCAATCGGAATACGATTTCCAAGTATAACTTTTTGATGTACGTAATCGCTGAATGTTTCGCCTTTCTTCCATTCCCGCTCTTCGAAATCTTTGCGTAACTTCATTCTGCTAGACCGATGTCAAACATGGTTTTGAGCTCACAGAGCAACGCTTCCACAGATATTTCGAGAAACTCGGGCTTCGAATGTAGCCACTCCAACACTTTTCCCTTAAGTCGCATACTAATTAATAGTTTTGTATGTTCATCACTTAATCGGTATGTCCGTCTCACTAGCCGTAGCTGTTTTTCCCAAGTCTCAAAATTGCCCATCATACCATCAAAAGTAGCAAACAATTCGGCTATAGCGTTTATGCTGACTTTCGACTGTGTCTGACCAGGCTCTTTTTCAATGCGCGCTCCTGATGCACGAGCTGTTCCTGCTCTCAGTGACTCAAGCTCTCGTTTCAACGTATTCAATTCTTCCTCGAGCACACGTCTATCATGGAGGGAATATTTCTCTAATTGCGCTTGTATCCTAGAGATATTCCTTCATTTGTCGTCATATCTTTTGTGCTTCTAGCTTCTTGTTCTTCCGGTAGTTTCTCAGTCCAGATACCAGAAGGGTCTACTCTGTTTAAATGAATTATCAACTCGCTTTTGTTTCCATAGATTGATAGTCCCAGCTTTCGCAGTTCGTCTTTTAGCTCTCCTAATGATAAGTCGCTCGCGGTTCTAGCACTCATGCTGTCCCTCACGAATCTCTCACAAATAGTTAATCCACACGTTAAGTCACTGACGCCTCTTACGTCACCGATTCTCACTGTGGACTCTTTCACGACCACGCGATACTCGTCACTTTCTCGCGATACTCGTCACTTCTCTCGATTTCGCACAACTCGTCTTACCGCGACACACCGGCTTTACCCCGAACTGGCTAGCTTTATCCCGGACGAGCCCCCAAATTAATATGTGGGATAAAGCATGAGATAAATTAGGTGTGTTAATAAGCGGTTTATTGATATGGATATACAGTAAAGGAGATTGACTCGGTTTGATGCTCTCGGCACGCGCTCTGACCACACTCTGCCTTCATGCATACTTTTTCAAACACTCGACTCTTATTTCAAAGGCACACACTGCGTTCTGCGTTTTGTCTTCATTTATGTCACACTTGTTAGCTGACACGCGCCACTCACCAAACGAAAATCGTTCCCACACATTCTCTCTCTCTCTCTCTTTCCACACACACACACACACACACACACACACACACTCTCTCTCTCTCTCTCTCTCTCAACCCTACATTTATACCTCTGTAGATTTTCAATATTCACATTCTAATTTATATGATTTTAATTACATCTAATTACTTCACTAATTCTATTTCAGATAATTCAACATATATTTATATATTTAAATAGAAAATTCTTGTATTTGGAACAACGAATAGCCAGATACGCTCAGCGAAGAAAGTAAAAGAATAATAGAAAGAAATATTTAAGCTGTGATATAAACATGGATTATCAGTGCAATTCGTAATATACAATTCATAATATTTGAAATGAATATTGTATTATTGCTATAAATATTATTGCATTACATTATTTTGTGATTTTTAGATTGACCAGACAAAGAAAATTACTATTAATACTATTATTACTTAAAATAATAATTTTAATAAAACTAAACCATAAAAAGAAGCATAAGAGATGGATCAATGGTATGTGAGACCAATAAATCAAAATAGGCAGCAACAAGGAGAATATAATAATTTATTCAAAGAGCTCAAAGAATCCAAAGATAAACGTATGTTCTTTGAATACACTAGGATGTCAATGCTGTATTTTAACAAATTATTAAATTTCGTGCAGCATCTTGTAAAAAGGAACAAGCGTGCTTTCAATTAGGAAGAAAGATTCATTGCTTTGAAGTAATACATACTCTTCTATTTATATATATCAGAGAAAAGAATGAGAGCTGTCGCGGTCCACTTTTAGGTGATCCCTGAAAGCGATACGCTCTCTGTGGACCAAAAAAACGTGCACCTAAACTACGAAGCCAAGGTGCACGAATGTTCTCAGAGGGTAACATATAAGGTGCACAATTTCTGGTTCTGTTCCATGCTAAAAATGACAGGTAGCACCGTACGGCACAGTGCTGTACAAAACACTTATGTATATTAAATTTTTAATAATTTTTGTATGACCTCTCTCTCTCTCTCTCTCTCTCATATATATATATATATATATATATATATATATATACTAAAATTATACTGAAATTTACCGAAAACAGCTATATATATTATAAAGAAATTTATTCATTATATAATTAGACACTTGAAAATAAGATATTTTATTAGGCTATTAATAAATAATTCATATATATTTACAGAAAGAGAAAGTTTTTTATTATTTTTTTATATAAAACGCGTACACATTTTTTAAGAATGAAAGTTCTAAATAAAGGTGTGTGTGTGTGTGTGTGTGTGTGTGTGTGTGTGTGTGTGTGTGTGTGTATAAAGTGGGTGGGGGGGTATGTACGTATGTATGTATGTAGGTATATATGTATAAAAGCGATACGAGAGTTACGTGAGGAAGCAAGAAATACAAGTAACATAAGAGCGAATGAGATAGCATGAACAACGAGGGTTCGAGCTCGAGAATCGGATTTTTCTTGCGCGCTATTATTTTTCTTTCGCTCGCTCTTATTACTATCTCGTTCGCTTTTGTTATTGTATTTCACTCGCTCTTACGTACTCATATACTGTCATGCTTATCTCGTTATCAAATCTGCTGCTGGCAAGCGGCCGACAAATAAATAAGTTAATTATTTTAAGATATATTTATAAGGGTATGCGAGTAATTTTAATAGAATAATGAAAATTTTGCGATTAAAATAACATCAAACACAGTATCAATTGGATAAATGTAGTTAAATATATAATCAAAATTTTTATTATCAGACCAATTAAAAATTATCCAATTAAAAATTATCCGATTTACGTCGTGTTTGATATCATTGTAATCGCAAAAATCTCAATAATTCATTAAAATTACTTTCAAATGGATAAAATAAAAATTAGGAGTTTCAGTTTTTATTTTATAAGATGTTTTATAAGATGACATTCGCGAGGAAGCCGAGTCCGCTTATCTTTACGACCTGTCAAGAGCGAGAGTGACAGCGAAACCTCGAGTTGAGAGCGAACGAGATGACTATTATCAAAGAATTCCGAAGTCTTTTACAATCGGCTTTTTCACTTCCTCTATCCATTCGCAATTTATGAGATTATAAAATAAAAACTGAAACTTTTATTTTATTGATATAAAAATAATTTTAATGAATTATTGAGATTTTTGTGATTAAAATGATATCAAACACGACGTAAATCGGATAATTTTTAATTAGTCTGATAATAAAAATTTTGATTGATTATATATAACTACATTTATTCCATTAATACCGTATTTGATGTTATTTTTATCGCAAAATTTTCATTATTCTATTAAAATTACTCGCATACCTTTATAAATATATCTTAAAATATATCTTAAAATGATTAACTTATTTATTTGTTACAATTTATCATCGGCCGTTTACCAGCGACAGACTTAATAACGAGATGAACATGACAGAACGTAAGTATGAGTACGTAAGTACGAACGAATGAAATAATAACAGAAGCGAGCGAGATAGTAATAGGAGCGAGCGAGATAATAATAGGAGCGAGCGAGATAATAATAGGAACGAGCGAAAGAGAAATAATATGCCAAGCTTGCAAAAAAGATTTTCTTCATTGCTCGTTTTATTCCTATCTCGCTCGCTCTTATTGCCATTTCGCTCCCTCTTATTATTTTCTCGCTTGCTCACATAACTCTCGCGTACACTATATATATATATATATATATATATATATTCCGTGCACGAAATATCCGTAACACATATTCTGTAACGTAAGATGTTTATGTATATGAAATATATTTCTATGATAAGTAAATTTTATTATCTCTTTCTTTTTCTCTCTTTCTTTTATTATATACAGGGTGTTTCATTTTAATCCGACCAGTCGAATATCTCGAAAACCAAAAGCCCGGGAGAGAAAAATATTTCAGATAAAAGTTGTTTGGTTTCGAGGGGGCCATAAGATGGTATCATTGGTTTGACCTTCAAGAGTCATTTGAAGGTCACGTGAAGGTCACTTCAATTTTTTTAAATGGAACACCCTATATATTTTTGCACATTCTTGTAGCTTATCTCGAGAGCTTTCCAAAACACTATAATTAAGTGCCTTTTCGTTAGGTACTTTTTGAGTTATGAGGCTTGAAATAATTTCTTAATTCTACATAAACCATAAAATATCTAATAAAATATTCATTTTTCGATTATCTTATCTTAATACTTTTACGTACAAAATAATGAGAGGAATCAATTGGTGTAAAGAAAACACATAGTTATTTTTAAGAAAAAATATGTAATTTGCAATTAGCAATTCCATATTTTTTCTTTCTATTATAATAGAAATAAATTTAATATATATAAACACTTTGCGTCATCAGAATTCGACGGATATTTCGTGCGTATAGCATGGAACGCATCGGAACTTGTGTATTTTTTTTTTTTACATCGAGAGGAGAAAATGCGTTTACGCATCCTCTCTGGGCCGGCCCAGAGGAGTATGTGGGACTCCTGAAGTGATGAGTTCCGTAATACCCACTAAAAATTCCCTCAACATAATAATGTAATAAATAAATAAATATATATATATATATATTTATATATATATTATTATAATTATATATTATATATATATATATATATTTATATATATATTATTATAATTATATATTACATATATATATATATATATTATTATATTTATATATATTATTATTATATTTATATATATATTATATATATTTATATATATATTATTATAATATATATATATATATATATTTATATTTATATTTATATAATTATTACAAATTTTATAAATTTCTTTATATTATATAAGAGTGTATTACACACAAAAAAATATTTTTTTTTTAAGTGAAAATCCATTGTTAGAAACTTTTCTCTATTTACAATTAATAGAAATACGATTTTGAACGTAGAACGCATATTCATAAAATGTTTTATAAAGAATGCAAAATAAAAATGAAGCTCTAATATATAAAAAAGTTATATTTCTATTTGTATTGCACATTTATTAAGCATGACGTAAAAATCGCAATCACAGTTGTGTTACGTCCAAGAGACTTCACGATTCTTTTCTTTCCCGTATCTGGCACGTGCACGACTTCCAAAATCGTTGACGACAGTTAAAATTGAAATAGGATTCTCAGTAAATGCTCTCAAAACGACAGTCAGATATTAACAGTCTATAAAAAATAGCATCTGGTCAACTAAGGCGCCAGTCAGTCAAACGAATTTGATATTTTTCGATCACTTAAAAACTCATAAAATCTAAAGAAGCTATAGAAAATAAAAGAAACTATTCATGAAACGCGAGTGACCGGATGTCGCGATGCGTACCCATTTTTAATTTCAAAAGGGTAGTAAAAGTCATCCCTTGTCTTTAACAGATGCATCCTGCAAAGCATAAATTACTACCACCACCGAGAATCCTAAGTTCCCCCATTTTGGAAGATGCGCTCCTATTCGCGAACAAATGTAATAAAATTCTGATTTGTTACATTTGTTCTAAAACACTCATAAGTGGGGGCAGGGAAGAGACCAAGGAAATCTAATGAAAGTTTCTATTCGTCAACTCCCCGTATTCCTCACGATAGGAGAGGATAATCCAAAAACGGTATATAAGCGCGAACTTCGAACGAATCGACACATTTTATATTCACATTTTACGTTTACATTCATATACGTTCATTCATTCATTCATTCTTGCATTTATATTCCTCAAGTCTTCGTTGTCATTATTATATCAATAACTATCGAGTCAGTGCCAGTTCAATAAAAACTCTGTCATCCTCAACGCCAAGAAGGGCCATCAGCAGTAACTATCGAGTCAGTTAAAAAATCTTCATCCTCGACATCAAGAGGGGGCCTCCAGCAAACACTACATCAGCTTGCGCTAATTCTTGTGCTCTACAAATAGTAAATTTTTTGTTTTGTTTTACGAACTTCCTCCCCCGTCTACTTCTTCTATTTATTTAATCGCTTCGCTAGTGGAATCTGCTTCGAGGAAGTCCACTAGGACCCAAACAAAGCGACTCCGGTACCGACACAATCGCCGTATTCGCCAATTGCTGGCTCGGGCTGTGGCCGACCCTTCTTTCATATTAAACATAAACAAAATAAACACTAACCTTCCTATCGCTGGAATCGTCCTAAGCAATATCCAAAGCGATATCCGAGACTCCTCATGTCCGTCCTCTCAAGCTTCTCCTCCTAATTACTCCCATACCTATCTCCTGGAACTCTTCTTCCTAGATACTCTCCCGTGTACAACACGGAAACTGATCATCCTTTTGATTTCCCACCGTTATCACTCTTTCCTTCTCCACCCCACGAATCAACTTCAGATCCTCCCGATTTTGACTAGATCTCCTTCAACACACACACACACACACACACACACACACACACACACACACACACGCACACACGCACACACGCACACACGCACGCGCGCGCGCGTGCTCATTTAATATTGTATCACTTAAGATCGTATAGAATTGTGATTAATTGTTTATACAACCTTTTCTTTCTTATTATAATGTAAAATAAATTCAATTAAACTTATTCTTTCGCGTTCAACTCAATCGATCCCCCCTCCTCACTCACGCTCCTGAATCACACTTGGTCCCGGGTAAAAAGGATTCCTTTACCAAAGGTTCCTTTACCAAAAAAGGGACCGTGGAGCGGGCATTCGGACCAGAAATAGCATAAGATCGACCCTTGCGATCGTTGACCTATCTTTGGCTCCCCGCAGGCACGCTCGACCCGAGACATCTGCCCTTAAGGCACCTGCTCTTGGGATACAAGTGTTACGCCCTTCCGTCGGCCCATCATTCCTCGGGCCTGAACGTAACAGTTGAAACAATTGCATAAATCTTCGACTAACAAGACTTATCACGAGGAAATCATGATGTAGATTTCCTTAAACTGAAAGTATCAATATGTTTCTGTGACATCCCTTTTTTGTTATATTTATGTTCAGGACGTCTATTGTTGCGAATGATTATGAAATCAATCTTACTTGTGAATTCTATTTCGGTATATATATATATATATATATATATATATATATATTAATGCAAAGGTTTCCGGATGGATGCCGCGTGATTTGACAGCGTAATGCCGTAATATATATATGTATATGTATGTATGTATGTATGTGTGATACATATATGTATCTTATCTTTTAATTAGAATACCGTGTGACAATGTTATACTTATTGTTAATTTAATGAGAACATAACAAAGTTAAGGCACTTCCTTAAATTTTTATTGCGCTTTGCATCTTATTAAGCATCATTGATAACAAGAAAATGCATAATTTCACAATTTCGTAGCATAATCACATTAAGATAATTTATTTTGTAATAAGACCTGCTAGTCTACGATTTATGCAATTGTTTCAACTGTGATTGCGATCTTCTACATGAAATTGAAAAAATCATGCTTTTTTTCTTATTATCAGATAGTTATACTCGCTGTAAAGTAATATGATGTACAAATATATACGATTCTATTGAGAATGAAATATTATGGATGCAATATCATAGTACAATATAGCAAATATTTCTATCTACAATGACGAAACGATAAGATGCAACGAAACAATAATAAATTAAAGGAAGTACACTTTCATATTTTTTATAAAATGAATACATAGAAAATATTAAAACTTTTTGCGTTCTACGTTTTTTTTATTGCTTTGTATTGCTTACCTTTTCTCGTTTATATGTTGATTTTATTTCAACTTTGATTTTTGTATCTCTTACAGTGCATTCATTTATTTGTATGTTGTTCTTCCATTCTATATATTTTTATTTTTTTTTGTTCTTTACATTTTCTTAAAGAATGATGCTCAAAATGGCTTTCTTTTCTATGCTACAATTATTCCGATTCTTATTTGTTTAACAAATTATTCATTTTCTTATAAATATAACCTCCTTTAGCACGATTATTATATCTTGTGCGAGAGTACAATTTTATTTTGATCATATATCTCAATGCTTGCAACCAATAATTGTAACATGCATTAATTTCATCCAGCCATTCAGAATACTTTTTATTTGTTGTATTAATACATTCATTTGTTATTTTATCCAAAATTTGCTTTGATGCCCAATAGTTTTGCCATATATCATTGAATGTCATTAATTATGTTTGGACCACTTTTGTAAAAAGATCTGTTGGTCGTATTAATTTTGTTATTACAGGAGCATCCTCGTCTGCATTTGGATATTCTCGATATTCTATATATATTTCACTTTCCATAACATTATCCATTGGTGTTTTCATCATGTAATTACAACAATTGTCGCACTTGGTTTTTGCAACGCTTTGACATGCTATATATCCTGCAAAAAATGCAACAGCATTTTGATTATATATATTTAGTGGCTCAACATTTTCTGCATCTCTTATTATCAAATTCTTCAAGAATTTGTGTGTCTTCCACAAATGAGTTATCTTCAGAATTGACATCACATTGTGCGCCGATACTTGCGTTCAATGAATCTTCTAGCATTTTAACAAGATGGATAGATGAATTAATAAGGAATTCAGCTTTTGGGCATTGAACATTGCCTTTATCACTTGTTGGGATGTATCCCGTAGATATTATCTCTCAGAGAAAGTCGGACCATTCTTGCTATGAGATTGAGATTAAATCCTCCGCGTTGTCTTAATTTAGAAAATAAATGTTCAACTGAGTCTTGATTGCATAATCCTGTGGCAAGTTCAAATAGCCTATTTCCTTATATGTTTCAAGAATGGCTTGTACAGTTAAACTTAAGCCTTTCAAGGGATTTTAGACAATCTGTTTGGCGATAAAGACCATTTTGAGCACCATTTAACAAAATCTGTTAATAAAATTTCAATGTCAGAATTTTTGGCAGACAATGGCCGTTTTCCACCATATGTGATATTTAGACTATAAGAATTGCAAGCGTCTATTACTTTAGTCAAATATTCTGTAAAATCAGCCGTTGCATCCAATGTATTTGTTTATAATAGCTTTCTATGACCGGCAGTTCTTATTGCAGCTGCAAATGTATGAATAAATAATTGGAAAGCTCTTTTAACATTCATAGTTTCAAAAGCATTGGGGCGAATATGTGCTTCCGTAATATGAGATAATAAATTAGAACCTCCTTTATTGGCGTCATCAATAGACCATGTTAATTCAAAATCATCAAATGATGCAATTATTTTTCCATCGCGATACAGATATTTATGTTTCCTAAATAAACTTGCCAATCTTTTCATTAAATGTGGGAAATCAAATGATGCATAATATTTTTTTTCATTATGTATAAAGAATGATTTATCCAGATGCACACCAAGTTGAACATAAGCGCTCTGATTGCATGTGTTTGATCACACGTTACGAGTCGCACATCAGCACCTGTTTCGATAAGCTTATCTAAGCATTCTTTTATTAAAATTATTATATCTTCCGTTTTCATGCATTTCCCTGGAAGAAAATATCCTAACGATTGACGCCATGAATTCCGCACATTTATACTATATAAGCAAAAAGCAAATACACATTTTGCTCTTTCATGTTTTTTTCCTAATGATCCTAAATCAACAAGCCCTTCTATTTGATCCAATTTGGGCGAATATTCTTCATATGATTTAATTGTCATTTCATCCCACTTTACATAGTCTTTCTTCCAAGGGTATCTTAGACATTTTCTCTCGTAATTTACAAAATATAAAGTCGCAAAATTCGGGCATCATATTATATTCTTCATGCCATCTTCTAATTGTTCGTTCTCCAGGCAAATTGCAACCTACCTTTCGTAAACCACGCAGTGCAGAAGCAGAATAATAATAAAGTTGCTTCGATATAATTTTTTCTTCTTGCATGTACGCTGCGTTTGGCGTATGCAGTTGTAAATTTACCATGGCTTTCGTTTCAACGGGATGCAATTCTAATTTATCCATTAATTTCTGTATACTTTTTTTCGTATTTTTTTATTTATGCGCTTTGCAGGTGTTCGTCGAGAATATCTTTGCAAACGCAACTTTAATGTTTTTATTGTTCGGCGCAGATGTACATTTTCATTTCTTAAGGAACTAATAATTATTTTTAAATTATTTTCTTCTTCCTTATCATTTTTTATTTCTTTATTTCTCATCTCTTTATTTTGTATTTCTTTATTTTTTATGGATTGCATTGGTGATTCCAAATGTATCCATTCCATGACATCTTCCTCTTCTGATGTCATATCGAAATGTAGTCGCGATGACCGATAAGTTTGTAATGGTGGCAATTGAAATGATCGTTCTAGCATTTCATCGTTTTCAATATTTTCTAATGTTCTTGGCCTTAGTATTTTCATGCTTCCGTTTTTTATTTGCTCCCATTACATTTATTGTATTTTCTGTATCGGTCACCTCTGTCGCAATAGGCATACTCTCCTGTTTATGTCATTATTGTTTTCTTTTGAAACAATATTTAAAAAACAAATATGTATTGACCCGTGTTTAATGATTTCTTATCTTCTCCCTTGAAAGAATTTTCATCAAAATGATCTGCACACAAACCGGCATGACGGATAGAACTGGCAGACCATTTTTCTAATTGAGTATTTCCTGAAACATAATCAACGCAAAAGATTATTAAAATAAATCTTTCAGAAAATTTCTTAAGAAAAAAGCACTATTAATTATTGTACGCTGAAAAAATTGTATTCTCAACTTAGAATATGCCACTTATCTTTAGAATCTATACTAAAGATAAGTGACATATTCTTAAGTTGAGAATACTTTTTCAGTGTCTACACACACACACACACACACACACACACACACACACACACATATATATGTAAGAGAGCTTCTCAATGAAGCCGCTTCGATCTCTCGATGTCAGGATCTTCTTCCAATCAGAGAATGGAATCTCTGATTATTTAAGAAAATAACTCACACTTTTGTGTTGTCGATTGAAGCAATATTTTATTAATAAAATGAAACACTTTTAATAAGCTTCTTTTAAATAAATTCATAATTGAGCACGATAAGTTAATTAACACGTCCTCACTGTTTCACGGTTCACGAAAAAAGACACTACACGCTCGCGGATCGGGAAAAAGTTTCCTCTTGTTATAATCCGTTACCAGGCAACATTATGCCAATTTAAAAATACCGCGCATTCCTTCCGCGCAGATTTGCGTAGAAAGATCAACCAATAAGAGAACCGGAAGAATTGTGGCCATATACACAATATTTCTTACAGTTCGGCCATTCTGCATAGACGTTCGACTCGAAGGTTTAAATTACTTTGTGTATTGTGTACAGTGAAGAGTGTTTTACAGTGAAAGTTATAATACAAAGACCAAATATAAAATTAAACTCTAGTTGAAACGATAATCGTACAATTTAGTTTCTTTAAAAACGAAAGAATATACACCATTAAATTCTAGAAAGAAGGTAAGTTAATACATTATTTTTACTTTGTTACCTTAACTTATTTATAAATTTATTCAAGTATATGGATCATTCCAATTAGAATTAATAAAGTTTCATTCTAATTAGAATTAATACTTTCAACAGGTTTAATCCAAGGTTTAAGTCTATCGGGTAAAAAAAAAAATTATATGGTCTAGTTGAAAGGTTGAATCCAGGGATGGCCCGTCACAACATATTTATTCTATTCAAGACCTTCGCCACAAGGTATGGACCTTTATATTTTGGCTTAAATTTCCTGCTCTCTCCTGGCTTCACTACATCTCTTATTAGCACATAATCTCCTTCTTTATAAATAGAAGGTTTTAAATGCCTTTTATCATAATAAACTTTATTATAATTTTTGATTTTATGCACTGTGTCTAACGCTAATTGTCGACAAGATTCTCTTTCATTATCTGGATTTAAATCTGTTTCAGCTATCTTCTTCAAGCATTCAACAAGCGAAGCATCTTCATGGTTTCGCTGATCGAATCCCAAAAGAAGTTTTAACGGAGAAGATTTAATTGAAGAATGGAAAGTATTATTCAAGACATATTGGATAGTTTCTAAATTATTGTGCCAGTCTTGGAGCTCATTTACAAGCTTTCCAAGAGAAGATTTAAGGAATCGGTTCATCCTTTCAACAAGACTATTGGCCCAAGGTGCAACCTTATTAGTCTATGTTCAATTTCTTTTCTTTAAAAAATTTTCAAACTCTTGAGAAGTGAAAGCCGTCCCTCTATCAGAGACAATCTTTTTTGGTTTCGAAACATTGAAAGCAGCATAAATATTTTATAACTTTTAGACTTAAATTCTTAACAGCAAATAACCAAGTAAATCTGAAAATGAATCTATAACAAAAAAAAATGTGTTTGTAACCAAATTCAGATTCAATAATTGGACCAAAATGATCTATATGTATTACATAAAATGGAATGGACGGACTTTCTGTAATCTGCATTTCTCCTTCTCGAGAATTTGAAGATGAATTGGCTAAAAGACATATTATACAATTTTCTATGTACAAATTAACACGTTTACGTAAAGAGGGAAACCAATAATTCTCTAAAATTCTCTGTATGGTTTTCTCTGAGCCACAATGGGCCATGTTATCATGGTAAATTCTTATAACATTGTTTACCATTAAATCAGGGATGTAAAATCGAGATTTGTCTGGCTCTTTCTTAAAGACTAGACCGTCAATAATTTCGAACTTTTCTATTGTTTTATTATTTTCTGAAGATTCCAGATCCAAAGCAATTTCTTTGATTACAGGATCTTTTAACTGACGAAATTCCAATTCTCGTTCTAGGGGCAAAATTGTAATTGAGGCAACAATTCTGCTGAGCGCATCTACGTGAGCCATTTTAATACCCGGACGATGTGAAACTGAAAATGAATAAGATTGCAGTCTGAGTGTCCATCGGGCAATACGCGGATTAAGGTGAGCTTTATTTATTGCATATACCAATGCATAGCAGTCTGTTATAACAGTAAATTGGATACCATAAATAAATATGAAATCTTTCTATAGATTTAACTACTGCGAGCATTTCGAGTTCGAAACTATGGTTTCGAGACTCAGCATCATTTGTCGATTGACTGAAAAAAGCTACCGGTGCCCATTGATCAGAACTCTGTTTCTGTAAGAGAATCGCTGCAAGAGCCAAAGAACTTGCATCAGTATGTAATTGTGTTTCTGCAGTCGGATTATAAAGACGTAGAACAGGGTAAGAAGTTAAAGCTTTCTTTAAAGAGATAAAAAGCTTGATAGCAATCATTATTAAAATTGAATTCAGAAGTCTTTTTCAATAAATTATGTAATGGTTTTGCAATTAAAGCATAATTTTTGATAAATTTTCTAAAGTAATTTGTTAATCCTAAAAACTGTTGCAATTGAACTTTTTTAGATGGTTTGGGAAAGTTTTTAATCGCCTCAGTATGTCGAGTGCTCATAGTGATACCCGAAGGAGAAAGAATATATCCAAGATATTCTATTGTATTTCTCAGAAATAAACACTTTGAAAAATTAAGTTGGAAAGAATATCTTTTCAATAAAATTAACATTTCCCGTAAAGCGACGAGATTTTCTTCAACAGAAAAAGACGGAATAAGGATATCGTCGATATAAACTATCTTCACGAATTAAAGATTGTAGAACATAGACAATTCTGCGTTGAAATTCAGCCGGAGCTTCACAAAACCCAAAAGGTAAACGCTTATATTTGAATTGTCCATCAGGCGTAGCAAAAGAGAAATATTTAGTATGGTCTGGATGTATTTTAATATGATAGAATCCATATTTCAAATCGAGTAAAGTAAATACATTTTTATCAGAAAGACGAGCCAGACAATCCTCGATTAATGGAAAGGGATATTTTTGTTTAATCACACGGTCATTAAGAGGCCGTAAATCAACGCAAAGACGTAATGTACCGTTTTTCTTTCGAACAGATACAACGCGAGCACAATAAGGAGAGGTACTCGGCTTTATAATATCTCGAGCTAAAAGATCATCCGTTATATCTCGAATTTGAAGTCGTTCTGCCCAAGCAAATCGACGCGGGGCATAAGCGTACGTTGTGTTATCTTTTAGCGCGATCTTAACATAATAATCATCGTTAATTTTATCTACATTCATGTTATGAATCTCATTTAAAATATTAATGACTTTTTGATCTGTATCCAAACCAAAATCCGTTTTTAAATCAGAATATAAAGAATTCTTGTGTGATTCCGAAACATTATCTAATTCTGCTGCAAAGGCCATTTCATTAAACAAATTCAATCTTTTGTCTGATTTCTTATTTGACGGATGATAAAATAATATGATATTATTTTCGGAAATAAAATCTCGACCAAGAATTAATTCAGTCTGTGTTATTCCCTTCTCAAAACGTTTAAAGTAATATTTCCTTTTAAATGAGGTAAAGATTCTAAACAAATAAAAGTTTTAAATTTATCAAGAATGTGAATCAAATCACGAGAAATTGAATGATAACTGACTGAACTTTTAATTAAAGAATTAGTAAGAATATTAATTTTCTTACATGCCGTCAAACTAATAAAAGAAACTGGGCTACCAGTATCAATTAAAGCCTGAAAGGAACACGGAAGATTGTTTAATGAATTAATTTTGACAATTGAATCATTTAAATCTAACTTTCTGTCAACGTTCTTAATAGATACAGAAGCCGCAGGAGAAGACGCTTCTTCAGATGAATTTTCGAAGAAGTAGAAACATCTGGATCAACAGCAGCAACTGGAGTAGAAGATGAAGAAGAAGATTGAAGTTGCTCTTTCCTCTTCAACTTGAAACAGTTGGCCTTAATGTGTCCTCGAGTACGACAGTAGACGCAGAAATTCTCCTTTGAATCTTTTGGATCCTTGTCGGACTTATCTCCTTTCGGTGAAGTAGAATTGCGAGTTTTATCATACTTAGAGTGAGAACCAAATTCTTTCTTAAAGAATGTTCCAAAGGAAAGAGTGACTTTATGCATCTCTTCAAGAAATTCATCAAGGGTGTTTGCTCGAACGACTGCCGCAGCACTACGAATTGCTGCATTATTTATGCCATCAATTAAAAAGTGAATTGTGTCATTGTCAGACAATTTAAGACTTTGCATTAAAGACATTTTTTCTAAAGCATAATCATGAAAGGACTCTTGAGAATAATTCCATTTTCTTGCTTCGATTTTCTTAATTATAATTTGATTCGGAATTTTTCTTTTAAATTGCCTCAAAAGGGCATTCTTGAAACTCAACCAAGTATCATTAATCGTACCTGTTCCCAGCTCAAACTACTTACGAGCTGATTTTACCAGTTTACTTGAAGAAGCCAACAGCATCATGTCCTGGGAAGCTCCATGAATATGCGCCACTCGTTCTACCTTTTGTAACCAAAGTTCAATATCATCGTCTTCCTTTCCGCTGAATTCGGGCAGCTGTGAAGCTAATAAATTTACTGTATAGACAGAAATTTTTGTTGTTGAATTATGATCTGAACCACCCGAATTAGAACGATTAGAAGCTAAAGGAGAAGAAGAAACTTGTTTTTATTGGGTAGAGCGTGAAGTGACCAAAGTTGTAAGGAGTTGCATCATCAGCTGTTGCTGTTTCATTTGCTCAGCAAGCAGAGTACATAAATGAGTAACATATTCAGATTGTACAGTTTTTGGAGTTTCTTTAGAGGAAGAAAGGGGAAACAGGAATACAAGGAGTTTCTTCAGATTGAACAATATGGTGTTCAGGAAAATTCATGTTAGAAACAGGAAAAGACGTTACCTGATAACTTGAAGAAGTGGTCTCTTGGGAAACCGAAAGATTCGAGATAGATTCAGGGAAAGGTGTTACCTGAAGACCCGCAGATGAATCTTGATTGGTTGATTCAAATAAATTCATCAATAAGTCGATATATCCTTCTCTTGAATGAGTTGGCTTGAGACCAAATTTCCGGACTTCCAATTGTAATTCTTTAAAGGAAAGTTTTTCGAGAGCCAATCTTCTATCCATATTTGGATCAAATTAAAAGACAAAATGGCTGGAAAGACTCCTCAAAATGGCTGAAATGTCTTCTTCTTCTTTTAAAAGAAAAGAAGATCTTTGGGGTTGCTTAGCAACCAGAGTAAATAAATATAATTTATATATATTTATATATATTTTTATATATATTTTTGAATGCTTTTAAATGGAAGAAAAGAGATAAGCCTTTTAGCGTGAATCTTGAGATAAGCTTTTGGGCATGAATCTCTTATATGATGCTTCGAATTCGATATCGAAGTGTTCGTTAGCTCTTCAAAATTCCAATCTTCGAATAAATCGTCAGCAATGAAATTTAAAAGCTGCGCGTTTTCGGAGAAAAAGGAATGGAGCAAAACACAAAATATCTCCAGCAAAGAAAAGTCAAGAGCTCTTCGTACGTGTCAAAATGTGAAAAGATACATACGTTATCCCACTTCTGAGAAAATAAGGGCTGTAAGAGAGCTTTTCGATGAAGCCACTTCGATCTCTCGAGGTCAGGATCTTCTTCCAATCAGAGAATGGAATCTCTGATTATTTAAGAAAATAACTCACACTTTTGTGTTGTCGATTGAAGCAATATTTTATTAATAAAATGAGACACTTTTAATAAGCTTCTTTTAAATAAATTCATAATTGAGCACGATAAGTTAATTAACTCGTCCTCACTGTTTCACGGTTCACGAAAAAAGACACTACACGCTCGCGGATCGGGGAAAAGTTCCCTCTTGTTATAATCCGTTACCAGGCAACATTATGCCAATTTAAAAATACTGCGCATTCCTTCCGCGCAGATTTGCGCAGAAAGATCAACCAATAAGAGAACCTGAAGAATTGTGGCCGTATACACAATATTTCTTACATATATATATATATATATATATATATATATATTTGTGACGTGACGCTTTTGAGCTCCGTCACAGCTACCCCGCCGAGGGGATAAAGCGCGCGCGGGGTCGTTTCTTGCGTCTGCGGGGGGGACTTTAATACTCCGATAAGACCTATTTTTTTAGTTATAGAATTAAGATACGTAGATAGAGTGCGGCGATCTGGGCGAGTGTGCAATACCGAAACTTATATTAGAAAGATTCCGAGAAGATACCGCAGAAGATTCCGAGAGAGATACCGCCAAAGAAGAGGACACGAAGAGTGACCACCGGCTCCACTAACTAAGGTCACGTATCGGGATCCCGCGCCGCCGCGAGTCGAGTACCTGCCGAAAATTAATCACACCTCTTTTCAGAGCAACGTCGACGGGGAATCCGGACGGCAAAACGACAGATAATCGCCCAGGCTTCCGACTGGGAGAAGGCATACTGTGAACGGACGAGGCCTGGCCAGCCTGTCGCGTTCCTGTGGACGAGAAGTCCCGACGGAAAGTTACCGTCATCCTCCGGATTCCACACCCCTGCAAAGGGAGCAACCCGCCGTCCAGCATCCCGACTTTTGAAGGGGCGGAGATATCGACCCCTTCTAGGAAAGATCGACAGAATGCGCGGAAAATCGGCGCGGGACTTGAGGGCCTCACGGAGCCAGTAATTTCGAGTCACTGTACGGTGAACCTTGAGAGAGTGCAGACCAAAGAAATTCGTCGAGATACCGAAGACTCTACCGCAGCAGCCGACTCAGTGTAAGCCGCCGCCCAGGTAGCCGTACGACTTTTTCCCGGAAGCAGCTGGTGTCGAACTTTGCTAGATACCGTTGCAGGGCGGTATTCGCATTGTCGATTTATCGGGTAAGCCTGTGTGCTTTTCGCGTGTGTCGTTGCCGGACGCCAGCTGATACCGGGAGTCGCGGATTCGTCCCTCTCGGGGAAGGTCACACCGACAGTCGTCTTATCGTCTCGTTTCGTATATCGTATCGTACCGTCTCGTACCGTTTTCGTTCCGTCTACCGTAATACGGTTACGTCTCGTATCGAATTTTGAATCGTGCGTAGTGACGAAAGTTAGACATTTCCGTATCGCGTTTTAGTTACCGGGATTTGCGTGAGAGCATTCTTCGCGAGCAAGAGATACCGTATACGCGAAATCTGCTCTGCAAGAATTGCATAGATCGCGAAATCTCCGTTGAATTTTGTGACCGTTAAAGTTCGTTTGTGATATCTCGTTTGAAAGTCAAGGTTGTTGTTGTTGAGTGCGAAAGGTCGTGAAGATACCGTTAAAGATTGTGAGACAATATCAGTGCTCGTGTACTTGAAATTACCGTTAATAATAATATTTGTTATATTCTCGAATTTATTGCCGTAACGTATCGCCGACTTTTATGAGAATTTCCGTTCGATTTATATCGAAATATCGCGAGAGGCTCATGCATATAAATGTATTATATATTATTCGCTTAGTATATCCTGTTCGATATCAATTATTTTCCCGTGATCTATACCGCTAATTACCGCTAATTATTTGAGAAAGTAACTCGCTTTGTATTGAGATATTTAGTGAGGCTCGCGCCTCCGAGTGCGTTCCGAAATCTGCCGTGTACTCTACGCCGAGTGTTACCGTTTATTCCGTCACTCATTGTCAGTAGATTTTACTTATCGTGAAGATTTATATCCGTTTCCGTCGTCTTATCATTGTACTATTCTCGCGTGTATTATATCGATCGTTTCCGTTACAAATATATCTGACCTTCGTATCATACGTTATAAATTGTATATCGTTCTTTCCTTTTGAATTTATATATATTACCGTTTCTCATTTATATACAGAGGTTTCTCTGTTCTTTCTTTGTTCACTATCGTTCATTCTTTCTTTTTTATTATTATCTTTGTTACTTTTTTTACTCTGTATTATACTTGTTCAATATATTCTAACTAATTATAAGATAAATTGAGTGTCGATTATTTCTCTCTCCCGGAAGTCCTCTCGCGTTCTCTCTCGTTCACAACGAACCCTGCCCCTCTGCCATATACTGAGCTCTGGGTTACCGAAAATCTTGTCCGTTACCGTATCGTTACCGTGGCGCGGAAGACCGCGCCTGGCGCCCAACTTTACTCTCCTACGGGGAGGTTCATAAGATACCGTACGCTACCGCAATTCCGAGATACCGCTTAAGGAATTATTAAATTCCCGTATCGGCCAAAAACTTGCACGCTACCTCCTCGGGATCGGCGTTCTCGAGGCGGGCAACGGCGTGGCAATATATATCTAAAAATACATATAAATATATATATATATATACATCTAAAAATACATATAAATATATATATATATATATATACATATACACATACACATATAATTTTAATATTAATATATTAATTATTAAACGATAGTTGTGCTTTCTTCTTTCTTTCACATTTACTCACGCGCATCTAAAAGACTCTCTAAACATGTTACAATACATAATTTTTATTTTTTAAGACGATTCAATCTTGTTCGGATTATTATTTTGTTATATAACTTGTAAAAATGTGTCAAAGCACAGTAATGCGGATAATGGGGTATACGAGGTATAACGTAATACAAAGTAATGCGTAAGTAATTCCAGGAAAATGTACATGTATTGCGACAATGAGATACCCCTCGGTAAAATCTCCTTATTAAATCATATACATATATATAAATACCGTCCGTCTGTCTGTCTGACCGCGAACTACTCCCGCATTCGTGGACCGATTTTCGTAAAAGAGGTACCAAAATGTAGCGAATTTTTAGGGAGAGGCTGCTATGTGGTTTTTTTTAAAAGGTTTGGGCCACCCACGCAGAAGCCAGAATTGATTAGCGGGGAGCAGCAAGTTATTACGCATAGAGTATAACTGCGAGAGGAACAGTTGAAGATCGAGGGGGGAGGAGGAACGTCGAGCTATAGTCTATTTGTAATAAGTTAGCGTGGGGAGGGAATCCGCTGGGACATCAAAAGAAAAACAGATGAAGGTCGCGGGACACGAGAGGAACAGTTGAAGTTCGAGGGGGAACGAGGAACGTTGAGCTACAGTTTATTTGTAATAAATTAGCGTGGGGAGGGAATCCACTAGAACACCAAAAGAAAAACAAATGAAGGTCGCGGGACATGGATGAACGAGCTATACTCTATGCGGAATAATATGCAAGGGCATGTGCGTGTAATAGGGAATCAATGCTCACGCAAAGACCCACGTATTGACCACCGCGCATGCGCAGTGAGGGAGCGTAATTGTCGGGAATGTCGTAAAAAGGAAAGGATAAAAGAGCGAAAACGGAATAAGAATAGAAGAAATTTAACTAGGAAAGATACAAATAAACGTAAAGAAGAATAGACCAAAAAAGGTAAGAAAAAAAAGTAGAAATGCAGAGGAGTTAAAACAAAGATAAAGGAAAAGCGGACATGACTCACCCAAGCATATATTAGAGGAAGTGCGCGATGATGAGCGGAATACGTAGAATAAGATTCCCCCAAAATGGGGAATTAGCGGGAAGGATGGGAGAAGGAACGATTTTTAACTTGTAAACTCGAAAGAACAAACGAAATTAAGAAAATTTGGAATAAAAACGAATATTGAAAGGGGAAAAGCGAGAAGTGATTGGAATTAACGGACATGGATGATTAACAAACGAAAGAAGAATAAACAAAAGAAAGAAAAAAAGGGAGAAAAAGGAAATCGACAGAATGGAAAAGATATTGGCGAGGAGAAGAGGAATAAAATGGAAAAGACGCGAAAAGAGGAAAAAAATGTACGAGGAGGAAAGAAAGAGGAAGAAATGATGATAAGAGAGAATGATTACAGAAAGGAAAATATTGACATATATGTTTTTCAAAGATAAGGGTTAGAGAGACGAAAGTTATTAGGAAAAAGGGTAGATGGTAGGATGAAGGAACGAAAGAAGGTAAAGATAGGCAGAATTTTAACAAAAAAAGGATTAATAAAATGAAAAAGATAGAAAAACCAAAAAAGAATATTAAAATTTCAGAAATGGATGACGGAATGAATGAATTGTTGATAGAAGCAATAGAGGAATTGGAGGAGAGAATGCGGAAAAAGGAAGAGAGGAAAGAAGATGAGGAGGATGAAAAGACGAGAGAGGAGAAACAGCGGCAAGAGATTGAATGCGGAAGGAGGAAAGTAGTAAAGAAAAGAAAAAATGACTAATAAGGAAGAAGAAATAACATTATCGAAAAAAGAAGAAAAAGAATAGATAACGTAAGAAAGGAAAAAGAATATATATATATATATATATATATATATATATATATATATATATATAAATTATGTAATATATAAAAGAAAAAAATTAAAATAGAAATTCATTTAAATTACATTTGTTGACAATATAATACAAAGAAAAATAAAACATAAAAAACAAAAATAATAAAATAAAATATATTTTTAAAAAAATTAGAAAATATTGATAGTGAATTTGATTAACATAATATATGTTTGACAAAATGTATTGCATTAGAAAGAAGTATATATATGAAATATGTTTGATTAAAATGAAATAAAGTATAAAGGAAAAATAGTTGATATAATTTGTTTTTTGTTAAAAAAAAAGAAAGGATAGGAAAAAAGGATTCTAAGGAACGAAACACATAACAAAGAATTGTTAAATTTCAGAATTGGATGATGGAAGGGATGAAATGAAGAAAGAGACAGTGGAGGAATTGGAGGTGAGAAAGCGGAAAAAAGAAGATGAGTAGGATGAAAAGACGAGAGAGGAGAAACAACGGCAAAAGAATGCGTAAGGAGGATAATGGTAAAGAAATGAAAAAACGAAAAAGAAAAATAAGAAAGAGGAATTAACATAGATGAAAAAAGAAGAAAAAGAAAAGATAAATTATGTCATATGGAAAAGAAATAAATTATTAATTAAATTAATTTTGAGAGAAATGTATTTAAAAAAAAAGGAAAAATATATGATTATCAAATTAGCTAATTTTTGATTTTATAATCAAATATAATAAATTACATTTGTAGACAAGAAAATAAAAAAAAATATAATACATATATAACAAATAACAAAAATGTTTCACAGAAAATGTAATATACAGGGAGGTTTTGTAAAAAGTGAAGTGTGAAAGGAGAGAGAGCAGGAATGAGGTGAACAATAAAAAAAAGAAAGGGATTGATTTCAGTAGAGCGCAGGCAAAGACAGACAGACTGAAAAAAGAAAAAAAATATTTAAAAGAAAAAGAAAGAAAAAAAAGAAAAAAAATATATATTATTAATGGAGAAAGGCTTTGAGGCCCGCGCGAAGCGCGATCCGAAAAGCTGGTATATTAATAAAATACATTGCGTTTCGTTATTATAGATCTTTCAATAAAAAATTTAAAGTGACTATGTTGCACGGGATATATACATATAAGGTGTTAGAAAAGTCTGAAAACGGTCAAATATCTCGAAAACGAAACGTTTCTGAGAAAAATGTTTCAGATAAAAGTTGTATAGCTTGAAGGGGGACATAAGATGGTGGCATTAATTTGACGTTGAAGAGTCAAGATCACGTGAAGGTTACCTCCAACTTTTTAAATAGGATACCCTATATACTTTTGCATGTTCTTGTAGCTTGCCTCAAGAGCTTTCCAAAACACTATAATAAAGTATTTTTTCATTGAGTATTTTTCAAGTTATGAGGCTTAAAGTAATATCTTAATTTTACATAAATCGTAAAATATCTTATAAAATATTCATTTTTTTATTATCTTAATACATCTTACCTTAATACATTTATGCACAAAATAATGAGAGGAATTGATTGGTGTAAAGGAACATATAATTATTTCGGAGAAAAAATATGTAATTTGCAATTAATAATTACATATTATAACTGGAAAGTACTCAATGAAAAAATACTTTATTATAGTGTTTTTGAAAGCTCTTGAGGCTAGCTACAAGAATATGTAAAAATGTATAGGATGTTTTATTTAAAAAGTTGGAAGTGACTTTCAGGTGACTCTTCAAGGTAAAATTAATGTCATCTTATGTCCTCCTTCAAGCTATACTACTTTTATCTAAAACATTTTTCTCAGAAACATTTCGTTTTCGAGATATTGACTGTTTCTAGACTTTTTTAACACCCTGTATAATTCTAGTATTTCTAATACATATTTCTAATATATTTCTAATATATGTGTGTATGTGTGTGTATGCGTGTGTCTATGCGTGCGTGCGTGCGTGCGTGAAATATATGAAAACATAAGAATATATAAACATTAATCCAAGAAAGCACTTATCGCTATTGTGTATCCATAATTTGTGTCTTGCATCCGTACTTGATGGGAATCGAAATAAATGTGATCCTGTTGAATATTGACCATTGCGATAATTTTTATATGCGCTCTTATCATAAACATGTTCTGGATAACACTGATTATCCATTTTAATTTTATAATAAAACGTGTGAATAAAAAATAAATAAGCAAAGAAATAAAATTAAAAAAATAAAATCTATGGTAATAATAACAAAAGAAAAAATAATATCACGCTTAAAAGTAAATAAGCAAAAAAATAAAATTAAAGAAATAATATCTGTGGTTATAATAACAAAAGAAAAAATAATATCACGCTTAAAAATAAATAAGCAAAAAAATAAAATTAAAGAAATAAAATCTGTGGTAATAATAACAAAAGAAAAAATAATATCACGCTTAAAAATGAATAAGCAAAAAAATAAAATTAGAATAAAAATAAAATATGTGATAATAATAATAATAAAAGAAAAAATAACGCTTAAGAAATAATAAAAAAAGTTAAGTTATTGTATGTATTAATGTACAAAATAAATGTAAACTTATCAATTATACACCGAAAAAATTGTATTCTTGAATGTATACTTTATAAGTCCTCTTAATAAATATTCTTAATAAATAAGAATATATTCTTAATGAATAAGAATATATTCTTAATTTGCAACTTCTACATCACAACTCGATTTTCGTGTGCGCGACATGTTTCTTCATTTGCCGCTACGCGGCGACACCACTCTTAATTTTTCTCGTATTCAATATTTATCGTGAAATGTATATAAAGGACTTGTATTAACGTAAGATCTAAAGTATATTTTTTTCCTTTAGCAGTGATGAAAGAGAGGACTGCTCTCACACATAGGTTCTCTGTATGCATGTGAGTCCTCTTTGACATCACTGTTTATCAATTTAATTTCAAATTGAATTTAAAATAATTTATTTAATCTGGATTCCCTTGTTGGAATTCAGAATATTAAAAGACTATTTGAAATTAGACAGAAAAAACTTTTAGACCAATTAAACTTATTTGACTTCAACAAAATTTATTAAACCCAAAGAAATATTTTTCTCTGTGTATTAAGAATATCTTTTTAGAAGATTTGCCTCTTAATTTAAGAGGATCCTCTTGGTGTCTATTTTAGTGATATATATTCTAAAGATAAGTGGTATATTCTTAAATTAAGAATACAATTTTTTCGGTGTATGTATAAACACTTGATGTTACTTAAATTGAAACAGTGCCTTCCATAAGAATCAGAAGAATAAACTATTTAATATTTTCATTCACATGGCACAATATAAAGTACACCGATCACAACAAATCATATAAACTTTTTAAATACTTCGAGTGGAAAGATTTCTTTAACTGCTCTTCCTTATCGCATTAACAAAAAAAAGCAGAGAAAAAAAACACGAGGTAAGAAATAAGAGAGATAAACACAGATATAAATTCGTAAATACGATTATAAATACAGTGATCAAGCTTATGCTGCGATCGATGGGAGGAGCCTAACGTTTATCTTCCTTTACCAAATAGCGTTCACTATCGCATGTCACTCAGTCCTGAGGACAGGAGAAGAAGAGGGGGGTGGAACCACGCGATAGCGACCGGACCGCGGTGAGCCGTGAGCCATTACTTCGCTTTAACTCGCCAAGCTGTTGACGCAGCACGTGAGCATTATTTATATGTAAGTACACAATTTTATATAAAATTTCTATATAAACACATATATAAAAGAGATTTAAACACAAGTATTATACATATTCGGCTTATATTATACGTGTGAATGATTTATAAGAAAGACAACAGAATCAACAGAAATTAATATCTCATTGAATGTATTAAAAGAGAATGGTTCTCATGCTCATAATGGAAAATGACCATATCCTATTCATGTGTGTACGGATAATAAAAATAGGAACTTTAAAATATTGTAATTCCTATCCTTATTATCCGTATACATATGAATAAGGTATTGTAATTTTCCAGCATGAACACGAGAATCATTCTCTTTTAATATATTCAAGGAGAACAAGACAAATTAAATTAATATTTCTATTGACTCTGTTGTCTTCCATATAAATAATCACTCACAGATATAAGCTGAATACACTAGGACCTCTATTTAGTAAACTTCGATATAGTGAAGTCTCCCCACTATGCGATCGATATCGATCGGTGGCGAGCGTGGTAGGGGAAGCGTCGGGCGTGTACATTCAGGTGCGTAGCACGCTAGTAAACACTGTGTGTAGAGTACATATTTAACAATGACAGCGTCGACGAAACGTACTCGAATTACATGTTGTGATCGGTTGAAAATTATTGATAAATTAGACCAGGGCGAAGCTAACGTCGACGTTGCAAATGAATTCAAGAACTCTGCTGCGTGTATATCGCGAATAAAAAAAATGAAAAACAAATTGCGAGTTTTCGCTATATCAGAGCAGTCGAAAGTATTGAAAAAAAAATCTGTGAAAACAACTACTTTACCAGAGCTTGAACAAGCTTTTTTTACGTGGTTTTGTCAAAAACAGCAGATGAGAGAACCTATAAGTGGTCCACTTTTTTCTGAAAAGGCGTTAATTTTTAATGAAAAGTTGAACGGTCCGAATACTTTCAAGGTAAGTCAAATATATTATTCTTGTAATTTTAAATTTCAATCAGCAGTTCTCTAATCACAAATCTATTAAACCGGATTATTATTATTATTATTATTATTATTATTATTATTATTATTATTATTATTATTATTATTGTTGTTGTTATTGTTGTTGTTCATCGTCGTCGTCGTCATCGTTATCGTTGTCGTTGTTGTTGTTGTTGTTATGCTCATCTATTATAGTTTTTACAACTTTCTTATTGAAGTTGTGAAAGGCAGAATAATTTGTACGTAATAAATAATAATAAAACAAGAATATTATCAATAATATAGTATGCAAAATTTTATGCTATAACCTACTGTTAAAATAAATGAATAAATAAATAGTTAAATGCATGAAGAATATATTCTTTTACAATCGTTAATGAAATTTTTTTAGAAAGCAATTATTTTGCAAAAATTTGCAATTATTTTGCAAACAATAATTGCAAAATATAATAATGGATTTAATGGACATAATTAATGGATTAATAAAATAATTCTATGAATTTTTTTGCTAAGGCCAGTAAAGAATGGTTGGACAAATTCAAGCAGCGTCATGGTATCAGACAGCTGTCTGTTAAGGGAGAGAAACTATCTGCCGATACTGAAGCAGCAACTCATTTCAAAATTTTATGAAATATATAAATGAAAATGAATATGCACTCGAAAATATCTATAATGCTGACGAAACGGGATGGAATTGGTGTACCTTGCCACGAAAAACTTTTGCGGCTAATGACGAGTATGAAGCTCCTGAAAATAAACATAGAACGCGTAACTGTTATGTTTTGTTCAAACGCAACTGGGACGCATAAAATTCCTCCTCGTAATCGGAAAATATAGAAATCCACGATGCTTCAAGAACGTAACGAGCTTACCTGTGGTATATAAGGCTCAAAATAATGTCTGGATGAATCGTACTGTATTCATGGAGTGGTAAGCTGTGCGAAGTAGTAATTTACAAAGCTGGTTTTTTCCTCTGCTTTAAATGAGTTACGATCAATCACTTATATTTACAGGTACACTGAATGTTTCATTCCATCGGTAAAAAAGAAATGAGAAAGTTCGAATTCTTATAGAAAAATTCTTCTAATTCTTGATAACGCTCCATCGCACCCTGCTGCAGATGAACTAAATGCAGTTGACAAAGACATCATAATTATGTATTTTCCTCCAAATGTAACTGCACTAATACAGCCTCTGGATCAAGGTGTAATTGAAGCAATGAAAAAAATATATAAACGTTCTCTTGCTCGACGACTTTTGTTGCGCGACGATAAACGTTGACCACGGAAAACGTGGTCTTTACATTAAATGTAAGTATAAAACTAAAATATTATTATTGAGAATATAATTAGGAATAGTGCAGGGGGGATTATCAACCGCGATTTGCATTTATGAATTTTCATCAATATTAGACCGGTATTGACATTTCAATTAAAGCCCGGTTATAATTTTAACATTAATTTTGCTTACTCTTCGTCTCTTTTTAACTACTTCCTTAGAAAGAGACAAAGAATGAGCTAAGCTAAGATTTAAGTATGCAACCAAGCTTAAAATTAATAAAAGTTTAAATTTCGTAATATATCTGTGGATACTTCATTGTTGTGACATCTAGACTCTGAGAAAGGATGGATTGAAGAAAAAACAATTATATAATTGAATATTTAAGGCGTATATTAATTTTGTTGTTTGTTAATATTTTTATTATTCAAAATATTAATGTATTTTAATATTTATGTTTCAGGCTACAAAATATTATAGCGATTGCTATAAAAAATTATTCGACACGGGGACGAGGAAGAGGAAGAGGAAGAGGAGGAGGAAGGGCCCGTCGAAGTGGAAGAGGACGAGACGGAGGGAGAGGGCGAAGAGGAAATACTTACATCTTTTATAATTAATATATATATATATATATATATATTAATATCTATATATCTATTATAATCTATTAATATCTATATATCTATTAATATCTCTATATCTATTAATATCTATATATCTATTATAATATCTATTAATATCTATTAATATCTATATATCTATGTATCTTTTATATAACATTTTATAATAAATTACATTTTACAATTCATTTTTATAATTCATTTTTATAATAATTATCCAGTTATCCAGTATAATAATTATCCAATTATTATACCAGTTTTCCAATTTATTAATAAAAATAAATAAAAATTAAATAAAATATAAATAACTAATTCTACGTTTTCTCACATTATTATTACTCTTTTCGATTGTTAAGAGAGAGAGAGAGAGAGAGAGAGAGAGAGAGAGAGAGAGAGAGAGAGAGAGAGGTCATACAAAAGATATGAAAAATTTATTTAATATACATAAGCGTCTTGTACAGCACTGGTGCTACCGTCATTTTGTGCACATAGCACGCAACAGAACCAGAAATTGTGCACCTTATATGTTACTCTCTGAGAATATTCGTGCACCTTGGTTTCGTAGTTAGGTGCATGTTTTTTAGGTCCACACGTATCGCTTTCAGGGATCACCTAAAAGCGGGCCATGACAGCTCTCATTCTTCTCTCTGTATACTATATATCTATGTTATATAATATGTTTAGGTTAGAAATTTCCACTACTTAAAAATCTATTTAAAATAAATTTTCCTGAATTTTGAAAACAAATTATACACAATTAGTTATCGAATGTTCATAAGTTGATTATATATAATATATATATATATATATATATATATATATTTATTTATTGTGTGTTTAAATATTGTAAATATATTTTCAATAATTCTCTTTCTATCTATTATTTTACAGATATCTTGTGATGGGTAATTCCATAAATTCCATTGCATTTTCTTTTCGAGTCAGTCAATCTACAGAAATATAATAAAAGAAGTTTGTACTGTAATTTCTAATACTTTGAGTTCTTTATATCTAACAATTCCAACGGAAGAAGAGTGAAAATCGATTGTTGATGGATATTGGAATATATGGCAAATGCCTAATTGCTTTGAGGCAGTGGATGGGAAACATATTAAATTAAAATGTCCACCTAATTCTGGCAGTTGCTTTTACAATTACAAAAAATACTTTAGCATTGTCTTAATGGCTATTTGTGATCATTTATATAGATTTAAATTAGTAGATATAGGAGCTTATGGCGAAAATAGCGGTGGTATATTTGAAGCTTCAACTATTGGAAAAAATTTGAAGAATGGTCAATTAAATTTACCGAAAGATAATGCCAAACTTCCTGGTAGTAATATTAGCATGCTTTCCACTTATAACAAGAATAATGAAACCTTATGGTGGATCAAATTTGACGATTGCTCAAAAAATTTTTAATTATAGACATTCTAGAGTGAGACGCATAATTGAAAATGCCTTTGGCATTCTAGCTAATCGCTGGCAAGTTTTTCATAAATCTATTTGTGTGTTGCTACAAACAGCGGACAAAATAACATTAGCATCAGTATGTCTACAGAATTTTTTGTATGAGGAACAAAAAGATGGTGTTAAAGAGTATAGCCAAGAAGTTAATGGCGACAGCACGTATTGGTCGCCTGTAGTAATTAATACTGATCAAAATAACACACAAATAGCAGCTGTTCAACGAAATTTCTTATGTGAATATTTTATTTCTCTAACAGGAAAGGTAGATTTTCAGTATGATTATGTATGTAGAGGTACATATCGAGAATAAGAGTCACAGCAAACACCAAGTAACAGTTATATAATTATTAGTTATTATTGTTGAGTGAGAAATTATAACTAACAGTTTTATAACTTACTTGGTGTTTGCTGGGCGGTATTTTAAACATCTCGTTTTCCGCTATGTGGAATATTTCAAAATGTTTTATTTATGTTTAATAAAATCAATAAAAAATTATGATCAATATGTCAATTTTTTTATTATTTTAGTTATATATTATTTAAATATTATTATTTTTCAATGTATAATATATTAGTATAATATATTAATAGTAAAAACGAGTTTTATTTAATATTTTTATGTTTATTTATGTTTTGTATTTCATGTTTATGTATGATGCTTGATATATAATTTGCATAATAAAAAAATATATAATTAATTGTAATAATTAATTGTATATAATTAATTGTTTATAATATTGAATTTAATATAATAATGAATCTTTCTTTCTTTATTTCCTTTTCTCTCTCTCTTTCTCTCTTTCTCTCTCCCTTTCTCTCTCTCTCTCTTATATTATTAAAGTATTTAAAATCTGCATTAATGTAATAGAATTTATGAGTAATAGAATATATGAATGTAATCCTTTAAGAAAAAAGACGTGTTACCTGGGTGAATCTCGTTTTTATCAAATTTTTAAGCCCCTTTTCTATGAGGCTGATGGGGGTTGTCAATATGCGTTGTGCATTATATTCATAGCATCGAGTATCTCGAGGATTAATAGTTTGACAATTGTTCAAAAATAAAATTATATTTATGTGCGGCAGTAGATATGGGCCACTATGGTGCGTCAAAACAAACCCCCATCACTCGGCCTCTGGCGACGTGAGCGTGGCCAGGTGGAGGGAGGCGTTCTAATTGGTGGACTATTGATAAGATTGTTTAAGTGCTAAATACCTAAAGAAACAATACCCCACCTCCGGAAGTCTCGATTTTGATTGGCACGTACCATAGTGATCAGAGTTGCGATTAGTCGACGCCGCCTATGTCGTCGATTTTAACAAATTTTTATTTCCCTACTTCCATGTACTAGACTCGAAGAAGCAATCCTCCTCGCACTTCAGCTCCGGTCCACTTGTATAGGGCTCCAAGCCAAATTCTCGTTACCTGACCCTTAGTCGCTACGACTTGGTAAAATGAACCCACGCTTTACCGATTTTCGGGGTAATCGATATCGTCTCGAGGAAATAATATCTTATCTCCCCACTCTGTCTCGGGGCCCACTATGAAATATCGAAACAAGCTCTCCGCTCGAACGATTTATGACGCACTTTATCGGAAAAAACAAAGTTTCAGCACGAGTTAATAATTATAATTAGACTACATTGCTATTTACAGTGGATTTGGAAAATTAAAAAGATGAACGTGCAGATGATCGAACGAGACGAGGTGTTATAAAGGAAGAAGGGAAATGCTAAAAGTATTAAACATGAATTAAGATAAAAAAATTTTACATTTATTTTTCAAAAAATCAGGCATTTTTTATAAAATTTTTGCTTATGATTAATGTAAAAAATATATACAAAGAAGAATTATATTTATATTGTTATAAATTTTACATTTTTTTTTATGCTACTTACAATATTTATAATTCTATTTTTAAAATAAAATCGGAAAATGCGCGACTCTTATTTTAAAAAAGAAAAAGACGCACAAGTAATAAGAATATTGTTATGCCGTTGTATATCCATAAGATAGCGAATATCTGCTACTGATAAATCTACGCTTTATTAATACAGGCGTGCATATTTTTGTTTCATTTCGTGTAATAATTTCGTGAAACGCCGTGTGTCGAATCGCATTAAAGTGAAGATTTATCGAAGTTTCGCTATTTTTTTCTTCTTCATTTTCTTGTGCTTTTTTTCTCTTGTTAATAGTAATTTTTTTATAATATTAAAATTAATTCGCTGCGAGTTCTCGTAATTGAGAGTAATACCCTTAACTTTACAAGTTTCGAATATTACCCTCAGTAGGTATACAAGGTGGGTTCTAACTCAGGTCCTCTCAGGAGGGGTGAGGCGCGAGGGGGAATACCGGGGCGCGGGGAAATGACGTCACGCGGGACGGAGAGGATTTCGGAGAAACGCGTGTTAGATGTTTCATCGCAATATTATATTACACGTCCCGGTTTATAAACAATATAAACAGTTGCATTCCTCTGAAAGACAATGCGTACGAAGAGAACGCGTGCGAGAGAGAGGGAACGATGACACGAAGAGAACGCGTGCGAGAGAGAGGGAACGATGGCACGAGGAGAACGCGTGAGAGAGGAAACGATGGCGTGAGGAGAACACGTGAGAGAGAGGGAACGATGACGCGTGAGAGAGGGAACGAGGAGAACGCGTGCAAGAGGGGGAACGATGGTGCGAGGAAATATCGCAAGGGATGGGAGCGCAAGAAGAGGCGCGCGTAAATAAATAAATACATTTTTTAAATTTAAAAATGTATAAAATTTATTTTAAAAATATGTGTGTGTGTGTGTGTGTGTGTGTGTGTGTGTGTGTGTGTGTCTTTAAAATTATAATAAAAGTATAATGAATAAGTATAATGAATATAAAAAGTATAAAAATATAAAAAATATATAAAAATGTAAAATATAAAAAGTAATAATAAAAATAAAAATATAATAATATATTTGGGGAATGCACCGGGCTGAAAGAGGCCGCTCCTATAACAGAAAAAACACATTTCATTAAATTTTAATATTATTTTATAATAATTATTTTATAATAATTTATTTAATATAAAAATTGTAAAGCAGGAATACATACTTAAAGTCCTCGAGTCAAGACATCCTGCCAAAACTCTTCTCCCTCTCAGTACCATTCAGCATCCTCCTCCTCGACCCTCTCACAATTTTCTATCTGTTCTTCCACTCTTCTTCCTCGATAATATCAAGGTACGGTTCTTCTCCGAAGAGCCGCCGCAAGTCAAAGACATCTTCGACCTGGCGATGGCGACTGTGGGTATCGCCCCATATATCCTCAAAGTCATCCCTATGAGCCCGATGCACCATTCGTATCCATTCTCTTTGCCAAAATATTCACAACCAATATTCACAAACCCTGGAATTTCCACTTCGTCTCGATATTAAATAAGAAGTAATCTAATTAAAAAAGAATCACATACACACAATCTTGCGGAAACGCTACTTACCTTCCAAACAAATGCAACTCTTAAAATTATAATAAATAGTGTATCGATCAAGCTCCTCTTCCACAGTTTAAAGGAATTAATCATATTATTAATTATTAAATTGTTAATAATATTATCCATTTTTTCTTTGACACTCTTTAATATACTTTTTAACTCGCGCACAGCTCGGAACCGTATGACCAGGTCTCGGTCCAAGATCGTATAGCAGAGACCTTATGTGGCACCATCTCAAACGCGTCGTAGAGACAAAAGCATCTAGTTTATACAAACAACTGCAATATAAACAGCAGCATTCTGGAAGACAACGCGAACGATGGTGCGAGGAGAATGCGTGCGAGAGAGAACGATAATATCGAACGAGACAATGACTCTTACAACTACAGCGCGCAAGAAAGAGAGAGAGAGATATCGTAAGGGATGGGAGCGCAAGGAAAGGGGAGCTCGTAAATAAATACATTTTTTAAATTAAAATGTATAAAATTTAATAAAATATGTGTGGTATACATTTGTTATGTGTTTGTATGTGTGTGTGTGTGTGTGTGTGTGTGTTTAAAATTATAATAAAATAATAATAAAAAAGTAATAATAAAAAAAATATAAAAGTATAATAAAGAATATAAAAAAATATATAAAAATATAAAAATATAAAATATAAAAAGTATAATATATTTAGGGGAGGGCATGCGCCGGGCTGGGGGGACGACCACTCCATGAATACTAAGGGCCGATATGCCGAGCTGAGAGAGGCAGCTCCTGTAACAGAAAAAAAAGACATACATTTCATTAGATTTTAATAATTTGTTTAATAATGTATTTAATATAAAAATAGTACTTACAATGTTATGTCCATTTATTTTAATATGTGCAAATGGGACACATGTCACACGGCAGTATTTGGTGTAAAGATTTCCTGTATTCTTTGCATGATATATTTGTTAAATGTTCGTAATATATGCATCGATGTTTACGAACAGATTTAGCTTCTAAGAATAAGAAGGACAATCTGCGGAAGCATTCAGTGCAATATCTGGATTCATCTTTCACATAATAATAAAATGATATGCAACATAATTTTTTATGTTCTAGTCCCATTATTTCGGATAAATCTATATTTCAACGTTTTGTATGCAGTAATTCACTGCTATTATCACTTTCGTAATCACAATCCGCCAATGGTTCGACATCGATGTCAGAGTCCTCCTCCTCGTCCGATTCATCAATATCCATTTGGTTGTCATTTTCAATAATCATAACATCATTAATGTTATCATCGATGATAATAACGTCGTCATCATCATCATCAATTATAATAATTTCTCGTTCTTCTGCCATTGTGCCAAGCACACACACAAAGCAATGAAAAAAATATTAACTTCTTCTTTATTTCTTCTTCACTTTTGATACTTTTGACGTCTTAACTCGCGCACTGTTAAACTCTTTGTGACAAGACAGCGAGATCTCGATACGAGATCTCGTAGTAGAGATGTAGCATTATCACCATATCAAAAGTATATGTGGTCCCATGCATTTATCGAAAGTATAAGCAATATTATATTACATACCCGGTTTATAAACAATATAAACAAATGCCACCCTCCCAGAATCATACATGTTTTTCTAGGAAGAATTGCAACATATCAGCGCCGTTCGGCTGCTTTGCGCTTTCGCGGTACACCTCTCATCCCCAATATAAGTAATTCTACATTTTTTTCATTCGACGTATCCTTATCACTCTCTCATTGAATTACACAGCATGCAAATTTTTATAAACAATATAAACAAATGGCGTCCCCCAGAATCGTCTTCTGTGATTTTTTCTCGGAAGAATTGCGACGCATATCAGCGCCGATGTCGCGGGTGCTTTTAGCGGTACACCTCTCATCCCCAATATAAGTAATTTTAGATTTTTTCCGTTCAACGTATTCTTATGTCTCTCTCTCCCATTAAATTACACGGCATGCGAATTTTTATAAACAATAAATAATAAATGGCGCCAATGTTCGACTGCTTTGCGTCTTTGTTTTCTTCTTCTTCTTCATAAGAATTCTTCTTCTATATAAGAAGGATTGAAGCGTATCAAATCATAGTACATGATTTGAACGTCCATCGACGCGTCGGCTGTAAAAAGTATAGCGGTGTTCTGTTGGAAAGATTTTTGCGCGATTTCACGTTCAAGAGCGAACGGTATTGTTTATCGTGCAAAAGTCATCCGTAGAAAACTATGATATAGTACTTTAAAAGTGTGAAAAAGACAGGAAAATGGAAAACATCGAGCGGACCGAACGCGATCTGGTGGAGGGATCTCGCCAAATTGCCACCTTGGGCGAGTATTTCGCGTGGCTGCAGCGTTGCGCGGAATTTATCGAAGAGCTCGAAGAACGCAGTCGTGTCAAGCGTCTGCGGTTCTCGATTGGAAGTAGACAATCACTGATGGCTAAAATCGCGCGATTAGAAGGTGTAAAGACTCGATTGCAGAGACGGTTTATACCCAGTGGTGGTGATTACAGCGATGACAATAACGCGGGTGCTGGATGTAGCGCGCATCAAAATGAACTTGTGAAGAAACGTGGAACGAGAATCATCGTATCCGCATTACGCGACAATACTCAATCTTCGGGACATTGTTTGTGAGTTCAAACTTTTTGATCTGATTTACAGTTACTGGAAATTCAATGTCCCCAAGATTGAGTACTGTCGCGTAATGCGGATACGATGATTCTCGTTCCACGTTTCTTTCGGTGGGATATAAAGCGGCGACCACTGCCCACGCGAAACACGCATTGTTTTTAGATTGTATATTAACCACCGCTCTCTTGGTCACAATCTCCCGCGGTAATTTAATGTAGCATCCCGCGCGCATTGAATTATATTTATTTACATTAACAGTCAAATTCTGTATTCGCGACAGTGCCCACCTGCTGTCACGTTCCTGAAATTCCTCCAACGATGCTAAAGTGGGCTCGATAACGCGGTGCTCGAACCACTCGCGTAAGTCGGATGTGCGAAAGAGTTCATAGTTTCTCGTGTTTATACTTTTATTCGCGTGTTTATCACCCGACACAAATTCATTGAATATTGTGTTCACTTTTACACTGTTGTTTTTTTAGAGTATCCTGCATCTGCTCGAGCACAATGACTTCCGCATTCTCGAGAAATTGACGAGGTTCGATATAGTTTGCATTAATCACAGCACCAATCAGAATATGGTTATCGAACGCGGTATCGATCTCACGTTACACAAGTTCATTTTGATGCGCGCTACATCCGGCGTTATTGTCATCGCTGTAATCACCACCACTGGGTATAAACCGTGTCTGCAATCGAGTCTTTACACTTTCTAATCGCGCGATTTTAGCCACCAGTGATTGTCTACTTCCAATCGAGAGCCGCGGATGCTTGACACGACTGCGTTCTTCGAGTTCTTCGATAAATTCCGCGCAACGCTGCAGCCACGCGAAATACTCGCCCAAGGTGGCAATTTGGCGAGATCCCTCCACCAGATCGCGTTCGGTCCGCTCGATGTTTTCCATTTTCCTGTCTTTTTCACACTTTTAAAGTACTATATCATAGTTTTCTACGGATGACTTTTGCACACGATAAACAATACCGTTCGCTCTTGAACGTGAAATCGCAAAAATCTTTCCAACAGAACACCGCTATACTTTTTACAGCCGACGCGTCGATGGACGTTCAAATCATGTACTATGATTTGATACGCTTCAATCCTTCTTATATAGAAGAAGAATTCTTATGAAGAAGAAGAAGAAAACAAAGGCGCAAAGCAGCCGAACATTGGCGCCATTTATTATTTATTGTTTATAAAAATTCGCATGCCGTGTAATTCAATGGGAGAGAGAGACATAAGAATATGTCGAATGAAAAAAATGTAGAATTACTTATATTGGGGATGAGAGGTGTACCGCGAAAGCGCAAAGCAGCCGAACATCGGCGCTGATATACGAGCGGCGGAAGCAAGGGTGCAAAGCAGCCGAACGGCGCTGATACGTTGCAATTCTTCCTAGAAAAACATGTAAGATGATTCTGGGAGGGTGGCATTTGTTTATATTGTTTATAAACCGGATATGTAATATTGCTTATACTTTCGATAAATGCATGGGACCACATATACTTTTGATATGGTGATAATGCTACATCTCTACTACGAGATCTCGTATCGAGATCTCGCTGTCTTGTCACAAAGAGTTTAACAGTGCGCGAGTTAAGACGTCAAAAGTATCAAAAGTGAAGAAGAAATAAAGAAGAAGTTAATATTTTTTTCATTGTCTTTGTGTGTGTGTTTGGCACAATGGCAGAAGAACGAGAAATTATTATAATTGATGATGATGATGACGACGTTATTATCATCGATGATAACATTAATGATGTTATGATTATTGAAAATGACAACCAAATGGATATTGATGAATCGGACGAGGAGGAGGACTCTGACATCGATGTCGAACCATTGGCGGATAGTGATTACGAAAGTGATAATAGCAGTGAATTACTGCATACAAAACGTCGAAATATAGATTTACCCGAAATAATGGGACTAGAACATAAAAAATTATCAAATTAAAATAGATAAAGAATTAGGCTCTGAAATGTATTAAATAACCGATATACGAGAAAAGAGCGATAAGAGCCACCGCGGATGATGGTGCGTAAAATTTTATAAAGATTAATAAATCGCGAAAAATAAGACGCGAAAATAAGACATGCATATATTTTACTTGGTGCATAAACCAAGGTAGATTCTCCATTCGAGAATACTATATAAGACCCTTCTTTACCCCCCTGCAGAGATGTAAGCGAGAAAAAGTTGGTTTAGAGCAGTCGTCCGGCAAGCGAAAGACTCGGGTTCGACTCCCGATTCAGCGACTTCGCCCCGATATTTTTCTCGCTTACATCTCTGCAGGGGGGTAAAGAAGGGTCTTATATAGTATTCTCGCAGGACAACAGAAGAAAGAAGAAAGGAGGAGGGAATCGAGAAGGAAGGAAGAAAGATACGCGAGGAGTAGAGAGGGTGGGTAAGAGAGGAGGTTAGACAGGGCAAGAGAAGGTGAAGGATAGGAATGGAGGGCAAAGGAGGAAGAGGAGTGAGGAGAGGATAAGAGGATAAATAGAGCTGAGGAGGAGGGAGGAGGAGAGGGGTGGAGGATTTTAGTATGGGGAAAGGAGGTGATGTAAGTAAGGGAAGAGAGGGAGAGAAAGAGGAAGAGGAGGAAGTATGAGGTACAGAGGAGAGGTCAAGGGGAGGGAGAGGATAAAAAGGACATTTGTAAGGCCGCAGGTCGGTCAGGTTCTGTGTAGGCGAAGAGGATGGATGTGTATGTATGTTAGAATAGGAACAGGTAATGGAGATAGGGATTGAGAGAGAGATAGGGGTTAAAATGGAAGGGAAGACAAAGGGAGGAAGAGGGTAAAAGGAATGATGTAAGGCCGCAAGTCGGTCAGGACCGCGGAGGGAGGAGATTTGTTAAGTTAGTATATTTTATAGAAAGGACGTGTAGCTAGAGTAGTCAGGGTTTTATGAAGTTTGTATAAAAAATGCATGTATATGAAAATGTATAGAAAATATATAGAAAATGTATGATGTAATGATTGAGACGGCAACCCTAAGGGGAGTCCGTAATGAAGCTAAAAATTACACTCCAGTCAAAATACGAGCTGAAATGACGTCCCTTAAAGAGACTTGGAATAAGTGCCTAGAAGGACACACCCTACTGCTGAAACATTATCCGGAGTCCAAGCATGACCTTATCACTTTCGGGAAGAGCAGCTGGACCACTACGAAGAGGTCTACCAGGAAGCGTTTGTATACATGTCTGAGTGTTTAGAAGAACTCGAGCCTTGCGTAAGTCCGCTCCAATCTAGCGATAGATCGATCTCTCAGGCATCCTGATTCCGCGTTATCTTTGAAGCACCTCCTATACGATTACCTCCGTTCTCTGGCAAAGCCGATGATTGGGATTTTCGCGATAGATTCACTGCACTGATTATTCAAAATAACGAGCTATCTGATTTTGTCCGTATGCACTTTTTAGTGTCAAGCTTGACCGATAAAGCTCGCGACGTTATAGCCCGTATTCCTGTAATCGCTGATAACTTTGCCGTCGCGTGGAAAGCACTAAGCTCTCGTTTCGAAAACAAGCATAAACTCATTGAAATCCATGTTGCGGAATTATATAATTTACCTCCCATCAATCGGGGAGTCTGCAGTAGAATTGCATGCTCTACGAGACAAAGCCGTTAGAGCACTCTCAGCTTTAAAATGTTTAAACCGCACACAAGATGAAATACTCAACGATATTCTTGTTGGTACTTTGTATCACTCAAGCTTGATCCGGCCACTCGTCGCGCCTGGAAACTCAAAATCGGCGCCGCCGAATTACGACGATTTAATAAACTTTATTTCGTCGCGCGCGCTTGCACTGGAAGAGTTATGCCTTCCGCAGCCAACAAAGGTCATCCACAAAAGCGAATAATGTGACACTCTCTGATAAGTCTCTCGGTCAGTGTACATTGTGTAGAAAACCGCATTCGGGTTTAATAAGTCCGCAATTCTTGAGCAAGAGTCCGAGTCAGCGCCTCGAATTAGCTAAAAAATTAAATCGATGTTTCAATTATCTGGGATCCAAGCATTCCGCACAAGAATGCAAAAGTAAATTCACATGCCGTACATGTCAAAAGAAACAGCATTCTTTCTTGCATCTTGACTCGGCCTCTTCTCTTGATAAAACCGAGACTAAATCAACTGCGGTAAAATCCGATGAGCTAGTCGAGGCTCATGAAGCGTCAAAAGCAATCGCTATGTCCGTTGTATTTGTGAATACGCCGGTTTCATCCGTCCTACTTGCAACGGCGAAAGTAATGGTCTGTTCTCCCAACGGTCGCGTTTGTGAAGCTTGCGCCTTAATCGATCAAGGGTCCGAGGTTACATTCATTTCCGAGAAATTAGCCAATGTACATCGTTGCGTTTACATCGAAAGCGAACTTTCACTCAGATTTCCGCAGTGGGAAGTGTCACCGCTGATACGTGTCGACACACAGCGATCATTAAAATCGCCCCACGCGGTAAAGACCAGCCAGTTTTCACGGCCGTTGCCTTCATTCTCAAATCGCTCACAAAATACTCGCCGCGATTATCAGCATCGGTTGCTGACTGGAAATACTTAAACAATCTTCCTTTAGCAGATGATGATCCCACAAGCTCAAGTCCAATCGACGTCATTATTGGCGCTGACATTTATGGTCACGTCATTCAAAATGGAATCCGAAAAGGACCGATCGGGCAACCGATTGCCCAACGATCTCATTTCGGCTGGATCCTTTCCGGACCCGTTCAAATTCAAAAGGCTCACCCTCGCAAAATTAATATTTTTCATTGTTCTCTCAATCATGAATTGCATCGTTTCTGAGAGACAGAAGAAATCCCACGACGTAAAATTCTCTCTCCTGCCGAAAAGCGTTGCGAAGCTCACTTCCGCTCTACACACTCCCGTACTTCCGATGGTCGTTACATTGTTCGCCTTCCATTTAACACGACGACGTCGGGGAGTCGCGATCCATTGCTATATAACACTTGACATCATTAAGACGTCGTCTCGGTATGAATTCCGATCTCAAGTCGGAATATTCTGCATTTCTCACGGAGTATGAACAGCTAAATCATATGCGAAAAGTTCTGCCTCCAGCTGCATCTAATACACAAATTGTCTATATCCCGCATCATTCGTAAAAATAGTACATGACTACAAGTCGTTTTTAACGCGTCGAGTCACAGCCAACGGGATGCCTCTTAATTCTCATTTAGAAGTCGAGCCTAAATTACAAACAGAGCTCACTTCTATTTTGTTAAGATGGCGACGGAATAAGTACGTCTACACCGCGGATATCGCCAAAATGTACAGACAAATCCTCATCGATCCTCGCGATCGTGATTACCAACGCATTGTCTGATACAATAGCGATTATTCAGCCATCCAAGACTATCAGTTGTTAACGGTTACCTATGATATCGCTTCAGCTCCGTTTTTGGCTCTTCGAGTATTGAAGCAATTGTTACAAGACGAAGGGGCCGTCTTTCCCTTTGCGATTCCAATTTTCCAAAATAACATTTATGTAGACGACGTCCTGTTCGGAGCCAACGATATTCCGTTGCTACGCCAATCGTGCGAACAGCTTTGCACCCTGTTATTTCGCGGAGGATTTCAATTACGTAAATGGGCGAGCAACAACTCTGCTCTTCTTTCGGACATTCCGAATGAATGTCACGGACTCGCCGGAAATAGATTGCTGATTCTTGATGAAAATTTCAGCGTTCTCGGGTTATCATGGAACCCCTCTTGCGATGCATTTCAATTCAGAGTAGCTCTTCCGCAATCACTTCCTGACGCGAAGCGAAAGATCTTATCACAATCGCAAAGTTACTTGACCCACTGGGCTGGGTCACCCCCGTGACAGTCAATGCGAAAATATTCATGCAACAATTATGGCGAGTGAAACTAAATTGGGACGATGTCATTCCCTTGCAAACGATTCAACGCTGGGAATTAATCTATCAAAATTTGGCTACTTTAAATGATCTCCGAATTCCTCGATGGACAGGTCAGGATCATGACACTGCTCAATGTGAATTGCACGGATACGCGAACGCGTCTAACGCTGCTTACGCCGCCGCGGTTTACCTGCAAACGATTTCATTATCGGGAGAAGTCAAGATAACATTATTAGCTGGCAAATCAAAAGTCGCTCCGCTCAGAACAATGAGCATTCCTCGCCTCGAATTATCAGCGGCTTGCCTTCTTGCTCGTTTAGTCGAGTTTATTCAATCGTCTCTACACATGCTCAATGTTACATGTCACTATTGGACTGATTCGACCGTGGTCTTAACCTGGTTAAATTTACATCCATCTCGATGGAAAACATTTGTATCTCATCGAGTAGCTGACGTTCAATCACGATTACCTAACATCAAATGGCAATACATTCCATCCGCAGACAACCCTGCGCCTCTCGAGGCCTCTTAAATTCCAATATCAAATTATTTCATTTATGATGGAACGGCCCTGCTTGGTTAAAACTCAATCAGACCGAATGGCCACAGAACATTGCTCTTCCAACCTTGGAGACACCCGACGAAATCCGCAATCTTACAGTTCATGTTGCTCAAACGGAAACTAGTTGGGATCTAGCAATGCATATTCCATTTGGCCAAAATTAATAAGAGTCACGGCGTATATCATGCGCTTTGTCAATAGGTGCCGTAAAATAGATCAAGTTTCAAACGATTCAGAACTACGAAATCAAGCCTTGTCTGCGATTGAATGCCGAAACTCACATCAATTCTGGATTCAAACGATTCAATCAAAAGAATTCTCTGAGGAAGTTACGGCACTCAATAATAATCAACCAATCCCAGTAAAATCGCCGCTAAATCCTTTGCAATCTTTTCTTGACGAAGAAAAGATCATTCGAATCGACGGATGCCTGAAACATAAGTTAGCCTGAAATTCTAAGCTCTCGTTCGCTACTAAACACCCCATACTATTGGCTCCTCATCCAATAGTCAAGCTCATTATAAGACATGCTCACGTTTGATCATTGCACGCTGATGTACAATTTACATTGGCCACAGTATGCCAAAATTACTGGATTTTCAAAGCTAGAACTCTAGTGAAACAGATCATACATCAATTGTTATTTGCGTCAGGGAAAGAGCCGAAATTCCAACGCAATTAATGGGCGATCTTCCGCAAGCTCGAATCTCTGCGCTCGCTCGAGCCTTTAGCCACTCCGGTGTAGATTACGCGGGCCCTATTTTTACCCGCGCATCATCAGATCATGGAATCACATCGCGAAAAGGCTATATTGTTCTATTTGTCTGTCTAGCTTCAAAAGCCGTTCATTTGGAACTTGTTAGCAGTTACTCCACTGAAGTATTTCTCGACGCATTCTCCCGTTTTTGCGCTCGCCGTGGGCTGCCATCAACAATCTATTCGGATAACGGCACCACTTTCACAGGAGCGGAAAGCTTAAAGCTCGAAACGCAATTAGCAATCCCGATTTTCAAAATCGGACTGCCGTCGATAATATTTGTTGGTGCTTTATTCCCCCTTATGCTCCGCATTTCGGCGGGCTATGGGAGGCAGGTATTCGCAGTGTAAAGCATCACTTGCGACGAATTCTAGCTCCTACACTCTGACTTTCGAGGAGTTTTCTACGCTTCTATGCCGTATTAAGGCTTGCCTCAACTCTCGACCGATCGGCCCGCTTACGGATACTCTTGATGACTACGCACCTCTAACACCAGGCCATTTTTTGATTGGTTCAGCCATCACGGTTAACCCCGAGCCTTCCGTCTTATCGATAAACGAAAATCGCCTTTCTAGATGGCAATTAATCCGGCAAATTACGGAACGATTTTGGAAAATTTGGTAGAGCGACTATGTTAATATTCTGCAACAACGAGTAAAATGGAAGCAAGTGCAATCGTCCGTGAAAGTTGACACCATGGTCTTAATTCGCAATCCGTTGCTCCCGCAAGTGGGAATTAGGTCGTATCACACATTGTTATTCCGGGTCCGACGGACATGTTCGCGTCGTGTCAGTGCGCACAGCGCAATCCAAATATAAGCGACCAATCGTCAAATTGTGCGTTTTGCCAATCGATGTAGAACCGCCAATCAACCGTACGATAAATAACAATTATGTGAAAGCGACAAACAAATATGTAAATATGTAAATATGAAAACTTATTAAATAGTCATAAATCTTGTTCGCGCTTGGTAACGCAATCATGCCATCACGGCGGGCGGCATAAATCCGCTTATCCGGAGCTTATGGCTCCATTTGTTTCTTCAAATTATGTTCTACCGCCAGCGATACTAATTCAACGTCTCTGCTATTATTTCGAAATTATCATTTCGAAGCGGGCGGTATGTTCAGGATTCGAATCAGAAAATCGAGTCATAAATGCGGAAAGCGAAATCCGTATCGATGACGCCATCCATCCGCAATCATTTGATTCTCAATATCGACTAATCATCCTTGTCTATCTGATACGCAAGGATTTTTTGCAACCGCGTATGAATATCTGGTCCTTCCAATCAGGAAGCCGAAAAATCACCCGATATTATGTGATACGTCGATCATACGATATCAAGCGATATCATACGATATCCCTAAAAAGGGGAGAAAGTCTTTCTCCGAGTTGAATTGAATTGAGCCGAGTCGAGCAACCGAACAGTTACGCAGTTAAAAGTATCAGTTTTTGCCCGAGATTCACACAGTTTCGTTCGAAATCATCAAGTTTTACACGCATTTGATCAAAACTCGCACGGATTCGCACCGATTCGCACAGACTCGCACAGACTCGCACAGATCTGCACAAATCGCACGGACGCGCACGTTCGCACCAATTCTCCACGAATCCGTTACCAGTGCCTCCACTATCTCGCGACTCGACAAGGACTCCCATCTCTCAAGCGGACGTCTCGCTCGATCGCATGTGCATCTGACTCGCGGGGTCTCGCTCGCTCTCGCGAACAGCCGGATAACGCTGTCTCACTCGCTCTCGCGTGTGCTATCTTATAGTTCTATCTCGCTTGCTCCCGCGTACAGACATTGCTGTCTCGCGTATTCTCAACTGCCGCCGTATCTTGCGATCTCGCTCACTCGCGTGCGCTATCGTATAGTGCGGTCTAGCGCGCTCTCGCGTACAACAGTATAAGGCTGTCTCGCTCACTTTCACGTATCGCTGTATCTAGCGATCTCGATCGCACAGCTGAGTAACGCTATCTTGCTCAAGCTCGCGCGTCTCCTAATCGCGCTCTCGTGCGACTCTCGTCAAATTTTAATTCACGATTTCGCGTCATTGCACGTTCGGAACATTATACCGAAATTGTGAAGGTGAATGTACAAGATTCTATTAAATTATAATAAAGGGCCTAGCGGAGTAAGCATGTAAAATCTGCCCTTGATCATACAGAGCTGACATTAATGTCACAAGTTAGTACCAATATAATAAAACTTTCCACCAAATATTATTTTAAAAAATTCATTTTTTTAGGAGTTATGGAGGGAGAAAGAAAAATCAAAAAATGTATTTTTCTCGAAAACCACTTGACCGATTTTGATGAAAAAAATATATATTATATAGGCTAATATAATTAATTAACAAAAAAAATTTCCAAAATGTTTGCCAAAAAAACACCAAAAAAAATTTTTGAATTTTTGAATATTTTTTTTGAGGGTGATATTTTAGAGGTACCATTTTGAAATTTTTATGAAAATTTCTCTTAAGTGTCCACTATAACATACATTTTTTTAAATTTTTTAAAATGGTGGAACATAGTTAAAAACACGAAAATCGTAAGCAGTGCAGTGCCATTCCGCGTTGCGGGTGTTCAATGTAACTTTAATAGCACATATGTACGTCTGCAATTAGCCTATAATATGTATACTTTTTAATTTTTATAGTTTCCAGACTTTACCACGGAGGTTGCAGTACGGTTTCAAACTCCTTATCGGCGTAGCTTTTTTAACGTGAATCCCCTCGCCTCTCACTATGTTTCCGTAAAATCGGGGTGTTTTTTGAATGTGAGTCCCCTTGCCTCTCACTACACCTACGATTTATTTAATCTTCTTCACTAAAATGAAATTCATAAAAAATGAGAAAAATGTGCTTAAAGTTGAAGTTCAGTCTCGACACGTTTCTCGCACAAAATATCGGTGTTTTTTAAGGTATACACCTAACAGCACAGGAATTTCTGGAATTTCCCCTCGTCCATTAGTTTTGTATCTATGGAAAGTGAAACGCGATCTTTTCAGCTACGCGTGAATTAAATAAATTGAAAGGAATTAGGCTCTATATGTATTAAAACAACACGACAAGAAAACTAGCGATTAAGAGCCGATAGCGGATGGTAATGCCTAAAAATTCTTCAATTATACGCGAAAATTTAAACGAGAACGAGGCATATGCATATATTTCGGTGTGGGGCTGAATAGCTCAGAGGTAAGAGCAGTCGTCCGGCAAACGAAAGACTCGGGTTCGATTCCCGATTCAGCGACTTCGCCCCGTTATTTTTCTCGTCTACGTTTCTCCAGGGGGGTAAAGAGGGTTTTTATAGAATTCTCAAAAATGAGAATCTATATCTTGGTAAATGCACCAAGTAAAATATATGCATATGCCTCGTTCTCGTTTAAATTTTCGCGTATAATTGAAGAATTTTTAGGCATTACCATCCGCTATCGGCTCTTAATCGCTAGTTTTCTTGTCGTGTTGTTTTAATACATATAGAGCCTAATTCCTTTCAATTTATTTAATTCACGCGTAGCTGAAAAGATCGCGTTTCACTTTCCATAGATACAAAACTAATGGACGAGGGGAATATCGGTGTGGGGCTGAATAGCTCAGAGGTAAGAGCAGTCGTCCGGCAAACGAAAGACTCGGGTTCGATTCCCGATTCAGCGACTTCGCCCCGTTATTTTTCTCGTCTACGTTTCTCCAGGGGGGTAAAGAGGGTTTTTATAGAATTCTCAAAAATGAGAATCTATATCTTGGTAAATGCACCAAGTAAAATATATGCATATGCCTCGTTCTCGTTTAAATTTTCGCGTATAATTGAAGAATTTTTAGGCATTACCATCCGCTATCGGCTCTTAATCGCTAGTTTTCTTGTCGTGTTAAAAAAAAATTTTTTTAATATTTTATATTTTGATTTTTACGTTTTAGTCTATATTTTACATCATCGTCTTTACCTGGCGTGAACACTTCGCTATCAGGACTACTGACTGCGTAAGCGATGTCGACAGCGTCCATGTTTTCCTCGTTATCGTCCTCGTCGTCGTCGTCGTCAAGAATGATAGCAGGAATCGCAGGATTTTCCACGAGTAATTGTGGTCTTCTTGTAATGTAGAATATTTTTTTATTAATATTGATTATTATTTTTACTATTACCAAACAATTTAACTGAGAAAAATTAGTACTCGTTTTCATTATGTGCAAACTTACGCAAAGGACCTGCCTCGGGTCTTCCTCTGCACGGCGTCTACGCGAAGGTCGCACCATCGCTATTCGTGAGATTATTGTTTCCTGTGATTAATTAGTAATTAAATATTTAACTTTATAATCGCGATTTTTCGTATATTTTCAACAAAAATAAAAATAAGTAAAATAATTACTCGTCGACTGGATCCTGATATTTTTCATCTTCTCTCAATGCGCATACTAATTATTTCGCCGACAATATTTATTAATTTTGCGTCGCCGCCAAAATGCCCCAATTTGTATAAAATTGCAAGCATTATATCGGAACAATCGCACGCAAAACTCGAAAACACGCTATAATTTTATTCGCGTGTTTCCGATAATTTGGAAATATAGCTCGCGGAATTTATCTTTGGAGATAAACTCGTAGCCAACTTTATACAACTTGATATTAAATTTTTATTATACGCCATTTTGTTCACAAAGGAATAACGCGAGTAAAAATCGTACAAGTTTGTTCGGGCGAAGAAAATCTCGAAAATGGTTATATTCGGTTAAACGTTGTCCATTTTATATATTTTTCCCCCACTCGAAAAAGGAAAATCAAACAAACCTTTAGCGCCGCTCGGAGAAGTCCAAAAATGTAGAAGTTGAAATTTTTTTGTAATCATACCGTATTGTAATTATATTTTTCATCGTAGCGCGAATAATCTATTTGATTTCTTATTTTGTTTTTCGTGAAAGCAACTGGTGTTAAACATTTTCCCAATTATCTTAATTAAGTAACGATATACGCATGATTTCTTAAAAACTAGGCGTAATAACAAAAAAATTTGTAATTATTTATCAAAGATTTTTTTATTTAGCGCCGACCAAAGCTATTACACTAGTAGAATAAATTTTTAAAATTATTTGTTTCTTTATAAGAAAAAATACTCATTTAATGCTAATAATAATAATAATGCACGTCGTGTTGTTACGTGTTCGCAGTAAAAAGGACAAAAGGAGATATTGGGAAATATATTGAAAATGTAATAAAAAATACTCTGTGAATTTTTTTTAAAAAACTTGATATTTATTATTATATTTTATCGATGTACATTTATTTATTTTGGTTTTCATAAAATTTTCGTTTTTGTAAAATTGCACGAGAAATTTCATTAAATTTAAGCGAAAATATCTCTACAAATACAATGCTGAAATATACATCTAAAAATGTTAAATTATTAATTTGAGTTCGAACACTTTGTTCGATTTGTTCATAATTTCCTTTAATTGTGAGTTTTATAATTTCACAATCTATGTACGATGAGGGAAGTTTTAATTCTATTTCGTTTATTATATATTTAGCATGTATTGACAGTATCAACGATATTAATTAATTGTGTCAAATGCGTATTTACGCATTTTATAATATTTTCCAGACCGAGGAAAATAACTTTCTGCATCACCATAGCGGTGTTACAGGTTTTTCGTTTCTTCGATGGAAATTGTTCTTTCTTCTCGACATTAGTCATGGAATATTCACTGGTTTCCTTGTATGCCACTAGAATAGCTCTCACGCCATATGTTGGTAAAGTTGATGGTGATATTGTTAATAATAATCGGATTTATTCCTCCCATTCTTTTTTGATTCTCGCTCAAATACTGTTTCATATGATCCATGCAGGCTTGAAATTGCTGTCGGAGTCGAGACAAATCCCATCGGTATTATTGTTTGTTAATTTGACAATTGGAACGAAGCAGTCTTCCTTCGTCGATTGCAATCCCACTTGTATCTTCTTAGTGAAAGATGAATTAAATCCTTCATTAAACAAGTATGTTGTTGATAGCAACAAATATCGATTTCTTCCGTTGTCGATTTTATTGTCTCTATTTCCCGCCTCTTTAATAAACTCGCAAACATGCTAGGATTTTCACAAAACTAGCTATTTCTGTCATTCCAGCCATTACTATTAACTTTCGTGTGTACTATGTAAAAAATAGTCACAACAATAGCGTTGTTGTGCCCGAGTCGGCACGGGAATGTGGGGATTGCCGGGAATTCCAGATACCTCGAGGCCGTTGTTTTGAGAATATTATTATTATTATTATTATTATTATTATTATTATTATTATTTCTTGGTAAAATACAGATTTAATTCCTTGTTCCATATTGGTTGACTTCTTTGAGCCTTCTCCGAATCACATAGTTCTTAGATTTAACACTTTATCGGCGTTTGATTAGCGGTTTGCCCCAGATTCGTACTAATGATCGGTTGATTTTCACTTAACGACTGTCCGCAGGTCCGGGGTGGACGGCTTTTAACACCTCTTTTTAGGGATTTTGGAGGGGATCGCCTAGCGACATGACCATATTTGGTCATGAGGATTTCCGGTGATTAAGTCTAAGTGCTAACGAAGGAGGTTCAAAGTCGAAACCCTTCGTTAGCATTTTCTGCGTTTCCGGCGAACTCGCGCGTGGTTCGCTGAGGCGGCGGTTTTTTACGCGGTTCGCGAACGTTCTAGAGAATATTAAAATATAATATTAAAATAACGTTATAATCTCGCGGATTATAACAGCGTATTTACGTATAATTTTTCTTCTTCGCTCGAGACTTCTATTAACGATAGAAATCGAATGAATACGCGGTTTGTTCTCGCGTTTATATTACTGCTTCTTCCTCCTAAAAAAAAACTAAACGAAAAGAGTGGAGGAAATAATATGCGCAGAAGAAAGCATAAATGTTCGTTAAACAAAATATTTTATAATAATCAAAGAAAAAATACCGAGAAACTTCTATAAATTTTCTTTAAGCTTTATCTCTAGATAATTCACCACAGGAAAAATATTTAGGGGAGTTTTATTAGGGAACATTTTTTCATTATGAAATATTTTCTTAACCTTTTCAAATAATTAGAAAGAGACTTGCAAATTCGAATGATAAATTTATAGATATTACGTGTGGTGGTATAACCGAATGTTTAATTTTAAAAATGTGAAATCTTATCGGATTTTTTAGGCGACACGCTATATATGCTGTTTTGGCATAAGAAAAAATATGTTGAGTTAGGATGAGGTGAAAATATTTTCTATATCTTCCAAAATTATTTAGAAAGAGAGTTGTAAAACTTGAAAATAATAATCTAAAGAACAAATATATAGATGACAGATTATATAACCGAATATTTTAGAAAATATGAAGATGTTTTTAATCTATTACAAATACAGCGGGTCTATTTTAAAATAAAAACCATTTTATTTTAAAATAAAAACCACGGTTATCTTAAGATGAGCTTATTTTAGGATGTTTCTAGTTTTTTTAACGTTTGTTGGGGCTTTAAAGAATCTTTAGACATTATTATCACAAGAGATAGCGATTGTCAGAGAGAACTCCGCTGATCCATAAAATGCAAGTATATACAGGTATTTTGTAATTTAGATGATACAACGATACAACGATAAAATATATTTTCCGGAATTTAAGAATTTTATTTTTACTATAGATATATATGGAGAACCAATTACGAACTCTTTAGCATTGGTGTTCGCGAAAGTCGCCGATGTGAGTCTACCCTCGCGCGAATACGCTTACTTGCAGTCGCGCATCGAGTATCGGCTAATTAGCAGTGCTTTCCGCTCGCTCGCGTAACAGAAAACGCTAGCGCAAGCATGCGGCCGGCGCAGATGGGGCCCACGCGAATAAGCTTATTTTCTTCTTACATTCTCGCAAATAATATTCGAGGAGCATGCGCATTTTTTACTTAGGTTATTTGTTACTAAATATCATCGTTTATTTTTCATTTATGAGATTGTTCCTAAATACGAAATCGATTATTTAGTATAATGGACGTGCGTTGGAAACATTCTTGGACGTCGATCGTCTGCGGCCCTACAGGATGTGGGAAAACAATTTTCGTGAAAACATTTCTTCAACATTTATCTCTTATGTCCGATGTCCGATTCGAAAGAATTTTATTTTATTACACTGAATCGCAAGATGCGTATCGCTGCTTACATTGTGACATGGGTGAGAGAGAAGAAGAAAAAAGCGAAAGAAAATATTGTGGTAATGCTTTAGTAAAATCGAGGAAAAATATAATCGAATTTCGCGAAGAGTTACCGCGCCCGGAGGATTATTCTAACGATACACTTTCTCCGAAATTGGTAATAATCGACGATCTTATGAGGGAATCATCTTCGTGCGACGCTATTGTGAATCTATTTACTAAAGGAAGTCATCATAAGAATCTCAGCGTTATACTCATTTCACAAAATCTTTTCCAGGGGCACGGGCAGCGCGACATATCTCTCAACGCAAATTATATAGTGGTTTTCAAAAATCCGCGTGATTACGCGCAAATTCGCCATTTAGCACGTCAGGTATATCCCGACGATCCAAAATTTATGAAAGAAGCGTACTACGACCTCGAAGCCGCATGGATATTTATTGCTCGATTTGAAACAATCGACTCCACATGAATATCGATTTCGCACGTATCTTTCCGGAGGATACTCTACATTACGTCTACATACCACGTAAATCAGTCATTAGAGCCGGAAGCGTATAAAAGAACAATATTCGTAGCCGTCAGTTGTACGCTTACGACGCAATGGTGAAAAAAGCAGGCCTTAACAAAATATCAGCGATGCCGACATCGAGAAATTTATCGAAATTTAGCGCGATAAAGACTGCGAAACGTTGCATCGGAGAGAGGAATCTTTGTCTCTTAAAAACTTTATGCTATTTGAAAAAAATCAAAGAGCGGCATTCTCACGCGATGCCGACAACAAATTTATAAAGTGTATTCAGAAGTGCATTTTCAATACGCTCGAAGGTAACGTACCGCTCCAATCTCACGAAAAAAAGCGCTTGTCCAAGCATAAAACAACTTTACGTCGCGTCGCAGCAAAGCGGGGAAATTTGAAGAATAAAAGAAAACTGTTGATACAACGAGAAGGATTTTTATCTTATATTATCGGATCTCGGTGCTTTAATATCACGGATTATCGGCGAGTGAAAAAATACAATTCTTTATATCTATCGTGAGGAAAAATAATAATAATATTTGGAAAAGTGTTAAAATGGAAAAGGCTAAAAAAATGGTTTTAATTTCTACGGAAAATCTCGAAAAAATACAACAAATGCAGCAGCAACAAAATCATCAGTAGGAAAATGTTAACAATACGGAAAATGATAATAAATCTATACGGACATCGGGAACCCCTTTATCGCGACTCGATGCGGAGATGTGTCGTATTCTCAATCTCACGACTCCGAGGGTGAAAGATGGAAAATGTATAAAGAAGTACTTCAACATTATCTTTACTTTGTTCGCGATGCAAAAAAACATTTGTGTAAAGATCCGCGTGAGGCTTTAAACGACGACGTCGATAATAAAATTGAGCAGGATGAGGACATATACTTGGAAGATGACGATACCTCGGAATTTTCACATACTTTAATCAGTAACGTTGGAGATGGAGGTGACACCGATAGTTTCGGAAAAAAACACGATCAATCGGCGGAAATGATTAAAAATATAATTGAAAGTGTGCCGAAAACTTATATTACAAAGCTCACACGCTATTGAAATATTTGCTCGATGCACCGTCAAAGATCGGCTGGGATAAACAAGGACTCGTAATTATAAACGGGGCAATTGTAACGGGTTCGAATATTAGCAATCTCATAAATGATGCGAGAGAAAAACAGTAAAAGCAATCGGAAGAGTTCAGCGCGATTACTACACGACATAAACATATAAACCTCTCAGTCTCATAGGAAATCGTAGTTTTTTACACGCGGGGAAAATAGCTCATCGTACTAAAAGCAGCGAATTAGCGCCTGTTACTTCCAAAAACTCGACGTTTACGCAGTAGGTTAAACGAAATGGCTGTATCCGAAAGTGATACGATATTTATATCCGCCGATGAGGATGAGGCCGATAAAACATTAGCAACTAATGACGAGAATTCCTCGACAAAGAAAGCAAGAGGTTTATTCGGTTGGAGCAAATTCTAATAAGATGGAAACTCGAAAAATTATATTACGATCCTTCGCACTACGCAGATTATTCAGCGACGGCCAATTTATCGCGAACGACTAAGCCGAATTTCTCACGTAACGAGGTTGTCGACTGGCTTAAATCGCAAGACGCGTACACGTTACATCGTCCAGTACGTCGAAAATTTCCGCGTTTACATTATAACGTGACAAATATGATGATTTAATCGATGATTGGGAGGCGAATTTGATCGATCTTCGTAATCTTAAGAGTTATAATGACGGATTCCTATCTACTAGCGGTTATCGATGTATTTAGCAAATTTGCTTGGGTAGAACCTTTACGCGATAAAACTTCGTCGTGTGTGATAAAGTCCTTTCACAACATATTCTCGAGAAACAAAAAACGTTTACCTGTATGCCTACAAACCGACAAAGGTAAAGAATTTATCGCGAACGCTGTACAAAAATTCTTAAAAGAAAAAAACATCCGTTTTTGTGTAATCCAGATATTAAAGCAGCTATAGTCGAGCGTTTCAATAGAACACTTAAGGAGAGGATGTGGCGTTACTTTACGCATAAAAATACTCGTCGTTATTCGTCGTTATCGATATTTTGCAGGATATTGTTCATGCTTATAATCATACTCGTCATTCTAGCATTAAAATGCAACCCGCGGTCGTTACGTTGGAAAATGCGCGTATCGCGCGAGAAAATATTAATCGACGTTGGGATATCAATGTCGATGATGTTGAAGGAAGAAAAAATCACGGACGTAAACAAAAATGTAAATACAAAGCAGGCGAACTCGTACGCATTAGTAGAGCAAAAGCGTTTGAGAAAGGATACGAGGCGGGCTGGAGTGAAGAAATATTTCGAATTCATCCCGTTCTCGAATGGAGAAGACCTCCTGTATACGAACTAAGCGATTTACAAGGCGAGATTATAGACGGGATTTTTTACGAGCAAGAATTAACGCAAGTTATTAAAGATTTACGAGAGGGAGAATTTATCATAGACCATGTGATAAAAACTAAGGGACGGGGCGACAATAAACAATTACTAGTTAGTTGGCGAAGATATCCTTCTAAATTTGATTCTTGGATACCGACCTCGAGTTTAATATCAAAATGAGAGAGGAAGAATTTCACATAATCCTTCCGAGTAATAGTAGCGTGCGATACTTTCCGGAAAATAAAACAACGTGTTTCACCGAATTACCTCAGCGTATAGACTTAAGCGATCGTTGGGAAGTAGCGCTCACGGAGATCCAGTTTCCGCGTAGCTTTTTACATATACGCCCAGGAGAAGGTACATTACAATTCCTCAATGTTAGAAAGAAGAACAATAAAGAGATTCCTATAGATGATGCCGAAGTATCATCAGGCGTTTATTCAAATATACACGATATTATAGAAACAATAAATTATGCGTCCAAATTGATGAAACTCACATATCGTTTGAGAATTAAAAGTCGGAGATAGAGCTGTTATGAAACTTTCTTGTATAGAAGAGAAATGCAACATGGTCTATTTCGTGTATTTTTTCGACAAGCTTTGTCAAATACTTGGTTTTGATATAGACAATAAAAAACGCTCGGACTTACTTTTCCCGTCATTTCTTTTTGCACTTAAGGATGAAACGACTATATATTAGCCGACAAACCAGCTAGCTTGATTTGAGGCATTCCCGAACAAACTTTTCGTCTACTGTGACATTTGTGAGCCTTATATCACGGGTGACGTACAATCGCCTCTTGTTCGAATAGTTGCGCTCGACGCACGAAATAATTATTTTTTTGCATCTAGCCAGATAAATCATTTTTCGCCTGCACAATACATCGCTTTGCGTCAAACATGTTTCCGAACAATCGAAATAGATATAAGAGATCAGCTGTAAGAAGGTATACCATTCGAATTCGGAACGTTGACTGTGACTTTGCACTTAAGACGTATCGATTGGATATAAAATACACAGAATCTGCGAAAGAGAAAAAACGTATTTGACCGTTATTATTATTATTATTAATGGACTATTACTTGGCATATCACGACGAATTACAGAACGGAGGCGGCCGTGGCGGCGGAATTCCCCCGAGTTTTCGTTGGATCGCCCTATCAATGCGGTCACGGAATCGATAGTTTTCTCGGTGGATTATTCAGACGCGTACTACCATATTTAAGTAAAGCCGTACGAGCTGTGGGGAAAGAACTTTACGGGCTGGCGTAATCGAAGACGTCGAAAATAATACGTCGTTTAAGATAGCGGTCAAACACCGTTTTGAAAAAATCGCGAGACAAACTCAAGAGAAAAGCCAAAGAGAAAATAATAGTCTAATGAAGAGCTCGGGATATAAATCGGATGTGAAAATGCATGTAGCTCACAAGGGAACCTCGCGAATCCGAAAATTCTGATCTTAATGAAACTTTCCACATATGTAGAGAGGGTAAAACAGATGAATTTAGAAATTTTCAGTTGGGGCCCAAAAACGATTCTAAGGGGTGAAACCACCCCTCATAGATAGAGCGGTTTATCAGTTTTTCTATATATCTCAAAAATTACTAGAAACATCAAAAAATGTTTTATACAAAAGTTTTATGGCAAAAATGGCTCTATTCAATGACATTAATAAAATAAAGAAAAATTTTTTTCTTGAAGTTTCTTGAAAAGTCGTCTTTGGAAGACTATAAATATCCTGCCAAGCATCTCGCTATCAATGATTTTAATTTTTTATGGCGGTTTCGAGCTCTTGTTCTGTTGTTTTCTTGTTTTTTCTTTCTTTTTTTTTTTAACGATGCATGTTGTTGAAACTTTTTTATTAAGCTGGAAACAACACAATCAAGCTTGGATGGTGCGAAATTGTAAAGAAAATTAAACTTAACAGCGATTTTTAAAAAATCGTCACAAAAGCACAATCAGAAAAATTCGAATTCTGACCTTGTTAAAGTGTTGTCGCACGGGAGTTTTTCAGATTTATATTGATGTCTTACGGCGCGAATAACCGTAGCATATCTAGAGCCATTTTCATAAAAGGATTTGATAAGGCACACCTTTTGGTCGTTTGTGAAGTCAGTCGTCATAAAAATAAAAATATTCAGCGTAAACACTAATAAACACACGTTTTAGAGATGCAAGGACGTTGGCAGTAAAGCAGTAAGAGGAGAAACTGCTAGCTAAAAACATTTGAGAGCTACGCGCATGCGAAGTACCTCAGGGTTTTTTTAACATCTTGTACATACATATATGAGGGATAATTTCACTCTAGAATTATTTTCAGGCCGGAACTAAAAATTTTTAAATTTATTTATCTATGTATCTACGTATTGTGTATGCATGTATAAGTTAAAAAATACTAATTTAAAAAAACCTTACATATTATAGTTTTATTAAAATTAAAATTTTTGAAGATTTTTCTCCCACCTTTCTCCACACAATTAAATGGTTAATGATTAATAGTTTTTATTTTAATTTGTTCGCGAATGAATGCTTGGTCGTTGGAGGCGCGCGACAGAGGATTTTATATAGGACACCACACTATTGAAATGAAGACGACTCACGACACGTATATTTTTTTGTATTTTTTAAGAGTTTTTATTTTGAAGACACCACACAATTATAATAAAGACAGATTAATATATATATACAATTATTTTAGAGTTGAGTCCTCAAACTGTCGAACGGAGCAACGAAGCGATTATCGCGAGCGGTTTTAACTAAGAGCGAGCGATTTTTCTGTGAGCGGTTTGACAAAGCGGCGTAAAGTGCGAGACTCGAAAAGTGCACGACTTCTCCGGGTCCTCGCGCGGTGCCCATTATATATCGCTCGCAATTTTGAGCCCGTGGCGACGTGAGCCAATTAATTTCAAATATTAGCGGTGACTTCAGGGTGCCACGCATTATTGATCGCCGATGAGATATGTCATCGATTTTGTAGCGGTGATCTTTTTTGATCAGCTGATTGGCAATCAGCTGATCGTGACGTATGGGCGCGCATGCTCATATGCTTTGCTAACGTTGCCGGCGGTTGGCATTGTTTTGCCAAATGTTTAGAAAGTTCGGCGCAAAAAATGTAAGATAACTCGAACGTTCGAGTTTTTCTGATTTGTCGAAGGCTCGAGAAAGTTCTTGATGCCCGTTAAATTCAAATTTTAAAATGTGTTGCATTACAGAATGCGGATGTCAGTGACGCGAATTAAAATATCGAGGAAATTAATTATGGATTTCGAACATCCCGCCCGCCTCGTCGGTACGCAAGCTGTGAGTGTGTGCGGGTACGGACAGGTGTCGCAAATTGTTCAATTGACGAGCTATGGATCGCGATCAGTGAATGAAATGTGGCGTAGTATAATGACGTGTGTTCATCAGTTTACTTGTGTCTCTCGCGAGAATAAGTAGTGCGTGGCGATAATGAATTATGTACATCGGAGAATAATGTGAATATGTGCAGTGATTTGTGAATGATTTCGCGAGTGCAATGGAAAAAAAAGATAGTGAATATTATGAATCGCAAGGAAGAGTGCCGTGTGATGAGCGAAAGTGGACGCGAGATTTCAACACGAGAGAGTGAATTGAGGCAATAGCGGCGAAAAAAAAAAGGGCAACTGATAATGTGGCTCGCGGATCGCAAATACCACCGAACATGTGATTGAGTGTAATGACGCGTGGTACGTTTTTTCGAACAGTGACGTGTGAACAATGAAAGAAAATTGCAATTGAAATGCGGCGACGATCTCACGCGTTCCGTTGAGGCGGTGAAGATGCTTCGTTGGTTCCGGGCAGAAGGATGACTTTCACGATGGGCTCGGATGATGCAGTGCGCACGGTGACCACGCGCGGTACGCCGTCGTCCCCGGGGTGCAGTGCCGTGATCCGGGCGAGTGGCCAACGGGTTGGAGGCGTCAACTCCGAACGCAGGAGGCACAGATCGCCGACGTTGGGGCTGGTCTCGTTCCTTTGCCACTTTGGTCTGCAAGCCAGCGTCTGTAGATACTCGCGCGACCACCTTTCCCAAAAGTGATCGCGCATTTTTTGAAGGAGCTGCCAGCGAGACAAGGTAGTCTCCCTTTCATCTGCTAGCGATGGAGCTCCAATCAACAGGTGTCCGGGGGTGAGCGCTGTCAAGTCGTCCGGATCGGTTAGAGGCTGCAGCGGTCGCGAATTAAGGCACACCTCCACCTGTGTGAGGAGAGTGGACATCTCCTCGAAGGTGAGTGTTGTCTCGCCAATGACCCTTCGGAGATGATGTTTCGTGGACTTGACGGCCGCTTCCCATAATCCGCCAAAGTGAGGTGCCTCCGGAGGATTAAGCCTCCATTTCACGCCGTCTAAGGTCGTCGCCTTTGCGATGCGACGGCCGTCGGCAGTTGAGGCGCGGAACATCTCTCGGAGTTCTCGGCTTGCTCCGACGAAGTTGGTGCCGCAATCCGAAAATACTTCGCGACAGAGTCCCCGTCTGGAGATGAAGCGTCGGAATGCAGCCAGGAACGCCTCAGCCATGTAGTCGGAGACAACCTCCAGGTGGACCGCCTTTGAGCTGAGACATACAAACACACAAATGAACCCTTTGATGGCTCGGTGACCTCGCCCCTTGCTGGTCCGAATGAGAATCGGACCGGCGTAATCAATCCCGGTGCATAGGAATGGGCGTGCAGGAGTCATTCGTTCCTGAGGGAGATTGCCCATTAGTGGCTGTGGTGTTGCGGCTCGCCATCGAATGCACGTGACGCATCGATGGATAGATCTTTTTACGATGGCTAGACCTCGCGGGATCCAAAATCGTTGGCGCAGCATTCCGAGGGTCAGTTGCACCCCTCCGTGCAATATTCGGCGGTGACAGGAGTCCACCAGGAGATGAGCCAACCAAGAGTCCGGAGGAATGATGATCGGGTGCCGCTCATCTTGCGACAGGATGGCGTGTTTGAGCCGGCCCCCGACTCGCAGTACGCCGCTGTCGTCCAGGTACGGACTCAACCTGATGAGAGGGCTGCGTGGTGGCAAAGCACGTTTTTTGATTAGGAAGGAGACTTCAGCGTTATAGTGCAGTGCCTGCGCAGCTCGAATCCATCGAGTGAGTGCGTCATCCAGCTCGTGCGACTCGAGGATTTGTGCGGTGTCAGTGGTGGCGTGCGTCCTCGGTGTGGTATTGCGTCGCCATCGGAGACACCAAGCCGTCACCCTGAGCAGCTGGTGCAAGAATGAAAATCGGCGAATGAGATCAGGCTCGGTGACGGCCTTGCCGACTGCATTGAATGAGCTGACGGCTCGTTGCTCCGGCAGCTCCGTGTGCGGTGAAACGCAATCGTCACTTGGCCAAAGCACCTTGTCCCTCTGCAGCCACGATGGCCCTGTCCACCAGAGCGGGTGGCCAATTAAGTCGCCTGGATGGACTCCTCGGGAGGCGCAGTCTGCTGGGTTTTCCTGTCCCGGTACGTGCCGCCATCGTGCTTCAGGTAGCTGGTCTTGGATCTGCGATACCCTATTGGCCACGTAAGTCTTCCAGCGGGAGGCGTGTCCGTGGATCCAGCATAGCGTGACCTTGGAGTCAGATCATAAAAGAGCTGTGGACAGATCTAGGATAGTGCGCGTGTGGTGAGTGAGGTTAGTTAAGAGGGTGGCCGCGCAGAGTTCGAGTCGTGACAAGGATACCGGCTTTACAGGAGCGACCTTGCCCTTGGCGGCCAGCAAGTGTATTGTGGTGTGGTCTTCAGTGGTGTGGCGGAGGTATACCACAGCGGCGTATCCTCGCTCCGAGGCGTCGGCGAACCCGTGGAGTTCGATCTGTGCGTGTGGTCCGTCGCTGCCTAGCCAACGAGAAACCCTAATCTCATTCAGGCGCGGAAGATCTAAGAGGAGATTCCTCCATGATTGTGCATCTGCCGATGGAAGAGGAGCGTCCCAGTCCAGTTTCTTTAACCAAGCGGACTGGATCAAAATCTTGGCTCGCATAGTGACTGGGGTCAGCCAGCCCAGAGGATCGAAGAGCCTTGCGGTTTCGGACAGAATGCGTCTCTTAGTGAATTCAGTGATGTGTGGTGCCTGAATTGAGATAGTGAAGTGATTACTAGCTGGGTGCCAGTGAAGACCTAGTGCTGCGTGACTCTCGTGAGTCCAAGAGTGCGGTGAGCTGGTGAGACGGTGCTCATGCGGAACTCCAGCCAGGATGCTGAGGTGGTTGCTTGCCCATTTCCTTAATGGGAACCTGCCCGTCATGCAGAGACGGCGCAGTTCTTGTTGCGTTGAGGTGGCTTCCGAGATGGTGCTCGCTCCGGTAACGACATCGTCCACGTAAGTATCGCGGCGCAGCGCGACGGCTCCACGCGGAAACCGTGAACCCTCGTCGTCGGCGAGTTGGCGTAGGGTTCGTATGGCGAAGAATGGCGCGCACGCCAGGCCATACGTGACCATTTGTAGGCGGTACTCGCGGATGTCGTCGGTGGCACAGTGTCGCCAAAGTATCCGTTGGTAATCACGGTCCTCCTCGTGGATGAGGATTTGGCGGTACATCTTCTCGATGTCCGTCACGAAGACGTAGCGGTGCCAACGCGCGCAGCGGTACGTCGGCGAGAACTGGCAGGAGGTTGGCGCCTGTCATGAGATTGGCGTTTAGAGAGGTGCCTGAGGTCGTGAGCCGTTGAACACGACCCTGAGCTTTGTCGGGGGTTTGTTTCCGGCAACACCCCGTGATGCGGTAAGTAGCACTTAGCGGGGGCCTTGGTTGGATGAGGTCTTGACAATTTCCATATGTTGCAGGTCTTCGTATTCGTGCATGGCTGCGGTAAGATTGCCGAATCGAGCGTCCTTCGTGCAACGACGCTCCATTGCGGGCAGATGCCTCGGCGGGCTGTGCGGGTTTGACGTAGAGAAGGCGGTGTTCCTGTGAACGACACCTCACCGACGTACCGTCCCGGGGCCGGGCGCGGCAAGAACGGACGAAGAGTTCCTCACACTTTTGTTCTTCTGGGGTTGGATCGATATGAACGGAAGGTTCCTTCTCTTGCTCCCAGAATCGCTGAACGAGGTCGTTCAGCTGGTGGTCGACAGAGCACTGGTGAGTACTGGGGCTGCTCTGAAGTGTGGCCCTGTGATCTCCCGACAGGATCCATCCGAGTGACGTCTTTTGCGCGACGGGCTCGTCCTTGTGCCCCTTGCGAATGCCATTCTGAATGATGGCGGAGTATACGTTCGCGCCGAGCAATAAGTCGATCGAGATACTGCGGGTCCGCCAGCGAGAGGCCGCGAATATGAGGCCAGGTGTAGCTGCTTCGCATTATGGGTCCTTGGTATGCTGAGAGACGCGGCAGAACGTACGCGAAGACAGGAAGAGATGCTCCGGTGACCTTAGAAGAAAGACTCAGCGAAAGCTTGCCGCGAGTTGCTCCTGACGCTCCTCCAATGCCTGCGACGGACATTGAAGAATGGATTCGCGGCAGGCGCAGGCGCTGAGCCAGGGCCTCAGAGACCAGGGAGACTTCTGATCCCTGGTCGATTAGCGCTCGAACGTCTTCCCAATTGATCGCTGATGGTAACGCGTGCGGTGGCGAGGAGAATCGCCTTGATCCGACCCGAGTCGGATGGCGGAAGTGGGTTCGCCTCGTCGGGTGTGTATGCTTTGTGTAGCAGAGTGTGGTGTCTAGCCTTACAGGTGAAGCAGGTTTTGGCCGATTGACATTTGGCAAGAAAGTGGTTGCCGAGACAGTTGTAGCAAAGCTTGCTCGTTTCCACGATGGTTTTTCTTTCAGTCGCGGGCTTCGCCTTAAATTCAGAGCACTGCATGATTGTGTGCTTGCCCTTGCACACCGCACACCTTGAGGAGTCAGAAGAGGTTTTGGCGAAGTGCGACTTTGCTGATCTGGCGGGTTCCCCGGTTTTCGCGACGGAGTTCGGCTGCACGGCATTGAGTGTGAGGATCTGCTTGGATATAAAGTTCATTAGGACGTCGTTGCTCGGTGGATCAACGGAGTCTCGAATGGAGATCTCCCATTCCCTCCGGGTTTGCGAATCAAATCGCTCGACGAGCAAGAAATTAAAGAGGTCCATTCCGTGCGTGTTAATGGGCCTGTCAATGCTCTCTTGGGCGTTGATGGCAGTCGTGGCGGCGTTATAAATACGGCTCAATTCGTTGGCGATCGCGACCTTCATCTTCGGTGCAGCGGTGTAAGCGGCGAAGTTGGCGCGAATGAGTTCCCGCTTGTTCTCATAATGAGAACTTAAAATCGACCACGCTCGCTCATAATTGCCCCCGACGATTGGCAATGAACGTATCATTTTCTCCGCAGGACCTTGCAAGCTGGTGCGGAGGTAGTGGAGCTTTTCCACGTTGGAGACGGACGGATTGTCCCCTATGATGGACTGAAAAATATCGCGGAACGCTGGCCAGTCTCCGTAAGCGCCAGAGAATGTCTGGAGCTTTATGCGCGGCAGTGAGGTCTTAAGGGTGTGCTCCGGTTGAGCCTCGATCTTCGGCGCGATGGACGACTCGTCTTTGAGTTTGGTCGCGTATTCGATCAACATGCTCCGCTGCGTCACGTATGTAGTTTCCGCGATATCAACAAAATCTGTCTTTGCGTACTAACTCTCATGATATTTATCTTTTAGCGTAGCCACGATGAGATCATGATGGTTCTCGAATCTGGCCAACCTAGGTCTCGAGGATGCGGAGGCGAGGATCGCCGCTTCGGTGATGCTCGGAGACGCCCATCTTGCGCAGATTGTCCACAGAGCGAGACATTCGTTCATGGATGTCGTTCTGCGCTTCGAACAACGCCTTCAAATCGGCACTCATTTTTACTGGGGGTTTTTTTTTTGTTCCAGGTTCGCGCTAGCACAACAAGAATTTCACCCAAGAACTGCGGATACGGATGCTGATGCTCCGGCTCGAAGGACCAGAAAATGTTCGCGAATGAATGCTTGGTCGTTGGAGGCGCGCGACAGAGGATTTTATATAGGACACCATACTATTGAAATGAAGACGACTCACGACACGTATATTTTTTTGTTTTTAAGAGTTTTTATTTTGAAAACCCTACACAATTATAATAAAGAAAAGATATATACAATTATTTTAGAGTTGAGTCCTCAAACTGTCGAACGGAGCAACGAAGCGATTATCGCGAGCGGTTTTTAACTAAGAGCGAGCGGTTTTTCTGTGAGCTTTTGACAAAGCGGCTTAAGTGCGAGACCCGAAAGTGCACGACCTTCTCCGGGTCCTCGCGCGGTGCCCATTATATATCGCTCGCAATTTTGAGCCCGTGGCGACGTAGACCAATTAATTTTCAAATATTAGCGGTGACCCCAAGACTACGCATTATTGCCGCCGATGAGGTATGTCGTCGATTTTTGTAGCGGTTGACATGCCCGTGGCGGCGGCGGTCTTTTGTCAGCTGTGGCGCGAGCAACTGGCGCATGCTATATTTTGCAACGTTGCCGGCGGTTGGCATTGTTTTGCCAAATGTTTAGAAAGTTCGGCGCAAAAATGGTAAGACAAGGTTCGGAGTTTTTTGATTTGTCAAAGGCTCGAGAAAGTTCTTGATGTCCGTTAAATTCAAATTTTAAAAAAATTTTTTTGTTCAAATTTAAAAAAAATTTTTTTGTATTGCATTACAGAATGCGGATGTCAGCGACGCGAATTAAAATATCGAGGAAATTAATTATGGATTTCGAACATAATTCGAACATAATTATTTGAATTTAATTATTATAATTTTATTTATATATACATTATAAGAACATTATTTTAATTTATCATTTATTTGATTATATATTTGTAATCCAAGTCAATGATTATCTTAAAACATATTTTTTCCGTTGTTAAATTTATGAAAAATCACTTAACATAAAAAAAGTGCGCATTCTGTAATTAGACCAGATAAAAATTGTAGTTAGAAGTGACCACGCGCAAACAGCATACATTCTTTGTTGTTAGTTGATATTCTCCAGAGCTACAGTGCCATATTTGAACTGCATTCGCTATAATGTATAAAAATAATTATTATAAGCATCATATATAATTAATAAACATTATTATTTATTGTTAGAGAAAAACTTTTTACTTACCAGATAAATTCTTATGTTTCATAGTATTTACAATCATGATGTTCTTCAAAAAAGTAATGCATACACAAATATTGTTTGCACCACGAACACCGTATTATAGCAGGTTCACCACATATTGAACAGCGTGGTATTTCTTGTATATCTCTTTCTGAAAAACAAAAATTTACTGGGTTTTCAAACCGTGATGGCCGTTCTTCGATAGCCACTTTTAAACCATGCATATTTGAAAAGACTATGAAATCGTGGTGATGATAACTGTATACGTCAAGGATTGTAATTTAATAATATTATTTCTCAAGTGTAAATTAATATCATAATTTAATAACATAACATGATCACTGAATGTTCTCACAAAGTTTTTCCATGTTCTAACCCCATAAACATTTAGGTTGAATCATGCTGTGGTTTTTTTTGTTAAAATCCGTATATCTTTATCTTTAGGCATAAACTCTTGTAAGCTTGCGGGACAATATCCGGTCCAAGAGTCTAATAAGAGTACACTGAAGCTCCCACTTGAGGATAAAAATACATTTGTGAACCAAGACTGAAAATGTTGTCTGGTTAATTTTCCTGATTTTAAAGTTGCGATAAAAACATTTGAGGGTGTAAATAAAGTTTCTTCAACACGTGGCCCAAAATTTCCACTGGCTTCTTTCAATACCAGATAAAGAGGTGAATGGAGTTGTCCGTTTGCCGAAATTGTAGGCATAATGATATAGCTATATGTAGTTGCTGATTGTGATTGAACTATGTTTTCGATTGTTTTAACACCTTGTGTTGTCAACGTTCTGCCTGAATGTATTTCTAAATTGAATCCACTTTCGTCTGCATTATATATATTTTGTATTTCAAAAAGATCTATAAATGATTTTACAGAAACTACGAATTCTTGAATCTGTATCTTGAACTTGCAATCTGTAATTTTTCTTGATCTGTCTTTCATGAATGATTTATAAATTTTGTTATTTTTCTTGATACAATCCCGTGCTTTCTTTTAAAATTTAATATCCACGTTGATCCTGCTTTAAAATGAGGAAGATTAATTTCTTCTTTTGCTTCTAAAGCCCAACGTCGTAAATTCAAATCATGAATAATTTTGTTGTTATCACCAGCGTCTTTAAATTTTTCAGACATATTGGGAAATATGTAATAATTTTTCTCTATGAGTACCACCTTTTTGCAGAGAAAGTTCCCATCGATACAAAGATGCGGCAAAGATTTTACTTTTTTAAAGCGATGTTGTAATGTTGATAAACTAACGTAACTTCCTTTTTTCCCACTTTTCCAATAATCAACTGCTTTTCTTTTATAACTATTATTTATAATTTCTTACTCTACAACTATCTTCTTCTTCATCTTCAGAATTTTCTTCAAGTTCTTCTAGTTCCTCAATTGCGACAAATTCTGCATCTAATAACTTTGAACTCCAAAAATTCTCAAACTCTAATGTAGTATCAGTCTGCATAGCAAATGATACATCGTCTATTGTATTTTGTATAATATCTTTTATAGTTTCATGTAATTCAATTTCTCTATTATTTAAAGATGTTTGTGGAATATTTGAAATTTCAAATGAAAAAAATTAATAAATTTAAAACATTTGCATTTACACGTAACAATTTTATTGTTATACTAAAAATTTAGACACATTTTTTAAAAATTAATGGTGACAATTTCTCTCTTTTACACTTGAGTAAATCGTTAAACTTGTTAATTATACTTCATTAAAATTACGTGCAATATTTTCGATTTATATATAGTTTTACTATCTTTTTAATTAACATCATCTTTTTTTTTAATTAATATGATTAATCTTTTAATTAAAGTGATTAATCTTCTCAGTACAGAAAAATTACTTCAAAATATGTTGCAATATGTGATTATCTTTGCATTAAAGTTATAAATTAGAGTTATACATATATATGTAATATAATACAATGAGCGATGTGATAAATACGTGACATAATAAATATGTGATACCATCAATATACAATATAAATGTACAATATAATCACAACGTTACGTGCGATTAATTAAACTCGATAATTTTCTACGTTGCATTGTACTGTAGAATTATTTCCTTCTACAAAACTTTTTTAAAAAATAAAGTAATAATAATTTCTTTATTCACAGAAAATAATACTATTTTAAAAACTAAACTATTATTTTATTTTTTATGTTAAGTGATTTTTCATAAATTTAGGAACGGAAAAAATATGTTTTAAGATAATCATTGACTTGGATTACAAAAATATAATCAAATAAATGATAAATTAAAATAATGTTCTTATAATGTACATATAAATAAAATTATAATAATTAAATTCAAATAACAAATTAAAATAAAACTATTAATCATTAACCATTTAATTGTGTGGATTAAGGTGGGAGAAAAATCTTCAAAAATCTTAATTTTAATAAAACTATAATATCTAGGGTTTTTTTAAATTAATTTTTTAACTTATACATGCATACACAATACGTAGAAACATAGATAAATAAATTAAAAAATGTTTAGTTCCGGCCTGAAAATAATTCTAGAGTGAAATTATCCCTCATATATGTATGTACAATAGGACGGTTTATAGGTTTTTTCTATATATCCTATTGAAGATATCAAAAAATATTTTATATAAAAGTTTTATAGTAAAAACACCTCTATTTAATTAGATTAATAAAAAATTTTAGAAAAAAAATTTTTTTTTAAGATTTTTCAAGAAACTTCAAGAAAAAAAATTTTTTTTATAATTTTATTAATGTCATTGAATAGAGCCATTTTTGCCATAAAACTTTTGTATAAAACATTTTTTGATATCTCTAGTAATTTTCGAGATATATAGAAAAAACCGATAATCCATTCTATCTATGAGGGGTGATTTCATCCCTTAGAATCGTTTTTGGGCCCCTGAAAATTTCTAATTTCATCTGTTTACCCTCTCTACATATGTGGAAAGTTAATAAGAGTAGAATTTTCAGGTTCGCGAGGTTTCCTTGTCAGTTCCCTTTTGTCAGGCTTGATAATCACTTCACGTGATCAACAATAATATAGGCTCGTAAGCATCGAGGGACGAGTAAGAAAATCAAAGCGGTTGGGAAAAAAAGAACGAGTGCAAAAGCACGGGGAAATAAAAAGAAGAAAAATCATTCGGCTGTGAAAAAAAGACTCAAGACGACGGCGAAACGACGTGAAATCGGTAAAAAACGTACTGTATCCGATATATTTTCTGAGAGCGATTATATTCGAAGCATTCTAATTTAACGCCGGTGGTGATCGTTGGACGACAGGGAGCAATTTTTGGCAATAAAAAAATGTCTTTTCTTCACACTTATTCGAGTGAGTGTTTAAAGAGTGAACTCGATCTCTTCTCTCTACCGCCTACGCAATCCAGCATCGAAAGTTCGCAATGGATTCATTACAAGTGACCTCTCTCTCGAACGAGTCGCCGATAGAATTCGTCATCCCCGGACACGGAGAAGAATATTATATTTAGATCTCACCCACACCATGCTGAGTCTTCGTCTACGCGCAAAAACAACAAACGCCGATTCTACGAGACAGACTTCAGGAACAAACGCCGAAAGAATAGGCTCCGTAGGTCCCGTAATCATTTGCTTCATTCTATCTTCAATCAAATCGACATGTATTTCAATCAAAAGCTCGTGTCGCCTCGAAACAACGCCTACGCGTACCGAGCGTACATAGAGGTATTGTTAAATTATTCTTCACCCGCAAAAATTTCCCATCTAACTTCCTGTCTATGGGACATGGATTCACCCGGACACATGGACGATCTGTTGGAATCAAATCCCGGCAATCCCGCTCTCGCGAGAGGCGCTCGTTACATTTTCGGAGGGAAGGCGTTAGATCTCGTAGGACATCTCCATTGCGATGTTTTCAATCAAGACAAATTTTTAATTAACGGCGTAGAAGTACGCCTGAGATTCGTTCGTTCGAAAGATTCGTTCTGTCTCATGGAGAGTAGTGGATCATCGAAAATTCATATTCTCGATGCTACCTTACTCGTTAGAAGAGCCAAAATAAGCTCGGGTTTGTTACTCGCGCATGCTAGAATGATGAGTAAAGTTACAGCCAAGTATCCACTCACGAGAGTCGAGGTTAAAACATTCACGATTTATAGCGGCGTTATGGGTGAATCGTTAGATAATATAATACTCGGTCAATTACCGAAGCGAATAATAGTCGGTTTCGTTAGTAATAAAGCGTTTAACGGTGATGGAAAATTAAATCCATTTAATTTAAAAAACTACGGAATAAATTTCTTTTCGCTGTACGTCGATGACATGCAAATTCGCAGTAGACCTTTGTAACCAATTTTCTTCGTGGCTGAACTGCTTTATATCGAAGCTTATCAAACGCTTTTCTCGGGACCAGGCATTCATTTTTTGAATGAAGGAAATTCTATAAGCAGAGACGATTATTTCAAAGGATATACTTTATTTGCTTTTGATCTTACTCCCGATCTATCCGCTAATTGCGTAGGACATTGGAATCTCGTCAAACATGGTAGTTTACGATTAGAAGTGAGATTCGTAAAGGCGCTTTCTGAGACGGTCAATTGTATTATCTATGCCGAATTCGATAATGTCATAGAAATCGACTCGTCTCGCCAGGTCATTGTCGATTTTTCGGGATATATTTTTCTATAGACGCTTAAAATTGTTCCCCCTCTATTTCGCTCAAAATATCGACATTAGTGTGCAACGTTTCAAAAAATATTCAGTTTCATTGGAAACACGCTCGACGTTGTTTCGCGTAGAGTCTCGCGTCGAATCACATAAGTTTTTCGTAAGATGCATATAGTCGTCGATATTCTGGATTTCCGTGATGGGGAGAAAAAGTTTATCTCTAAGGAAGTTGCTGTTGTAGCGATTGATGTTCCAATTATCAATCATTGGATTATGATACCACCGCATTCGTTTGCCGAATTATCCTAAAAAAAATAAGACAAGAAAACAACTAGCTTACACGAAATTATCACGGCATTGAATGGTTCGATGGCAAAACTAATTCGGAATATTTTACATCGCAGCTGCGCCAAATTACAAAATGCGTGCGTCACATTTATATTATAATAGAAAGAACGGTACAGAAACATACTTCGATAGCTACGGAATATCACCCTTGTATCCTGGTTTTTTCCTTCGTCTCCGACGAAATTCTAATATTTATCGATGGAATACCGAATTACAAGGATTCTCTCAAACTTGCGGACGCTACAGTTGTGTATTTTTATATTATATGTGCAACAGTTACGATCTTGATGAATTTCTTAGTCTTTTTTTCGAAAATTGCGAATATAACGATCATTTAATTGTAGAATTATTTCATAAAATTTTTCTTTGCGAAAGGAAACATGAAAAATATAATGTTAATTAATAACATGTTTAATTGTAATAAGAACAATAATGTTAATATAATGTTAATTAATAACATGTTTAATTGTAATAAGAACAAAATATTTTTGTGAAGTACTACGAATTGTATGCAGATATATTAATAAATGTGAAAATTTTTTGCAAATATCACGAACATTTAATCATAGAATTATTTCATAAAAAATTTTTCCTTACGAGAAACATAAAAAATATAATGTTAATTAATATCGTGTTTACTTGTAAGAAAATAAAAATATTTTTGTGAAGTATTACGAATTGTATTACGAATGCAAATATATTAATAAATGTGAAAATTTTTTATCTTAATTCTGCACATTCATCTTTTTAATTTTCCAAATCTTCTGTAAATAGCAATTTAGTCTAATTATAATTATTGACTCGTGCTGAAACTTGCTCTTTTCTGATAAAGCGCGTCATAAATCGTTCGAGCGGAGGGGCTTGTTTCGATATTCCATAGCGGACCCCGAGACAGAGCGGGAGGTAAGGATTGTTTCCTCGAGACATATACCAACTACCCCGAAAGTCGGTAAATGGGGAGTTCGTTCTGCCAAGACGTAGCGTCTAAGGGTCAGGTAACGAGAATTTGGAGCCCTATACAGGTGGATCGGGAGGAGCTGGAATGGGAGGAGGATTGCTTCTTCGAGTCTAATATGTGGAAGTAGGGAAATAAAAATTTGCTAAAATCGTCGACATAGGCGTCGATCAATCGCAGCTCTGGGTCACTATGATGCCAATCAAAATTGAGACTTCCGGAGATGGAGTATTGTTTCTTCTTATTTAACACCTAAACAATCTTTTCAATATCATAACGTAATTTAAATCGACCATACTGGCAATTTATTGGTTGATAAAGAATCACAACGTTTCGACCATTGGTTTTGGTCCTTTTCAAGTGAACTACAAAAGTTTACAATATTATAAAAACAATAAGAAGTGAATAAAAAAGGAGAAAAAAAGGAAAAAAATTAATATATATGTACAAAATCTTAGTTAATCAATAAAGTAATGAGAAAAGAAAAATCACTTGTCAAGATCGTCAAGTCAGCCTACGGCTCACAAACAAGGAAAGAGACTAAACAGCCTTTATTAGTTTATCATAAATACTGTTCAGACTCTCAGTGTCCTTCTGCAAGTTAATCGTGTTGTCAAACTTTTTTATAAAAAACATTTCTATACAGTAGGTTTTCTATACCAATCGGTCAAAAGCCGACCGTCAGAACGAATAACCATGGTGTCCAAAAAACTAACCTACTTGTTCTAAGATACATTAATTTTCATTCTAAGCATCCGTTTAAATATAAAATGAACACAATTTATAATCTTGTCGATCGCGCTATTTTATTATCAGACGTTCGATTTCATTTTAAGAATATCGACATTGTCAAACAGAGTCTTTCCAACAATTGTTTTTCAGATCAAATTATTAACCGTTACGTTAAAAGAAGACTTGATTTTTTAAAACATCGTGACAATGAAAATACAAATTCTGAGAGTGATAATGCGGCTACACCTTGTTATATTTCTTTATCGTTTGTGGATGGCTTTAGTGATGAGATTAGCCACGTCTTTAATAATATAGGTCTTAATATCGTCTATAATGTATCCAAAAAACTTAACGTTTTGATTAAACGCGGAAAAGATAGATTGTCTACTAACAACAGGACCGAAGTCGTGTATAAATTAAACTGCAAAGATTGTAATAATTCATATATAGGCCAAACGAAAAGACATTTAGGCACTCGTGTCAAGGAACTTTTTAACAATATAAAATTGCACGAAAGCAATCTATTTGTGATTAGTAAACATAAATTAGAATTCAACCATGACTTCGATTGGTCAATACCGATTATTTTACACAACGAAAGACACGTGAGAAAGAGAGAAATTGCTGAAATGTTTTTTATAAAAAAGTTTGACAACACGATTAACTTGCAGAAGGACACTGAGAGTCTGAACAGTATTTATAAACTAATAAAGGCTGTTTAGTCTCTCTCCTTGTTTATGAGCGGTAGGCTGACTTGACGATCTTGACAAGTGATTTCTCTTTTCTCATTACTTATTGGTTAACTAAGATTTTGTACGTATATATTAATTTTTTTCCTTTTTTTCTCCTTTTTTATTCACTTCTTATTGTTTTTATAATATTGTAAACTTTTGTAGTTCACTTGAAAAGGACCAAAACCAATGGTCGAAACGTTGTGATTCTTTATCAACCAATAAATTGCCAGTGTGATCGATTTAAATTATGTTATTTTATTTTATCTACTGGCGACATTCAAGAATTTAATCTTATCAATATCCTAGTCCAGCAATCAGAACACCTCCCTCCATTTCACCTGGCCACGCCCACGTCGCCAGAGGCCGAGTAGTTTGTTTTGACGTACCATAGTGGCCCATATCTACTTGCGGCTGTTTATTGTGTTTTTTGATATTTCGTGTGAGAAGAAAGAAGAAGAAAAATAGATTAAGTATGTATATTATAACATAACTATTTGAAAAAAAATGTATAAAGGGGGAAAGGAAACGAGAGAGAGAAAAAAAAGAGAGAGAATGTGTGTGTGTATGTGTGAGAGAGAGAGAGAGAGAGAGTGTGTGTGTGTGTGTGTGTGTGTGTGTGTGTGTGTGAGAGAGAGAGAGAGAGAATAATTAAATAGGGAGAGGAAACGAGAGAGAGAGAGAGAGAGAAAGAGAGTGTGTGTGTCGAGAGAGAAAGAGAGAGAGAGAGAGAGTGTGTGTGTGTGTGTGTGTGTGTGTGTGTGTATGTGAGAGAGAGAGAGAGAAAGAGAGTGAAAATCTTCATTACGCACATAAATTTGAAAATTTCATTAATGTTTATTTAGAGAAAGATTATAAAAGAAGATTCAAGAAGAACTGAGCAAGATTAAAACAGAAAAAAAAGAAAAGAAGAGGAAGAAATATAGAATAGATAATAGTTAAAGAAAAATTGAATAAAAGAGGTATACAAGTATAAATAAATTGTATTAAAATTTCTGGTTTTCAATAAGCTATAAAATTTATAAAGTTCTAAGTTCTTATTAAATTTATAGAGAGAAAAAGAGAGAGAGAGAGTGTGTGTGTATATGTGTGAGAGAGAAAAATCTTCATTACATACATAAATTTTAAAATTCTACCATTAATGTTTATTTAGAGAAAGATTATAAAAGAAGATTCAAGAAGAACTGAACAAGATTAAAACAGAAAAAAAGAAAGGAAGAGGAAGAAGTATTGAATAAATAATAGTTAAAGAAGAATTGAATAAAAAATGTATACATGTATAAATAAATTATATTAAAATTTCTGGTTTTCTATAAACTGTAAAATTTATGAAGTTCTTATATTACCAAAAAATAAAAATAGAAGATTTAAGATTTAATCTTCTAAATACTATTTTAAATTTATTATTTATGTAACAACAATACTGTTGACGCAAATCTTACACGTTTTGACAGGGCATCTTTTATATCATTACCGTATGTCGAAAACGTGAATCAGGATTTATGCCGTCTATTGCGAGGTAGTGGCTTTAATGTCGTCTATAAAATGACTAAGAAACTAAATACTTTAATAAAGCGCGGTAAGGATATTTTACATAATAACGATAAAAATGTTGTATATAAATTAAATTACAAAAATTGTAATTTGGTCAAACAAAAGAACATCTACATACTCGAGTAAAAGAACATTTTAGTAATATTAAATTACATGAAACTAATCATTCCGTCATAAGTAAGCATAGATTGGAATCTAGACATGAATTCGACTGTCGAAACCTAATATTTTATACAATGAAAAATATGTACGAAAGAGAGAAATTGTTGAAATGTTTTATGTTAAAAAATTTAATAATTTAATCAACTTACAGAAAGACATGCTTTGAACTCAATGCTTGAACCTGTTTTTTATGTACTTGGCGACGCGACGCTATCGCGTCGCTTGATGATGATGCAATAATAACAAAAAAATTTTTTTTATTTTACAATCATTCGTAAGAGGGATCGAAACGTTAAAATTGAAATTCACGTTAAAATTCTCAGTAGAAAGAAGCGGTTAGTTTTAAAATACGTAGTTCCACGCTTTTCCATCTTCTATTATGTAATTTTTTCCCCGTTATTGAAGTATCTTTCTCGTCAATAAGTACCGCATTATATTCTTATGTTCAGTGCAACACGCTTAATTCATCAACTAGATAAAGAAAGCATTTTACTCGCAAGATAGTGAAAAATTCCAAATGTAGACCTATAATAGAATGTGTATCAGTAAAGCGCGTCTTGATGGTAAAGTTGCGATAATAACAGGTGCGAATAGTGGAATTGGTAAAGAAACCGCCAGAGATTTTTAGGAGAGGTAAATATCGACTTTTAATTTTTACATTTTATGGAATACGTAATCACACATTCATGCAATATAATTATAAAAACATTCTCACATAAAAATGAATAAAAAATGTAAAATCAAGTTAATTTATACGATATTTAAAATCCCACAAAGAAACTATATTTATGTTCTGTTGCTAAGTATATTACTTTTATAGTAAGTTAAGTATATTACTAAGTATATTACTTTTATATACAACTGTACAATTTTTGTTAAATAATTTATTTATGTGTACAAAACAATAAAGTCTGTAAATAAGTTATTGTTACTATTAACAATAAATTATATACATAATTTTACATATAGATATATATGAGTATTTTTAGTACATATATATATACAGGGTGATTCAAAATAAGTATAGTGTCCGTGAAATGACACATTCTTGAATCAATTCTAAGACGATTTTTCCTTTAGCAAAATTTCGTCCGACGCTTAGTTTTCGAATTATTAAGAGAAGTAATTAACTTATAACGGGTCGGATATAAGAGGCAGGCAAGGGTGGCGCGAGTCACCGTCAGACGCGGGTGCTTACGCGGGGCGATCGCTGCGATCAGTTAGTCGCTAAAAACACACACACATGTGAATACATAATTCTCATTCTCTCTCTCTCTCTCTCTCTCTCCTTCTCTCTCTCTCTCTCTCTCCTTCTCTCTCTCTCTCTCTCTCTCTCTCATTTGCTTACTCGTTATTATTACTCTTACTAAAATTATTATTTATTTTTTATTGTTACACATTTTCACTTAAATTATTTTCTTATTCTATTGTACCGTTTTTTTTTTTTTTTTTTTTTACGAGAGAGGGGAAAATGCATTTTATGCATACTCACCGGGCGATCCGGTGAGTTATGTGGGACTCGAGTACCAAGTCGAATTATCAACTCGGTACTCCCTACCCACTAAAAACCCCTCTCTTTCGCTAATTTTCTCTACCACTGTTTATTTGACATCCCGAAATTTGTTTTCACACAATACCAAAGAATAGTTATTATTACCTTGTTCGACATATTGTTGTAATTTCTTGAGAAATAAATTTTCCAATTGTACTTTTACTCAAGTTGAACGTAGATAAATCATCTGATTGAAAATCAATAGTAATATGAAAATAATATGAAAAAATATCATTAAAGTCTGGCGTTTCAATCTCTCTTGGCTTTTTCTTATGGTTTTAAAAACGTAAGAAGATGTTCCAAATCTTCAGAAATGTTGGTCGCTCTGAATTTGTTTTTAAAACCATAAGAAAAAGCCAAGAGAGATTGAAACGCCAGAATTTAATGATATTTTTTCATACTCTTTTCATATTATTATTGATTTTCAACAGTTTAATAAATATTTAATAATAATAAATATATAAATTTAATATTAATAATAATATTTAATAATAAGAAATAAATATTTAATATTAATAATACTATTTAATAATAATAAATAAATATTTAATGTTAATAATAATATTTAAGAATATTTAATAATAATATTTAGTATTAATAATAAATAATATTTAACATTAACAGTGAAAGTATTAAATATTTATTTATTCTAATTAATTTTAAAACAGATATCATACAATGTATAAATATCATATGATAATAATATTATACGCTAAATTGGCGCGTTTTCAATCAAGCACATGTTCACGTTCGACAGCGCTGTTAATACCTTAACCTACCGCAATCTAGCATAACCAAAAACAGTTTGCTGTCGCCGGGTAAATATCGTCGCGTTGTCGCATCGTCACGTCATGTAATAACGTATATCTTTCTTTAATCGAGTGATTTTTAATGGTCAACAGTTATTTATAGTGATTAGTGATAGAGTCATTGGTAAATTTCTCGTCTTATCGAGTGAGTGAATGAATGTGATTATGTTGAAGTTTATAAAAGAATACAGTTTATAAAAGAAAAAAGAATTTTCGATTAATTATTTAGTAGATCTCTGTCCTTTAAAACGTGATATCTACGTTTAATTTGAATGAAAGTACGATCTATTGGAAAATTCATTTCTCAAGAAATTATAGCAATACATCGAACAAGGTAATAATAACTATATAATAACTTCTTTGGTGTTGTGTGAAAACAAATTTCGGAAAGTCAAATAAACAATGTTAGAGAAAATTAGCAAAAGAGAGGGGTTTTTAGTGGGTAGGGAGTACCGAGTTGGTAATTCGACTTGGTACTCGAGTCCCACATAACTCACCGGATCGCCCGGTGAGTATGCATAAAATGCATTTTCCCCTCTCTCGTAAAAAAAAAAAAGGTACAATAGAATAAGAAAATAATTTAAGTGAAAATGTGTAACAATAAAAAATAAATAATAATTTTAGTAAGAGCAATAATAACTTCAAATAAGCAAATGAGAGAGAGAGAGAGAGAGAGAGAAGGAGAGAGAGAGAGAGAATGAGAATTATGTATTCGCATGTGTGTGTATGTACCGACCAGCTGATCGCAGCGATCGCCCCGCGTGAGCACCCGCGTCTGACGGTGACTCGCGCCACCCTTGCCTGCCTCTTGTATCCGACCCGTTATAAGTTAATTACTTCTTTTAATAATTCGAAAACTAAGCGTCGGACGAAATTTTGCTAAAGGAAAAATCGTCTTAGAATTGACTCAAGAATATGTCATTTCACGGACACTATACTTATTTTGAATCACCCTGTATATGTACTAAAAAATATAAACTATATAATTCTCTCGTATAAATTATATATTCTTCAATATAAATTTATGTAACAAACATTCATACAATATATACTTTCTATTACATTTAGATATTATTTTTTTTTAATTAAACTTTTTGTATCATATTTCTATAAACAATTTACGATGTAATATTATATCTACAGGATTTTTACAAGATTTAGATGTTTATTTTAAAGATATTAAATGTTTTAGAGACACTTAGTTTTGTCTCTGTTTTTTTGGCCAATTTGAAATCAATCATTCTAATAGAAATATCTAATACTTTCAAGAATAAATATCTAAAAAATTAAAAAAAGATTTAAAAAAGAATTCTTAGAAATAAAAAATAGAATAAAATAATTTCACTTATTCTGCCTACATGTGTGATATTTTCATGGATCATTTAAGTCATTATTATATCAATAGATATAATTATTTCTTATGATTTTAATAAAACAATAATGCAAGATGTAAGTATATTTTGAAAAATATGCAAGATATGAAAAAATGTTTCAGACAAAAGTTATATGGTTTCAAGGGAGACATAAGACAGTGTCATTAGTTTGACCATAAATAGTTACTTGAAAATCACATGAAGATCATGCTCAATTTTTTAAATGGAACTGCTTACTTTTTATTGCATATTCTTACAGCTCATCTCGAGAGCTTTCCGAAACACTATAATTAAGTTCATTTTCATTAAATACTTTCCCAGTTATGAGGCTTGAAATTATTTCTTAATTTTACATAAACCATAAAATATCTTGTAAAAATATTCATTTTTCGATTACCTTACTTACCTTCATATTTTTATGCATAAAATAAAAGAGAGAAATCGATTGGTGTAAAAAAAACATAGTTGTTTTTAAGAATGAAAAATTTTTTAAAGTGAATCACCCCGTAATATATATATATATATATATATATATATACAGGGTGTTCGATTCGTGAGAGACCAAACGAAAAATGATGATTGGGTCAAACTAAGAAGAATAGTCCTCTACCATTTTGCAAAATTTGCAATAATTATTAAGTAATAAGTAAAAAAGTACATACATATACATACATGCATAAATATGTATGTATGCATATACAGGATAGGCCATTTTAATCTTCGGACGTAAATATCTCGTATAGTAAGCAAGATGAAAAAAAATGTTTGAAACAAAAGTTTTTTCACTATGAGGGGGACATAAGATGATATACTATTGGTTTGACTTTGAAGAGTCATTTGAAGGTCACGTGAAGGTTACCTCAATTTTTTTAAATGGCATCCCTTATTTTTTATTACATATTCTTGTAGCTGATCTCGAGAGCTTTCCAAAACACTTAAATTAGTTTTCATTATGTACTTTCCGAGTTATGAGGCTTGAAATCATTTCCTAATTTTATATAAACCATAAAATATTCATTTTTCGATTATCTACTAATAATTGTTAATTCTAATTGTTAATCTAATTGTTAATTGCAAATTACATATTTTTTTCTTAAAAACAACTATGTTTTTTTTTTCACCAATTGATTCCTCTCATTATTTTGTACATAAAAGTATTAAGATAAGATAATCGAAAAAATGAATTTACTAGATATTTTATGGTTTATGTAAAATTAAGATATTATTTCAAGCCTTATAATTCGAAAAGTACTTCACGAAAAAACACTTTATTATAGAGCAGTGCTGTAATTTACTTGCAACTTTCGGATTTCTTAGTTCACACCTACCACTCTCCCCTTACCGCGCGCACCGCGCTTAACCGCGCCGCCGAACGCTCGTAACTAAGGAGCGCGGCGGTAATCGCAAGCACGTACGCGTCACAAATGTGGCAATCTAATAACAAAAAATTATATAAAAAATAAAATATAAAAAACTATATAAATAAATATAATAATTAAATAATATAATAATTATATAAATAATAATAATAATAAAATTGAATAAAAAATAATACATAAAAAATTATATAAAATACAATATATAAAATAAGATAACGTAATTTAAATCGACCACACTGGCACTTTATTGGTTGATAGAAAATCACAACGTTTCGACCATTGGTTTTGGTCCTTCTCAAGTGAAAAAATCTTAGTTAACCAATAAGTAATGAGAAAAGAGAAATCACTTGTCAAGATCGTCAAGTCAGCCTACCGCTCACAAACAAGGAGAGAGACTGTCTCTATATAACAGACACAGTCTCTATATAACAGACACAGAAGAATCACCCACGTAAGTTTATATTTAATTATACAAATTATCTACATTTTTTTATAAATATTTTTATATACACACCCATATATATATACACATATATGTATATACATATATACACACAATTTATGTTCTATTTATATGTATATAAAGATAAAACATAAGTTAATGATACATTTATATTTGTTTTTAATAAATCTTTTAATATTTACATATATAGAACATTTGAAACTCAAGACGTCTTAATTCTCAACAAAAATGATATAATTGAAACAATTCAATTTTCAAGTGATGAGATGTTAGAAAGTATACAAATAGAAGATTCAACTGTGTAAGTTTTTATTTTCTAATCTTTTTATAAATTTTAATCCATTATTTTTTTTTTTTTAAATTTTTTTATCTAATAACACAAATTGACATCGATGTCAACCTATTATTAGATAAAAAATGATAAAAAAATAAAAATAAAAAAAATAAAAATAAAAAAATAAAAAAAAATAAAATAGACTTTTGATGTGCTAAAATCAAATTCAATCTCCGAATAGTAATTCTATCATGTCAGGTTTTGGATATATTCACTCTAAAAAGTACAAAAAAGGCCATTTTTCGAATTTTTTATGTTAAAATAACTATAAAACGGTACATGTTAGCTTTATTTTCTCAATGGATTCGAGTTCTGCAGAAAAAGATCTATAGAAATTAAATATTAAACTTCAAAGAGTGATAAAAAAATGTTACATTTACCAAGCCGCACCTAAAAGTGTCAACATAGCCAATGCGAAAAATGGTATTTTTAACACTTTTAGGTATGTTCTGATAAATAGTATTTTTTTATCACTTTAAAGTTTAACATTGTTTTTATAGATTTATTCGCAGAATTCGAATTCGTTGAGAAAATGAGGCTAACACGTACTGTTTTATAATTATTTCAACATAAAAAAATCTGTAAAATGGTTTTTCTAGTACTTTTAGGTGTAGATATAAAACTTGACATGATAGAGTAATTCAGGCAACGGATTTGGTTTTAGCACGCTAAAAATTTTCGAGAATGACTATTGAGGTCTAAGGATCAAAATTAATGCCTGTGTTACATATAATTCAAACAAATATATATTTTAAAATATATTACAGCGAAATTATCGGTTATGTGGACGAAATTGACGGTCCCAAGATTGTCGGAAAAGCACAACAATATAGATTGTTGAAATTTATGATCAACAATAACAGTCGTATGCAGGTTGTTATGTGGAATAATGAGATTGAGCGAATTCAATTTCACTTAAAACCTAATCGGGTAATTAAAGAATTATGTTTATCCTTTTATTTATTAAATTGAACTATTTTAATTATTATAAAATAGTAATTATATATCCCTAAGCATACATATTCAAAAGATGTCCAGGAGAATGTAGGATTCACACAGCGTCCGATATTTAACATACAACGTCCAAAATCCAATAAGAAAATTTGATTTTTGATTGATTCCAGAAATCAAATTTTCTTATTGGATACTAAATGTCGTATGTCGGATATCGGACGCAGTGTGAATCTTTCATAATATCTTCTGGATATCATCTGTCTTGCGGATTTATATTATATATATATATATATATATATATATACATATGGATATATGTATATATGTATACATGTAATTTGAAATAATATTGCATTTATACATTAATAATTCCAATATTTTATATTTATAGATTATTCACATTGATGGTGCGAAAGCAAAAAAACCAAAAATCACAGATTTTAATATTGGAACATTACCATATGAATTATTAATCCGATCTAACACTATTGTAAACAATTTAGGCATATTTGATGTGAAAAAAAATATTAATAATGTAAAACCAAAATTAATAAAAATAGAGGATATACCAGAAAATTTAAACAATTATATAGGTAAGATTATTTTAATATACTGAATTTAAACATATTTATAAATTATATCAAATATGCAATTAAAAAATTCTTAATTTATTTCTATAATTAATATAATTAATATAATATAACGCAATTAATATAATAAAAATATGTTTTAGCTGTACAAGGCTATGTAAAAACAAATTTTAATACGTTCTCTAATAATTTAAAAACATATGGATCCATTACCGATGGATATTATAAATTGGAAATTCAAGTCATAAATTATGAAAATACTAATTGCTTTGAAAAAGGACAAAAAATCGAGGTCAAAGGATATGTGAAACTTTCAAGTTGGTTATAAATTTAAATTATAAAAATATAAATTTAATTTTAATTATTACATTTAATAAAATTAATTTAAGATTATATTTATTTTACTTTTTATAAAATATTTGTTTTTAAACGTTTATTTAATTAATTTATAATATTCTTTATCTTTTTTCTCTTTCACGTTTATATTAAAATTTATTTTATAGGTAACAACATTTTCCACTTAGAAGTCGATAAAACTTCTGATATGAAATTAACAGAAATCTATGAAACCATAACTTTCACTCAATGTTTACAAGAATCGAAACCAATTATAAAAAGGACACAAAATAATATTGAATCGGATTTACCAAACAAAATTTTTCGAAATTAATAAGTTAAAAAAATTAAAATACTAAATAATTTATTATATATCATATATATCATATATCATATATAAATTGATTAATATATAATTTATACAAAACTGTATATAAAATCTATCCATATATATATATATATATATATATATATATATATATATATATATAATTGATAATTATAACACAGAAAATTGCACATAAAATTAAAAATTTTAGTGATGCAATTTACATATTGTAAAATAATCTCATATATAATTATAGGTTATATATAATATACAAGACTATATTTTATAATATGTTGTATTACCATAACATTTTAATTATGTTTGCAATCTTTCTATGTTATATGGAATATAATTATATCTAATTATATATAGACATATAACTCTCTCTCTCTCACACACACACGCACACACACGCACACACACACACACACACACACACACACACACGCACACACACGCACACGCGCACGCGCGCACACGCGCACGCGCGCACGCACGCACGCGCGCGTAGTTTTGTATAATTATATATATATATATATATATATATAAAGAATTTTTTATCTGGACAATTCAATATTCTGCTGTCGAATATATACTATTGTTTGTCCAATATTTATTATTTAATATTTCCTACTGTTTGTTTAATATTTACTTACAATATAAATAGAAGATAATATTATCTGCACACATCAATATTGATTTATAATCTGGATACGTTAACATCTAACTTTTGGTTTTTTTATTCTTTATCTAATTTTTTTCCATTAATTAGAAGTATAACTGTAGTTCAATATGAATAGATTTATAGTAAAAATTGAAAATAAAATAAAAATATGTTATATATATAATATATATATATATATATATTCGACAAAATTTGATTTAGAAAAAAACATGTATTCAATAATAATATTATTCATATAGAAGAATTTTGGCTGTATCACAAAAAATTCTGGTATACCAACAGAATTCCAGACCTTAACTTTTCGATCTTTAACTATTATTAACAGTCTTCTTCTTCTTCTTCTATTAGTTAATGGCACCGAGTTAATACAAACCCTTATGGCCAAGGAGTAGGTTTGAAGTGGTTATTTTCTATCCTCGTAAGAGGATAAACTCAAAAATATTTTCTTGTCCGAAGGACACACAAAACACGTCCGCACTGGTTCAAGGCCGGTAACGGTCTCTATTATTATACACAGTAACGAATAAATAAACTTTATAAATAATATAAAAAATTAACGAAAAATAATGACATTCTTACTTTGTTTCTAAATATAATTTTTCTTATCTTTCTGCTTAAAATTATGATTTTTGTATAATATATAATATGTTATATTCAATTAAAATATGTATAAGTTTAGTAAGTTGCATCAACATTTATTATAAAACTATTCCTCGCACCTTTAGCTAGCAGCTAGATTATACACCGTAACAACGATATATGTCTTTTTCTCATCCACAAAGCAAAAAGCACTGAAAAAAATTAAATAATTATTTGCATTAATAAATGAATATCAATTAAAGAAACAATTTTTTTATTTTAGATGCAGAATAATATGAATAAATACTTACAATGGAACACAATCCAAGTCTTGTACTCTCCAACAAACTACTTTTCCAAATACAATTAACTTTCTCAGTGTTCAGTCCAAAAACTAATTTTAGCAATGGAATTAAATCTAATTTTGACGATTTCTCTTCAGATGTGAATCAACCTTTGTATAATTTTAAATATTAATACCCAATCCTTACATTTAAAGATAACCTATAAATATATTTGTTATGTAAAATCACATATTACATTTAATTTCAATTATTAATTTTACTAATATACTTTAATTATTTAATTATTAAATAGATCAGTTTAAGTAAATATATATTCAATTAATAAAAGAATAAAAATTTACACATGCTAAGTAAAACGTTAGTACTTGTTATTAATTTTACTAATATACTTTAATTATTTAACTGAACAGATCAGTATAAATAAATCTTATTAATATTTTATAAATTCAATAAATAAAAGAATAAAAATTTTTGCAACGCAACGCGCTAAGTAAAACGTCATTATTTGATAAAGACAAAGAACGACGATAATGAATTAATATCTTTTAATTCTTCAATAATTTAATGGCCTTTACTAATTAGTAAAAATTTATACTTACCAGCTAGAAGTATTTGTTATACAGGGTGTTGAAAAAAAAGTGTTTGAAGATATCAGTTTTAGGACCCATGTTTATTAGACCTTTTCTTCTTGTTTTGATCCATACTACTTGCTATCAAAATATGTAACACTTTTTTTTCAACACCCTGTATATCTAGAAAATGATCAAAAACCTAATCTGATTCTAAAAATAAGCTTCAAATAGAAGCAAAGGACATGTCTGGGCGTAAAAAGCCGCCCAGACACGGCCGCACCGGACTAACAATGGACTCTTAAATTCTCGAGGGGAAAGGTCGCACACAAATTGCATAAGCTGCATATACATAGCATAAGACCTTATGGACCAATGAGTATCGAGCATGTGACTCAATGCTGGATACTCATTGGTTCATAAGATCTTATGCTATGTATTATATATGCAGCTTATGCAATTTGTGTGCGATAGCCCTTACCATTTTCGAGACGCTATCCTCTGGGAGCGTGCATGGAAAGAATAATAAAGTGCTATGTATGTACAGCGCTTTTAAGCCCCTTACACAATGCCAGGCAACAGGCAATAAGAATAGGAAATAGAAAAAATCCACAAATAAGAATAGAGAATAGCTATTATTCTCTGCTCTTATTGGTGAATAATTTTTATTTCCTGTTCTTATTGTCTATTGCCTAGCATTGTGTAAAGAATTTCATACAGAGCCATCTACAACAGAGTTGTAAACCCATAATGCAGAATTCACACTGTCTCCGATAATATATGTAATATAGGTAATTTTAAGCAATTATATTCGATTATTCTTCTCACACTCAACTGTGATTGGTCAATTTCTTACAGTTTATGGCATAAATTACCAGTTACGGCCTGCGTAAATCAGGCTTAAGGGCTTTCGCACATAAATTGCCATAACTATAGACATAAAACAAAAATGTATATATTCTGATTGGTTCTTCAGTTTACGTTTTTGTTTTACGTCTATGGTTATGGCAATTCATGTGCGAAAGCCTTAAGGCTTTTGCATGTACAAAAATTTTAGTCGTAACCGTAAGGTCGTAAGAAAACTGACCAATCACAGTTGATTATTCTTTTATCGCAGAAAGAATACTCAACTATGATTTGTCAGTTTTCTTATGACCTTACAGTTATGACTAAAATTTTTGTACGTGCAAAGGCCTTTAATAATAGGTAATTTAAAAATTGACCAATCACAATCAAGTATGAGACGAATATTTAACTGTGATTAGCCAATTTCTTAAAGTATAAGACTTAAATCACATATTATGAACCCAGCCTTTAGAAATTCGATTCGACTTTCCATTTCCTTTTACCTGCATGCATACATCCGGCATCCGTTTTTCATTATCTTAGGAGTTTACGACTCTTACATAATACCTTTCCATCGATCCCTTTGAACAATTAACATGTGGCAAACACATTTCCTATCCGATTGTAACCATCCCTGCGAGATTTTTTCTATCATAAAACTTTCTCCCGAATCGTTGCTTATCGAATCCTTTTCCCAAGACAACACTTCTTGTTTCGTCTTCACATGAGACACATGAGGCTTCGCACGGTTAACCGGACGATTGAAATTGTAAAGTGAATAAATTCGTAGTTATTTCTAAGTCACTACGGAGTGTTAATTTCTTATATTCTGAGATCACCTACATGTGAATAAAAAAGTCAACAAAATCATCGTTATCTATTTAATTCTTTATATTTTCTTTAGCTTTATAATAAAAGTTATTAATTTAAATAATATTTAAACATTTAATATATGTGAAACATTTCATGCCAATGAGTCACCTTTTTTATTATTTCAAAAAAGGCAACATTTCATTTTTTAAAAGTTAAATTTTATCCTTAGCATCCATCTCTTTCTTAGTAAAAGAAACGTTTTTATGTTTTTATGTTTTTATTGTATATATTACCTCTCATTTCTTAACCTCTGGAGCCCTATTCTTGAAATCGTGCGAAAAATTATCGTATGCAAAAGTGACGCTGCGCGATCTTTGATTGGTGTATACTCTTAGATCTAAAAATATACAGCAATTAAAGATCGCGCAGCGTCACTTTCGCATACGATAATTTTTCGCATGATTTCAAGAATAGGGCCCCTGTCCTATTCATCAACTCCATTCACGATGTGTGTGTGTGTGTGTGTGTGTGTGTGTGTGTGTGTGTGTGTGTGTGTGTGTCACGAAATGTCTCATTAAACTGTCATCGAACTTTCCGCGATTACTTTCACACCTCTCTCTCTCTCTCTCTCTCTCTGAGACTGAGTAGACGTGTGCAGATGTGTTCTTCATATTTTACTGATTTTGATTGGGATTTATCAGTTTTTTAAAGCTGGAACTTGTGTCATATGTGGAGTAAAGGACGTAGTGCTAGGAGGAATGTGATCTTGTCACAAAATCAATTGTTTGATATATAATAATTGAAATTTCTTTATTGAAATTTCTTTAACGGATTGTTGGAAGGTGAGTTACTGTGCCGGGCTGACTCAGTGTTATTGAGACGACGTGTGACACCGTGGCGATATTGTTGTTTGTGGCAACGACGTTGTGACATATTATTATTTTAAAATCTTTAAAAGTCGGTAAAGAAGAATTTATAATTATCACATGGGAATGAGCAAGTATGGATGTAGCACAGACCGAGAAGCAGGTGATATGTAGGCAATGTAGAAAGGAAATAAAAACGCAGTTAATAAAATGCATGCCTTGTGAGAAAATATTTCATCCAAGCTGTCATAAATTACATAAAATATATAATTCGGCAAATGAACTGGTTACTTGTTCTGGTAAATACGAGATACTTACCATAAAATATAATACTGGAGAAGAGAGTTCGGTGAAACAACGCAAATCATCGAACGTAGAAGAAGGACCTACCATGGAGTCGAAAATAGATTGGTTGGTGAGAAAAGTTAGAGATGAAATGATTAGTAAAAATGAAATAAAGAATATAATTGCAAATATAGTTAGAGATGAATTAGAAGATTTCAAGAAAGAAATGGAGGAAATGAAGAAGATGTGGAATACTA
>JAPIVC010000341.1:0-137301 GCA_030586385.1 Camponotus fellah
CGATTCGAAACGGTGAAACTCCGCCGTGTAAGAAGCAAAAATGTGACATGTAAGATTTGATTATTTAAAAAATTTTATTTAATAATTGTTTAATATATTGGTCTAATTATTTATATTTTATAGTATTCAACCTCGTCGTGCGCATATTTGGAAGAAGGTAAGCTCTAACCTCGACGTCGTACAAGTACTTAGACATTGGAATAAGCATTGGAGCTTATACCTTTCCTTTTCTATGTCTCCCTTCACCTTCCACTCCACACACTCTATGTTACTCTATTCTTTTAAGTTCTCACTGCACGATTGGACACGCACTCTGCACGATTGGACATTGCGTGTCCAATCGTGCAGAGTGCGTGTCCAATCGTGCAGTGTCCAATCATGCAGTATCCAATCGTGCAGTGTCCAATCGTTCAATGTCCCATCGCTTCGTGTCCAATACTACGTGTCCGATCGAACTGTGTCCAATTGTTACGTGTCCAAACGGGATGCTCCCGGTCCTGATAAGGGTCATACAACCTTTGCCTGACCTCATTGTTGGGGCCTGATATTTTTGTCTTATCAGTACCTTATCAGTATTGTATAAGCATGTAACACTATTTTTTTACAAGGTCCATATAAGGTATCATTATTAGAGATCGGATCCTCATAGGAACCTAATTAGAAATTAAAATAGAAGAAAATTACATAAAAGGCTTAAAGGACCAGCGCAATAGTGAAAAGATGCGACAAAAACGGTTGTATTAATATAATAAACCTTATAAAATGTTTATTTAATTTAAGTGACAAACGCTGCGTTTCGATCCAATTCGGATCCTTTTCAAATCACAAAGTACAAAAATAAACAAAAATAAATAAAAATAAGATTGAAATTAATAGTCATAATAAGTAACGGAAAGACGCTAAGCAAAATAAATAATACTAAAAGAGTCAGAATTGTCAAATACACAAAAAAAGGGCGAATTCAAACTAACAAAGAAGCGTAATGCGTTGATAAGCGGATAAGCAAATCCATATTCCACACTCTCAATGCGCCATGAAAATCAAGCTGCTTCCCTCGATAACACATACCAGAAGGAAAACCCTACACCAAGCCCACGTGCATCTCAAAATTAAAAGCAGTCAAAGACGCATAAGTCGATCAATCGAAAACGCAGGGGCTAGTATATTTGATTAAAACTTTAGGGTGGCATTCTACAAAAAAGAAAAACAAAAGAAAAATATAGACTATCTAATAAATAGTTAGAAAAACACTCCGGAAACAGATACGGGATTTAAGTTAACAAAAGTAAAAATAACGTTATAAAATAAAATAGAAAAAATAAGATAAAGAAAAATATAATGTAAAAATATAATGTAAAACAATTAAAAAAGCGTACCCGACTCTGAATTGAGAGTAAGTATAATTAAGAAAATCCTTCGAAGGGAGAGCAAGACAGGCATAACATAAACGTTCATGTCGAAAGTGCCGAACGCAAAGAGAGATATGAGAACGCAAAGAGGCACCGTGAGACTCCAAAAAGAGGGGGAAAGAGAGAGAAATATCATCAAAGGAAAGGAAACGGAAAATGGCAACGAAATTATTTCAATGAATTTAATGCGAGAATCTCTTAATGATTGGCAAATATATCTTCTAATATCGTCTAAGAACTCGGTGTCACTCTGGATGTTGATGCTATGATTCTGATTAGAAATATGCAACATCTCTGCAATTAATCTCTTTTTATATCCTGGTTCTTCCTCTAAAATGGAAATGTTTGCCCAGTCAAATTCGTGACCCTCCATTTTATGAAGAGACATCACCGAGAGGGACCCAGATGCCTTATTATTAATATCAGCACGATGTTCCTTGATTCTGGTTATTAGTTTTCTCTTTGTCTATCCCACATGCGGAGCATCACAATCTAGGCAACTGATCTTGTAAATGACATTCGAAATGATGATGTTCAGGCAAAGGATCCTTATGTAACCTGATAAAAGAGTTTAGTTTGTTGTTCACTGTGTAAGGCAATCTTCTCTTCGTATAATTCTTTATATTAGAAATAAAACTTCTCGGAAAACTAGAGGAGAAAGGAATAGTGAAAAAAGGAGTAGGAGTAGGAGGAGAGGGAGATTGAGAAAGCATACTAACATCCTTGTTCTTAATAAAAATTAGAGCCTTGAGCCATTTTTATTGATATTAATCCCAACAATTTCCCTGTGAAAGACAACTTGTCTCTCATCAATTCTGTTAATAACGGTTGGCTCATTAATTTGTCAAAGTTTAAGATTCCTAAGGAAGTACAATCCCTCCTACAATTAGTTGAAAAGTTTTCTTTGCGATCCTATCCGGATTCACAACGCTTTGTGTTCGATGTTGTTAAGAATATTAAATATAACATTTCGAGATGTGATCATGAAACAGCGAATAATATCAGATGTCTGGCAGTTCAGACTCTAAATAAATTGTTGTCATCCTCCTCAAGTTTCGAGGGTCGATTCGCGTTTGTTATCTTTAAGCAATATTACGAAACAATTCCTTCGTGATCATCCCAATATTATTGTTACAAAAGTGGATAAGGAAAATGTAACCGTTTGATAAATCGGAATATTTTGACAAGATGCACAACCTGTTATTAGATCAGAAGACGTACATGGTGGTGAGCCGCGATCCGACAAATAAAATCATTTCCCAACTGAAATTGTTGTTGCAGCGCTGGCTTAGTAGCGAATACATCTCGAGCGGTACACATAGAGTGCTATTGAATCCGGAGGAGGTCTTATCACGTGCCTACAGACTGCCAAAAAATACACAAAAAAGATTGCTCATTACGTGTTATTGTTTCATGCATCAATAGTCCTCTATATTCATTGGCGTCTTTCCTCTATAATATTCTACATAAGAATCTACCGAATCCGAATAGCCATGTAGAAAACAGTTTTGAACTAACTAAAAAACTTAATAATTTTCACTTAGATGATAATTAGGACTTGATTTCATTGGATGTGATGAATCTTTTTACCAATGTTCCACTTGATCTGGTTATTAGAGGAATTGCGAAACGATGACATTTCATTAAAAAGAATATTAATATTCCGTATAACGAGTTGTTATTTCTCTAAAATTGATCATGGACTCCACCTACTTTCAGTATGATAGGTCATTTATAAACAGATTTTTGGCACTCCGATGGGCTCTCCACTCTCTCCGATTTTGGCGAATATTATCATGGCGGATCTAAAAGAGAGAGCAATTTCATCCCTGGTTTCCCTTCCTTTTTACATACGTTATGTTGACGACATTGTTCTTGCTGCTCCCAGACAATTCATCCAGCACATTTTCCAGGTCTTTAACTCACTTCACAACAGATTAAATTTCACCATTGAATACTCCAGCAATAATAGCATAAATTTCCTGGACATAACTATTATTATCAACAATAATTATATTGAATTCAATTGCTATAAGAAGCCGACCTTTTTAGGGAAATTTCTCTCATATTTCTCACACCACCTTCTGTCACATAAAAGAAGAGTTGTTATCGGCTTGAGTGAATTTTCAAACTTTCACATCCGCGATTTCATAACGATAATTTTTCATTTATTATTTTAATTTTATTGAACAATGGAAAAATTTCTCAAAGACTCTAATTTCTATTAAGAACAAGGACATTAGTATGCTTTCTCAACCTCCCTCTCTATTCCTACTCCTTTTTTCACCATTTTTTTCTCCTCTAGTTTTCCGAGAAATTTTATTTCTAAAGAATTATACGAAGAGAAGATTGGCTTACACAGTGAACAACAAATTAAACTCTTTTATCAGGCTACATAAGGATCCTTTGCCTGAACTCCATCGAATGTCATTTACAAGATCAGTTGGCTAGATTGTGATGCTTTGTATGTGGGACAGACGAAGAGAAAACTAATAATCAGAATCAAAGAACACCGCGCTGATATTAAGGCATTATATTATAAGGCATCTGGGTCTCCCTCTCAGTGATGTCCCTTCATAAAATGGAGGGTCACGAATTTGATTGCGCGAACAATTCTATTTTAGAGGAAGAATCAGGATATAAAAAGAGATTAATTGCAAAGATGTTGCATATTTCTAACCAGAATCATAGCATCAACATCCAGAATGACACCGAATTCTTAGACAAGATATATTTGCCAATCATTAAGAGGTTCTCTCATTAAATTCATTGAAATAATTTCGTTGCCATTTTCCGTTTCCTTTCCTTTGATGATGTTTCTCTCTCTTTCCCCTTCTTTTTTACTTCCGACTGCTGCCAACCTACGGTTGGCAAAAGACGGATGGAGTATGCGTTTCACCGAGTTCAGATCGGTTGTTATCGATATCCTCGATAACAATAATATAATTTGATGTCATCTTTTGCACATCAGTTTTTTATTAACCAAGGATGGTTAAGAACATATAATTATCATTCTTTATTCTATTAATAAAAAACAGAAAAACAATATTATTTGGTTTATATTGCTCTCATTGGCTTCCTAGTGAATCTAGGAAACAAAAATGATTAACCAATAAGATTCGTCTAAGTATCCATATAGGGAAATATAGGAGACATCTCGAAGTGGCGGCAATAATCGACATAACCTTATATGTCAAATTATTATTGAATAATGATAATAAACTATTGTGAAGAAAAAATTATTATTAAATAAATTGTGAAAAAGTTATTAGAAAAAATCAGCATGGATAATATGGACACATCTGAAGCAAGTGTTGCTAAACAGATAAGCTTTTCTCTCTTTCTATTATTAATAATAATTATTTTTATTTACAGCAAAGTCATAATAATAAAGAGTATAATATAACATAATGAGAGAAAATAATCTTCTGCGCTATACAGAAGATTCTTTCTCTCACATTATGTTATATTATTGTTGTATTATTTATTAACAATAATTATTTTTATTTGGAACATAATTATAATAATAAATAATGTAATACATGTAACATAATATGAGAGAAAATAATTTTCTGCGTAGCCATATAATTATGATATTTCTACAATCATTCTTGGCTATACAACAAATATATAAACTTCTATGATTGCAGAAATACTATATAATCATAAATATGTAGCTACGCAGAAGATTCTTTCTCACATTATGTTTATATTATTGTTGTATTATTTATATTTGCAGCATAGTTATAATAATAAATAATGTGATATAACATAATATGAGAGAATATAATCTTCTATGTAGCCATATAATTATGATTGTTATATAATATTTCTACAATTTTGAATCTTGATATGATATTTCTACAATATGATATTTCTGCAATTCTTGGCTAATTGCAGCAAATATATAAATATGATTGCAGAAATACTATATAATCATAATTATGTGACTCGCAGAAGATTATTCACTCTTACATTATGTTATGTTGTTGCGCAATCCTAGTATTTATTCTTATTAATTATTTATATGTAAAAATATTATCATAATTATTTGTTTTTTTGTGATTATTTTATTTATATAATGTGTTTAAGATTACAGCAAAAATTTTTATTAGGAAACAGGATACATTGGACTCGCATAGGTATGATTTTATAATTTATTTATTTAATTTAATATATCCTGTATTTCATATATAATATAAAAAAAACTTCCATGTAAAAGAATGAAGAAAGAAATATAAGTCCAAGAAGAATGGCAGCATAATTGCGCCTTATTATCTATGAAGACAAGTAACAGAAATCAACTGAATAACCATCAATGAATTTGATATATCAAGATTTTAGTGAAGAAACATAAGCTCAAGAAGAATGGCAGGGTTGCATCACATTTATAATGTGTATACTGACAATAATATTGTGTCTTATTATCAGTGAACACATGGAATAGGAATAAATTTAAATGATGATTATAAATGGATTTAACAATATATCAAGATTTAAGAGGATGCCGGAGTCAGCCGAACTTCGACGTAGGCGTCCTTTTAACATAACTAAAAGTGTCGGTACATTACCAACACTTATAGTTATGTTATTACCGACAATATTATTTAATATAAAAAGACGTGCATATTTTATAAAGAGCAATATGAAAACTTTTCTTTATATTGTATTAATTGTGTTTATTGAAACAAAAAATATGTTGCATTTTCACTGCTCTATCGTCTCGCACAAGCAACGATTTTAGAGCATCTTTATTGAGAGCGTATATATTTAAACATAATTCTAATATCATTGCTCTCGTTTAGCTATGTCTCTTTATATATATAATAAAAATATATTGTGAAAATATTTATAAATATTATATACTTATAAATTTTATGAATACAATATTACATCAAACAATTTGCATAAAACATTTTATATTGTTAGCTTTTGGTTATATCGATTTAACAAATGTCGTGCATAAATTGTAATTATCGATAATATAATAGATTTCATCGTCCATTTGCAAACGCAACCAAAATATATTTTTTTTGTCTCTCTAATATATGCAAATGAGATATTTATATGGCAGTTTTTTTCTAACGATATTCATTGGAATATCGTGATCAGATATGATAAATGTAAGATATATGAATAATTTTAAAAAGGCAATTTACTTTCTGCTATAATTAAAAATGTTACTTTGTACATTTCACATTATTGAAAGTTTATAGTAGTATAAGGAAAGCCGCAGCATAAATTTCACAGCATATTCTATCAAGTTGAAGCTTTCCAAATATTATATTATTTGCAGACAACGGCAATGAAAATAATTTTTATTAGGCATCAATAGATACCAATAGATACCAGCCGGGTAGGTTATCATACATTCGAAGCTTGGTGTTATCAAAAAAATCGCCAGCGATCAGTATAATTTGCTTCAATAATTTGTTAGCTTTTATCGCTATATGACATGCTACAATTATAAAAAAAATATCGCAATATATAGTACAATTTCAAATAAGAATCCTCTTATAATGTGTAAAAATCGGTTCAATGATTCATTTTATGTGGATTTTTAATCTTATCAAATATGCCTTTTAGTTGAGGCAGTGTCTTTATGATCTCTGAATTAAATTTCGTTTAAATTTCGCTTCTAGAATGCACATGCAAATCGTATTTGATGTAAATTATTTTTGAAAGTAACCAGCACACAAATTAAGATCGGTTCTCGAATTTTTTTTAATAACCAGCATCACTTCTGAGTTTTTCTTAAATCAGGACACGAATTAGATTGCCTCTGGATTTTTTTGATTAACCAGCTCACAAATAGATCGCCTCTGAAATAAATATTTTAATAAGAGCGCACATGCAAACCGCATCTGGTATAAAATATTTCTAAAAATCACTGATCCACGAATCGCCTTTGGTATAAATATTTTTTAAAAAGTATTTTTTAATTAATAATTAGAGCGCATATGCAAATCGCATCTGGTAAAATATATAATCTGTACGTGTGTACATATACTATATATATATATACATACATACAGAGTGAGTTATTTTAATGTCCCACTTCAAATATTTCTTTTCCTACAGCTTTGACAAGAAAATGTTTCAGACGAAAGTTGTATAGTTTCGAGGAGGCCATAAGATGGTATCATTGGTTTGTCTTTGGAGAAATTATTGAAAGTTAATTATTTGAAAGTTACGGGAAGGTCATTTCAATTTTTAAATGGAAAACCCTATATATTTTTGCACATTCTTGTAGCTCATGTCGAGAGCTTTCCAAGACACTATAATTAAGTTAGTTTTTATTAAGTACTTTTCGAGTTATGAGGCTTAAAGTCATTTCTTAATTTTACATAAACCGTAAAATATCTAATAAAATATCTAGTAAAATATTCACTTTTCGATTATCCTACCTCAATATTTTTATGTACAAAATAATGAGAGGAATCAATTGGTGTAAAAAAATACATAATTGTTTCGAAAAAGAATATGTATTAATTTGCAATTAACAATTTCATATTTTTTCTTCGAAACAATTATGTGTCTTCTTTACACCAATTGATTCCTTTCATTATTTTGTACATAAAAGTATTAAGATAGGATCGAAAAATTTTTTTTTACGGTTTATGTAAAATTAAGAAATGACTTCAAGCCTCGGAAAGTACTTAATGAAAACTAATTTAATTATAGTGTTTTGGAAAGCTCTCGACTTGAGCTACAAGAATGTGCAAAAATATATAGAATATTCCATTTAAAAAAATTGAAATGACCTTCACGTGACCTTCAAATGACTCTTTAAAGTCAAACCAATGGTACCATCTTATGACTTCCTTGAAACCATATAACTTTTTTCTGAAACATTTTTTTGTCAAAGCCATAGGAAAAGAAATATTTGGGGTGGGACATTAAAATGACTCTGTATATTGTAGGAATTAGGAAGGTTATTATAAGACTATTTGTGTTTGTTTCAGCATCCTTGTGACAAGGCATCCTTGTTGTTGCGAGCGAGACGCGACGTCTTTATATATGTAAGCAATAACTGAGGCTGACGCCCATGTGTTTTTGAGGGCAGAAGGCTCGCGATAGAAGAAGGTCGTGAGCTCTCTCGAATATCTTTCTGAAGAGTGTAAAACGGATTTTAATAAAATAGTTTAATCTGAATTTCTCGGGTTATTTTAATTAACGACAATTTTCACAAGACCCGCGATTCCTACAAAAGGAGGATGTTAAAAAAGTCGAAATTTTGGGCTACCTGCGGAACCTTTCTTTACCGTATAAAATTTTTATTTGGAACTTAACCCCCATAAACTGAAAATAGCGTTTTTGTTTCCCGGAAGTCAATATTTTGAACTTTACCATGATAAAACGTTGTTTTCAATGCACACGATCTCTTGAAAAAAGGAGTCATTCTGAGTATCGTGAGGTAAATAATTCAAGTCTTTGCCTGCAGTCGAAGACGTGATAAATAAATACCAAGGGAAATATTGATACCTCAAATGTAGTTAGATACAATCTCGTTAAAAGTGCTATAGAGCAGATTGATAACTGTTAGCAATGTTTGAATCAATTGCTATTCAAGACGCACGATATTGTATGAGTGTATAGAGTGCATGTACAATATATATAAAAGTGTGATTGAACATTGTGTGATTGGTTAATACAATAACTAAGTTCCCTTCCGGGAAATAAAAACGCTATTTTCAGTTTATGGGGGTTAGGTTCCAAAAATTAAAAATTTTATACGGTATACGTTTGAAGAATTAGCAGTAAGATGGAAGATTACACGACAAACAGCAAGCTCTAATTGTGAACAAATTCGACAAGCTCTTGTTAAGTCATTTTGTTCTAAGTACATTTCATTTTCATTAGATCGAAACGATTTCATAATCCATCAGAGCTATTGCTAACCAAATCTTTTGACTCTCAGGAAACCGTATCATACTCGTATGGGATGGAATATACATTTTTATTCAAAAGAGTTCTAACTTTTCATTCCAACGTGACACATATTCAGGTCATAAACACCTCAACATAATTAAGCCTATAATGGCTGTTTTGAGATGGATATATCGCTAGAGTTTTTGGGCCTTATCCTGGGAATAAAAATGATGCTAGCATCTTAAATGAACTTTTAACTAAAAACATGTGGGACTCTTTTGAGCCTGGTGACATCTTCCTTGTCGATCGTGGTTTCAGAGATTCAATCAATAAAATAATTGAAAAAGGATTTGTAGCCCAAAATGCCTGAATTTGCTGACAAGTCATCTGGTGCACTTACAACTGACCAAGCAAATCGGTCTCGCCTTGTTACAAAAAATAGATTTATAGTAGAAGTTATTAATGGCAGAATAAAAGAAAAATTCAAATATTTTGGTTCCATAATTTAAATTTCAACAATACTTACTTTGTTTGACGATTTTAAAATTGCTTGCGCATTATTAAATCTAACTTTTAAATCACTAGTAGTTTCAGATCACGATAATCTTATCGTAGAAAGAATGATTCAGTTTTCAAATGCAAATAATCATCTATCTCAGTTAATTGAAAAAGAAAATCTAAATGCCCAAACCTCGAACTTCAGACGCATTGAGACTTCTCAAATAGACTTTTTTCTCACTCTCGACATTTCTCAGCTGCAACTATATACACTATACAGAGCGATCCTGAAAAACCTTCCGTCTTTAAAATGACATATTCCTGACATCATTTTAAGACAATTTTTCCTTTACCAAAATTTGATTTGAAGCATAGTTTTTGAATTATCAGCAAAAATAGTTAGTAAATCACGCGTCGGGTACAGAAGGCAGGCAGGAGCGGCGCGGCGTGCCGCGAGCGCGGGCGCAGCTGACCGCCCGACGTGATTACCACCGCATGAGTCGCTAATTATTTTATCTTATAACATAAAATTATGCTTTAAATAAAATTTTGGTAAAGAAGAAAATGTCTTAGAATTACGTCAGAAACGTGTTCCTTAAAATAACGTTATTTCTTACGTTCTGATGTAATTCTAAGACATATTCTTCTTTACCAAAATTTTATTTAAAGCATAATTTTATGTTATAAGATAAAATAGTTAGCGACTCATGCGGTGGTAGTCACCTGTCGGGCGGTCAACTGCGCCCGCGCTCGCACCGCTCTTGCCTGTCTTCTGTACCCGACGCGTGATTTACTAACTATTTTTGCTCATAATTCAAAAACTACACTTCAAATCAAATTTTGATAAAGGAAAAATTGTCTTAAAATGGTGTCAGGAATTCGTCATTTTACAGACGGAAGGTTTTTTCGGGATCGCCCTGTATACCAAACTATATATCACATATATATGCGGCACTTATCAAATAAAGGTAGCTCACAATTATTATGTAGACCATATTAATGAAATAGGAGACTTTGAATTCGAAGTCGCAAAAGAAACAACAACAATTATCCTGCTTACTCAATTTTATTAGCACCAGAAAATAGCTTGCTGATTAAAACACGACTACGATCAAGACATTCAAACTCCACTAAATATTTTGTTTATCTTTTAATTGACAAAACGAAGCAAGGACTCGAGGCCGTTATTAGCCATACATGCGGGTGCAAAATAGGAAAACGCGTTGTCGGTTGCTGCTCTCACGTAGCAATGGTATTGTGGTACTTTGGATATGCCCGACCAAAGCACAATCTTAATATCTGATCAACATGTCATTGGATATTTTGATCAAAATGATTTATCATCGGACGAAGATGACTTAATAAATGAATAAAGCCTTTTATTTTTTGTTATTTTTGCGTGTTATTTTGTGGTCCAAATATCAAATGAAGAAGCAGTCAAAAATATTAACATAAAAAATGGAAAAAATATAAAACTAAATTGAAAATAAATTAAATTAAAAAAATTAAAAGTAAAAAGAAAAAGTATAAAAAATTAATAAAAATGTATAAAAATAAATTAAAAGCAAAAAAAATCAAAAAATATAAAAAAAAAAGAAATAGAGACAGTGATCACCACATCGCTCGTTGTCTCCAGGACGTCTATTAAGCTGGCACAGCCACTTTAGCACAGTCGAATAAAACTTATATATAAATTTAGTGCTCTTTTGTTGCTAATTTGTTGCTCTATTTGTTCCCGATTTTGTTGTTCCAGCCGATTCGGAGAAAATAGTGGCTGTGCTAACTATAGATTAAAGTTAGCACAGCCACAAAAAAAAATTTTTAAAAACAAAAAAAAACCGACATATTTCTTTAGATCTAATTTGTTGCTAATTAGTTGCTCTATTCCCGATTTTTTTGCACCACGTTTAAGCTCCGAAAACCGTCCCTAAAGTTACCCCATATTAAAAAAGTATTATGAAATTGAGAAATAATCAGATATCTCGATCGATAACGTTTCAATTATTTTGTTGCTCGTCATTTTTAATGAATTCGATTTTATTGCTCCATGTTTGACTTAAAAAAATCGACCCGAACAAGTGGCTGTGCTAGCTTGCCTACAAGAGTAAAGTATATTAATACAATTAATTGCTGCTATTATTTCGGTCTTAAAATGTTCCCCTAATTTGTTGCTCTCTAAATATGTAATATCGAATTTGTTGCTCAACGTTTGACACAGAAAAATCGACTCGGACGAGTGGCTGTGCTAGCTTGCCTACAAGAGTAAAGTATATTAATACAATTAATTGCTGCTATTATTTCGGTCTTAAAATGTTCCCCTAATTTGTTGCTCTCTAAATATGTAATATCGAATTTGTTGCTCAACGTTTGATATGGAAAAATCAACTCGGACGAGTGGCTGTGCTAGCTTGCCTACAAGAGTAAAGTATATTAATGCGATTAATTGCTGCTATTATTTCGGTCTTAAAATGTTCCCCTAATTTGTTGCTCTCTAAATATGTAATATCGAATTTGTTGCTCAACGTTTGACATAGAAAAATCGATTCGGACGAGTGGCTATGCTGGCTTGCCTACAAGAGTAAAGTATATTAATGCAATTAATTGCTGCTATTATTTCGGTCTTAAAATGTTCCCCTAATTTGTTGCTCTCTAAATATGTAATATCGAATTTGTTGCTCAACGTTTGACATAGAAAAATCGACTCGGACGAGTGGCTGTGCTAGCTTGCCTACAAGAGTAAAGTATATTAATACAATTAATTGCTGCTATTATTTCGGTCTTAAAATGTTCCCCTAATTTGTTGCTCTCTAAATATGTAATATCGAATTTGTTGCTCAACGTTTGATATGGAAAAATCGACTCGGACGAGTGGCTATGCTAGCTTGCCTACAAGAGTAAAGTATATTAATGCGATTAATTGCTGCTATTATTTCGGTCTTAAAATGATTCCCTAATTTGTTGCTCTCTAAATATGTAATATCGAATTTGTTGCTCAACGTTTGATATGGAAAAATCGATTCGGACGAGTGGCTATGCTGGCTTGCCTACAAGAGTAAAGTATATTAATGCAATTAATTGCTGCTATTATTTCGGTCTTAAAATGTTCCCCTAGTTTGTTGCTCTCTAAATATGTAATATCGAATTTGTTGCTCAACGTTTGATATGGAAAAATCGACTCGGACGAGTGGCTATGCTAGCTTGCCTACAAGAGTAAAGTATATTAATGCGATTAACTGCTGCTATTATTTCGGTCTTAAAATGTTCCCCTAATTTGTTGCTCTCTAAATATGTAATATCGAATTTGTTGCTCAACGTTTGACATAGAAAAATCGATTCGGACGAGTGGCTATGCTGGCTTGCCTACAAGAGTAAAGTATATTAATGCAATTAATTGCTGCTATTATTTCGGTCTTAAAATGTTCCCCTAATTTGTTGCTCTCTAAATATGTAATATCGAATTTGTTGCTCAACGTTTGACACAGAAAAATCGACTCGGACGAGTGGCTGTGCTAGCTTGCCTACAAGAGTAAAAGTATATTAATACAATTAATTGCTGCTATTATTTCGGTCTTAAAATGTTCCCCTAATTTGTTGCTCTCTAAATATGTAATATCGAATTTGTTGCTCAACGTTTGATATGGAAAAATCGACTCGGACGAGTGGCTATGCTAGCTTGCCTACAAGAGTAAAGTATATTAATGCGATTAATTGCTGCTATTATTTCGGTCTTAAAATGTTCCCCTAATTTGTTGCTCTCTAAATATGTAATATCGAATTTGTTGCTCAACGTTTGATATGGAAAAATCGATTCGGACAGTGGCTATGCTGGCTTGCCTACAAGAGTAAAGTATATTAATGCAATTAATTGCTGCTATTATTTCGGTCTTAAAATGTTCCCCTAATTTGTTGCTCTCTAAATATGTAATATCGAATTTGTTGCTCAACGTTTGACACAGAAAAATCGACTCGGACGAGTGGCTGTGCTAGCTTGCCTACAAGAGTAAAGTATATTAATACAATTAATTGCTGCTATTATTTCGGTCTTAAAATGTTCCCCTAATTTGTTGCTCTCTAAATATGTAATATCGAATTTGTTGCTCAACGTTTGATATGGAAAAATCAACTCGGACGAGTGGCTGTGCTAGCTTGCCTACAAGAGTAAAGTATATTAATGCGATTAATTGCTGCTATTATTTCGGTCTTAAAATGTTCCCCTAATTTGTTGCTCTCTAAATATGTAATATCGAATTTGTTGCTCAACGTTTGACATAGAAAAATCGATTCGGACGAGTGGCTATGCTGGCTTGCCTACAAGAGTAAGTATATTAATGCAATTAATTGCTGCTATTATTTCGGTCTTAAAATGTTCCCCTAATTTGTTGCTCTCTAAATATGTAATATCGAATTTGTTGCTCAACGTTTGACATAGAAAAATCGACTCGGACGAGTGGCTATGCTGGCTTGCCTACAAGAGTAAAGTATATTAATGCAATTAATTGCTGCTATTATTTCGATCTTAAAATGTTCCCCTAATTTGTTGCTCTCTAAATATGTAATATCGAATTTGTTGCTCAACGTTTGATATGGAAAAATCAACTCGGACGAGTGGCTGTGCTAGCTTGCCTACAAGAGTAAAGTATATTAATGCAATTAATTGTTGCTATTATTTCGGTCTTAAAATGTTCCCCTAATGTGTTGCTCTCTAAATATGTAATATCGAATTTGTTGCTCAACGTTTGATATGAAATCGACTCGGACGAGTAGAACGAGTAGACGACGTAGTTAATCGCATTAATATACTTTACTCTTGTAGGCAAGCTAGCACAGCCACTCGTCCGAGTCGATTTTCCCATATCAAACGTTGAGCAACAATTCGAATTACTATATTAGAGAACAAATGTAGAGGAACATTTTAAGACCGAAATAATAGCAGCAATTAATTGTATTAATATCTTTACTCTTGTAGGCAAGCTAGCACCATTGTCCAGTCGATTTTTCGGGCGTTGAGCAACAAATTCGATATTATATGTTGAGAGAGCAACAAATAGGGAACATTTTAAGACCGATATAACGGCAGCAATTCCAATTGCATTAAGTATACCTACGCTCTTTCGGGCAAGCTAGCAAGCACTCGTCCGAGTCGATTTTCTATGTCAAACGTTGAGCAACAAATTCGATATGCATATTTAGAGAGCAACAAATTAGGAGAACATTTTAAGACCGATATAACAGCAGCAATTAATTGCATTAATATATTTTACTCTTGTAGGCAAGCTAGCACAGCCACTCGTTCGGGTCGATTTTTTTAAGTCAAACATGGAGCAATAAAATCGGATTCATTAAAAATGACGAGCAACAAAATGATTGAAACGTTATCGATCGAGATATCTGATTATTTCTCAATTTCATAATACTTTTTTAATATGGGGTAACTTTAGGGGCGGTTTTCGGAGCTTAAACGTGGTGCAAAAAAATCGGGAATAGAGCAATTAATTAGCAACAAATTAGATCTAAAGAAATATGTCGGTTTTTTTTGTTTTTAAAAATTTTTTTTTGTGGCTGTGCTAACTTTAATCTATAGTTAGCACAGCCACTATTTTCTCCGAATCGGCTGGAGCAACAAAATCGGGAATAGAGCAACAAATTAGCAACAAAAGAGCACTAAATTTATATATAAGTTTTATTCGATTGTGCTAAAGTGGCTGTGCCAGCTTAATAGACGTTGAAAATCGAAAGGGATATTCCCGGTCCTTTCCTTAGGAGTATTTTCTAAGTGACGCCAAATAAGAAATTTTACATACAAATAATTGGATTCGAACATTAAGACTCGACATTACTAAGTAACTTATCCGAAATTTTGAGTCTAACAAACTTTTAAAATATTTTAGAAACTAAAGTCGTAATCAAAAATCTAACGGCACTTTTATTGTATAACATAAATATAAACTTTTGAATGGAATCAGTTTGAATAAGATTGGTACAATCAATGATTAGTACAGTCTTGAGAAATGACGATCGCATATCAGAATTGTGACATTTTTTGTTCTTCTCTTCCATTTTTTCCAGGATTATCGTCAGATTCAGACTCACGTACATACATATGCTCGCACACACACACTCAAAGAGAGTGAGTTTTTCTCAAATGACATTCACACCGTACATATACGATTATTCACTTCAGTGTGCCTTAAGAAACAATATCTTATATGTACATGTTTGTGCATACACGTGAAAGGTTAATTTATCGTATAATAACAATAGTTTGCGAGTGAAAGCGAATTTTCAAATCCTACGCTGTCGTGCAGGATTTAAGAAAGCGCGACGGAAAAGGACAATTTTCTAATAGCTAAAGAAACTCCACACAACACGTATTTTTTTGTATTTTTTCTGATTTTTTATTTCACACAATTAAATAAAGTTATACTTATAAAAATAAACAAAATTTCAGGAACTGAACTGCAAGGTCGAGGTAAGTCCGAAGATTGATAGCGGCGTAACTGAGCGGTTTATGCGAGCGGTTTTACTTGCGGAAAATTCTGCGAAGTTCCGATGTGCGGTGTCCATTTTATAGCGAGCAGACTTTGGGATCAATAAGTTGGACATTTTAGCGGTGACTTCAGGGCGCCGTGTATTGGGATCTGACATAGGGGCGGAGCCTATATGCATACGTCATCAAAATGGCATAGAGAAGTCCATGCTTAATATAATGTTGTTATGAAACAATGTGATGTTTTATTGATTATGTTAATTAATATGCAAAGCATTTATCATTGGGAAAATGATGAAAACGTAGCCTTGTATTTTTATGTGCTTTACTTCCACAACCATTCACCACACAACGATCTGTATTTAAACTTTTAGAACGCGGAGAAAATATCCCGCAATCCATAATAATAATTAATTAATTAATAAAATAGCATTATAATGCTATGCAAACAATGGGCATCTACTGCTTTTATTTCTCACCATCAGATGTTATGACAACGGATGTCAGATCCCAATAATTGGCCGCCAATAAGGTCTGACGTAGAAAATTCTTTGATTGTCATGTGCGCAGTATTTTTATATCCTCTTTCCTTTCTTAATTATATCTTCTATAATATATATCAAGATCATTAACATTTGCGGAACTTTAACTTTATATGAATTTTTATCTTCTTCTGTTAATAATTTGTTTAATAAGAGATAATAATTAGCAGCTGAAACTTTTGGCATGTTATTCAGAGATACGATCTTGATAATATATGTCAGGATTAAAGTAATTAGTATAAGTAAAGATGAATATTTATTAAATTTCGCAAATTTCTAATCTATACATTATATATTGATGAATAATTTCGAGAAATTACAAGAATATAAATTAAATTTTTAATATGACTTAATAATGATATAATGAATAATTAATAAATTTCTTCCGAAATGTATAAAATGTTATGTACATAAAAATACCAATAGTGATTATGATGGAATCGAAAATTAGTCACGAGGCAAAAATATCCGTCGGACACGTATTATGTTTATAATGAATAAAAATTAATAATTATATTAATTTAAATTAATAAAATTCCAATTCTTGATTATGTAGACTTCTGAAGAAAATTTTGTGTAAGAGAGAGAAAGTGAAGACGGGATAAATTTTTAAACGGTGATGTAGAAGATTATTTAAAATATGATTTATAAGAAAAATTTATAATCACTTATAAAGAAAATTTTTGAGAACCCCAACTTAATATTAGGCGCATTCAGGCTGCGGTTGAGAAGACGCTCTGGATGCTTTCTACATTCCATGAGAATAAAGATAGAATAATGTTTCGGAGTATTCGTAGTGCAGTCTTGACCGCAGCCTCAATGTGCCAAGTGATGATTGATGGAATGAAATAAAGTTTTTTTACTATCAAATAGAACTGAAATATCTGAAATACACTGAGATGTATATTAAATTGTAAAACTAATCAAATAATGTTGTATAAACAATAAGAATTAAATATTCGAATATTTATATTAAATTATTTATGCCAAATTTTTTAAATTATTCTCGAGAATATACAATAATAATTGATAATAAATTTCTAGGATCAGTTTCCTTAGCGATATAAACTATATATATTCTAGTGCGTATATATAAGAGAATATATTTTTCTTGACTAAATTCTATAATATTTAATGATATTTATGTAATTTTATTTACTTTTTGTCTGACATTTCTTATTTTTAATATTACAGATTTATTATTTATGATTTATTTAAATATTCATAATGTATTAAGCACATGTCCCAGGTAGCAAGATGACGTCATAATGACGTCTATTTTTGGTCCATGACGTCGGCGACTAATGGTGGATGTTTAAAAGACGTCATTTTTAAACCATTCAAAGACGTCATTTTAAAGACGTTCTAAAGACGTCTATATAAAGTCTTATAACAACTGTTCTAAAGACATCTATATAAAGTCTTATAACAATTGTTTTTATTTTTCTCCTGAATAACAAAAGTAGTTATTTTGATATCAAATCGCATCAAAACTACTTTTGTTATCTGGGTTAATATTATATATAATTATATAAATTATAATTATTATAGATTAATAATAAAATAAAAATTACAAAATTAATTTTAATATATTTGTCACACAATTTTATGATTAAAGCAACGAAAATTAGTACTAACAATGTATGTAAATACACGTTATGTACGTTAGAGATTTTTATTAATAGCAATAAATTTCGAAACGTAATCATATTATAACAGTAAATGCATACAATACATATAATATATTCGCGCATGCGTATAAAAGTGCTGCGTTGCTGCGTTCATTTGTTAACTGCGTAACCAGTAACACACGTAACGATATCCATTCCTGGACCGCAGCTTTATATGTGATTGTGAATACATTATTGTACGTGAATCGTAATTTTTACTCGGCAGTTAATTTACAAGTAAGTAATTTATGTTATTTTTTATTGTAAAAATGGATATGTATAAGTATTACTCAAGCTATTGATATTTTGTTGTATCTTAACCTATATTTATTTATTTCATCTTCTTAAAAACTGAAAAAATTAGATTAGGTTAAATTAAAGATAGCAATAATGTAATTATATCTGCATATATTTTCTAAGTTTTTTTATAAAAAATTATTCTTGTAGGATTACATGATATTTTTATATTAATCAATACGAATGGTTTGATATCACTATGTCTTATGTATTAATTGAATTTGATGATGGAGGTGGTGTTGCAGTGGTAAGAAAGACTTGGATAACTCCTCGAAAAAGAGAAGTTTTTTGGCCACCTATGAAAGATCCAAAAACATTTAATAAAGTATTAGAAAATACATTATATCCAGATACTGAAAAGTGGAAACTTTATTCAATAGTGAGATGTTTATATGAAACTGGTAAGCATAAAAGATTTTACTAATTATTTATAGAAATAAAAAATATTGTGATAATGTTTTATATAAGTTAATTTACTTATGTAAACTAAGAGCCATTCCAGAATACGTTGCAAATATCGAACTAGCTTGACGCTAATTGGATTACAATGCTTTGGCAACTGGCAAACATTAAAACTTGTGGGATTAAAAATTATGTATTTACGTATTTTACTAAAATTTATCATTTACTATTTCCATTCTAAGTTGTAAAAAGCAAATTTAGTAGTAATTATAATCATTTCCATTATAAGTTCATTATAAGTTTATTTATTTTGAAATATAGATACTTGATTAATGGAATTATTTTAGATGATTTACAAAAGGCTCAACAAAAATGTAAATTGTCAGAAGTTACATCTGATTTGCAAACGGATAATCAAGAGGTTGAGATTTTTAAAAGAAAAATAACAGTGCCTCGTCGATTTATATCAAGTGATGAGGAAGAAAATGATAATATCTATATTGGGCCTCCAAAATTAAAAAGGAAATTTTTTAATACAAATAAAAATACTCGAAAGAATATTCTGATTTCTGAACAAAGTAAGTTATTATAATTTTAGCAGTAATATATGTAATTTTATTATTTATAATTTTAATATAATAATATTAACATTTTATTTTTCCATTATTATAAAGAAAATTTTCATTAAATAATGCTGAAATTTTTTACTATTTCTATTTGTCTACATAATTTTGAATGCATTCTTTATACATATTAAAAATAATAGGTAAATTTAATACTATTATGCTAATAACATTTATGTATATATAACTTTATAAACATTTGTCTAACATTATAAAATTTTTTTCTGGAAGATTCATCTGATATAGATTCGTCGAAAACCCCAGATTCTGTTCCCGATACAGATTCTGCTGAAGTAATAGAACAAACTGCATGTAATATTTCAAAACTTAACTCGTATAATACAATTACATCAAGATCCGTTCCGGACTATATAGATAAAAATAATAAATTTCATACGTACAAAACATCACATACCATACTTACAGATGATAGTTTAACAGAATCAATAGGTATGATATTTTTATATTTTTTATATTTTATATTTTTATATTTTTTATATAGTTTGTTTGCTTAAGGTCTTTTTTTACATTTAGTAATACTACAAATAAGTTTGAAATATTCTAATATTAACAAAATCTAAACAAAGAACGAAATAAATGCTTTTTTATTTTATTTCTTTGGATTTAATGATAAATTATTTCAATAAACTTAGAAATATAATTTTTTATTACTTATTAATAGAAGACTAATAGAATATTATTATTACTTATTAATAGAAGAAGCAAGAGAAAGATGTAGAGATAAGAAAAAAATTTTTTAAATTAATATTTTTTTAAAAGTTAAGACAATACAATAATGTAAATTTTTCTTAAAATGATTTTTTCAGTTTTCCAAGAGAAGGTTATTCATCTTTTAACTCATATACAAACACAAAATTCACAGATATTAGCCCTTTTGCGGAATAAAGAAGAAATACTGTCCTTACAAAAAGATTTTGCTTTTGAATTTCCCATGAAAAGTTTACATGATGTTCATCATGTAGAACAAACACTTAAAGATAAGACACAAATAGACAGTCTGGTATATAAAATTTTTATTTTTTTACTCTATATATATATATATATATATATATATATATGTAATATTCACACATGCTTTTTAACATTGTAAGAAAGAAATATAGCATAAAGGATATGTATGTATTCTTTATACTATATTTGTTTCTTACAATATTAAAAAGTGCATGTTGTAAAATCTTATTTTTGCAATGTTTTCAGACTGCTTTTTTATGTACAATTGGTGGACGAGATATCTCTACAAAAATATCAAGAATTTTAAGATACCTTTTACCGATGCATTAGCATCAGAATTCAGTTTCTATGGAAAAGATTAAATAAACAACCCTTTTCAGATTTATGCTTAAAGACTGTAATTGTAGGTGAGTATATTTCACTCGTGTGATACTTATATATCATATCAATATATTTTTCTATTTGAAATGCTAATACTCTTCTATAAAATGCTTTTTAATGACATGTATGATCTGTTAATTTCTTCTAGAATCCATCAAACGTACATCTGGAGTAACTAACAAGGAAATAGAGGATGGTATTAAAATTTGGCTAAAGCACGCTCCTGACAGACAGAAAAATCAAATGAAAAGAAAGAAGCAGGATGACGAAAATAATAATAATAGAATAGACAATTAATTTTTATTCTGATAAGGAAAAAAATTAAAAAATGGCTGGAAAAATTGAATATAAAAAAAAAAATATTGTAAGTACTCGCCAATTATATCGACGAAGTGCAGTAGATAGACGAAATACTTGGAAGGAGATACAACAGGAAAAAAAGGTCAGGCAAAATATACAGACAAATAAAAAAAGACATGAACGTGACATTGATGATAATATTGATAAAATTCATGATTTAAGTATAAATAATATAGGAATTAAAAAAGCAAAAATCCAAGATAGTTCCGTTATTAATTTTAATCACAACTTAAATGATTTGGTTTAGAGCAGTCGTCCGGCAAGCGAAAGACTCGGGTTCGACTCCCGATTCAGCGACTTCGCCCCGATATTTTTCTCGCTTACATCTCTGCAGGGGCGTAAAGAGGGGTCTTATATAGTATTCTCGAGTGGAGAATCTACCTTGGTTTATGCACTAAGTAAAATATATGCATGTCTTATTTTCGCGTCTTATTTTCGCGATTTATTAATCTTTATAAAATTTTACGCACTATCATCCACGGTGGCTCTTATCACTCTTTTCTCGTATATCGATTGTTTAATACATTTCAGAGCCTAATTCTTTATCTATTTTAATTTGTTAAATTTACGCGGAGCTAATCGCGTTCCCATTATTTCTACAAATAGGCGAGAGGGATATCGGTGTGGGGCTGAATAGCTCAGTTGGTTTAGAGCAGTCGTCCGGCAAGCGAAAGACTCGGGTTCGACTCCCGATTCAGCGACTTCGCCCCGATATTTTTCTCGCTTACATCTCTGCGGGGGGGGTAAAGAGGGGTATTATATAGTATTCTCGAATGGAGAATCTACCTTGGTTTATGCACCAAGTAAAATATATGCATGTCTTATTTTCGCGTCTTATTTTTCGCGATTTATTAATCTTTATAAAATTTTACGCACTATCATCCACGGTGGCTCTTATCGCTCTTTTCTCGTATATCGATTGTTAAATGATTTCATTAGTATTAGTGAAACTTATGACTGTGTAAGTCAAGATCTTATTAATGAAAACACACTATTTAATAATTTGCTACCGAAATCTTTAATTGAAGATATACTTGCTTTATCTCAAAATAATATCGAAGAAAATTTGTTCTTTCAATTGAGACATTGGGCTGTTCAATATAAAATTCCTCAAAGTGCCCTTAATAAGCTTTTAAAAATTCTAATCTTTTTTCATAAAAAATTACCATTAGATAGTCGTACTCTATTAAAAACAAATTTATCTATGCCAAGTCGGCAATTAGAGAAAGGACAATTATGTTATATGAGCTTATTACAGCCACTGAAACAATTTATTTCTCGATATACGCCATTACAGTTATTAAACAATGAAATAGAAATTAGTTTCAATATAGATGGACTTCCCCTTTTTAAAAGTTCAAATATTCAATTATGGCCAATTTTAGGCTTGATAAAAAATTATCCTAAAGAAAATCCTTTTGTCATTGCTATGTACTGTGGTGATTCTAAACCTTCACCAATTAATATTTTCTTAGAAGACTTTGTAAATGAATTATTTCAATTATTACACGAAGGATTTTTATTTGAAAATAAGTTATATACTGTAAAAGTTCATAGTTTTATTTGTGATGCTCCAGCTAGAGCCTACATAAAATGTATAAAGTCACATGGCGGTTATTCATCTTGCGATAAATGTGTAGAAACTGGAGAATATGTTCAAAATAGAATTATCTATAAAAGTGTCTCAGCTTCAAGAAGAACAGATTTAGATTTTCAATTATTTATTGATGAAGATCATCATACAGATATTTCTCCTCTTTCAAAACTTCCAATTGGTTTAGTGACAAATTTTCCAATTGATTATATGCATGCTGTATGTTTAGGTGTTATGAGAAAACTTTTAAATACTTGGATGTGTGGTAATTTAAAGATACGCTTACCTGGTCGTTTAATAAATCTAATATCCGAGAGATTAATTTATTACAGAAAATTCATTCCTGTTGAATTTAATAGAAAATCTCGTAGTTTGACTGAGCTTGCACGTTGGAAAGCTACAGAATTTAGAATGTTTCTCATTTATTTAGGTCCTTTAGCATTGAAAGACATCCTACCTATTGCATTATATGAAAATTTTCTTTTATTTCATTGCAGTATTTTTATATTGTTTTCTAAAAAATATATTAATAAATTAAGTACTCAGTTAGCGAATGAGCTATTAATAATATTTATAAAACACTGAGAGAACATTTATGGTTCTCAATTTCTTATTTACAATGTTCATATTTTGTGTCATTTAAGCAATGATGTTGAGAAATTTGGACCACTAGATAATTATTCAGCATTCCCTTTCGAAAATTATTTACGTAGTCTCAAAAATTTAGTTAGATCTCCTCATAAACCATTAGAACAAATTTTTAGGCGGTTGAAAGAAATTGATGTTTCCAATCAAGATAACATTTTGCACCATGAAATTGATAATATTCCTTTGCTTTTTTTAGAACACAATTCAGAACCATTTCCTGTTAATAATCTTTATAAATATAAAATGTTTAAGAAAATAAAATATAAAAATTTAATTGTTTGTGTGTGGCAATATCGTAGTGCAGATTGTTATTGTTATCTAAAAGGAAAAAAAGTGATACAAATTCATAATATTTTACTTAGACGCCATGATAATATTTTATTTTTGTATGGAAAACAATTTTTATCTTATTATCCATATTATACATATCCCTATAACTCAAAACTTACAGATATATTTCGTGTAAAAGACTTGTCAAACGAATTTGTAATAGTTCAGTTTGAGGATGTTATAACAAAATGTATAGTTCTTCCTGATGAAAATAATTTTTGGGTTTCTTTTCCTTTAATCCATGAAATTGAATGAATGAAATTTTTTATTTATTTAACTGCTTAACACTTAATAAATTAGAAATTAAATAAATTATTTTAATTACTTAATAAATTAGAAATATTTAAATAATACTATTTATATAATATTTTAGAGAGAAAGAGAGAGAGAGAGAGAGATCAGTATTAATCAAATATTACACAATTATTATAGTCTATAACAATAAATCAAATTTTTTAGCATTTAATTTTTCCTAGTATCTCCCTTCCAAGTATGCTGTAATTAAGTATTTTTCCTAATTTTTCGTATATCTACTAAAAACAAAATTTTCATTTTATATTACGTTTTTGTAATTATATATTTCAAAGAGATTTCATGAGTTTATTTTTATTTTATCTGAATAGTCTATAAGATTATATAGGTTAAGATTAGAATTTAAATATTACGTTGTTCAAGCAATAACGCGCATCCTTTCAATAAATATATTTTCTATAATTATTATCTATAAATATATTTTCTATAAATATATTTTCTCTTTATAAATTATATTCCTATTTTATATTAAATATGCTTATGTATTTTATCATAAATATTTTTTTTTCTTTATAAATATTATTTTTTTTAAATATTGATATTGTGTAAGATATTTATTTAATATAAATAGTCATCAAACCGCAGTTGAATTCGCTTATAATAATTTTTGTTAAACATTTGCGTACATTATAATTACAACGTAACGTAATATATGTGATGTTAGTATGATACAACTAAAAAAGGAAAAATTTGTCAATTATTTTGTCAAAAGTAATAAATTATTTATTAAAATAAATGATTTTATTTATCTTTTGTATAAACTCTTTTATTAAAATAAGTTACCTGAAAAAACGAAATGTTCTTTTTTAAAAAATATAAAACCTTTACAATGATTAAATAAAATAAGTACATGTTGCTTTATCTGCAGAAAAAATGTCTTAATAATCTATATAATATCATTTTTTGAACATCTTTTGATAGTTATAACATGATCAATGCATGAAATAATTATCATATAAAATTATCATATTAAGAATAAAAATATCCTTCTAACATATATTTTATTGATAACTATTCATATAGTGATTATGTTATCTATCAAACTATCAAGAAGATGTCTAAAATGTATATTGTTAAAAAAATATCAAATGGCGTTTTGAATGTTTGATCGATCCAGAGTACTAGATGTCATTGATGAATCACAACCATTCTTCTGAATAATATATGGTTACATTCCTTCAGAAGAATGGCTATGATTAATCAATGAGGTCTAATAAACTATCCCGGATCGTCAAACCTAACCGTTTTAAAACCAAAAAATTTTATTAATTAAGTCATATATTGGTCCTATTTTTGTCGTCAATAGGACGTCAGAAAATGACGTCCCATGGATGTGACGTCATTTTCGGGTCTTATGAGACCTAATTTAGGACGTCTAATTGGTCTTTTGTGACCAAAATTAACCGTCATTATGACGTCATCTTGCTACCTGGGGTATAAACAAAAAAAAAAATTCCTTTTAACCAAATCATATAATCAATTTAAAAGTATAAGTATTTACAATTATCATAAATTACAATTATTATTATAAATCATATGTTAGAAAAAAGTGCTAAAGAAAAAAATATTTCAAAAAATAAAAGAATATATCTCTCTCTGTAGATTTGCGATCATTTTAACACTTCTTTAAATCGTTAAAGAGTCGTAAGACATTGTCTGTCGCTAACAAATCTAATAATTTGCCTAAGACATACATCTCTCGGAACGATAACATGAAATCATCTCCTTCAAGAATCTGTCTCCATATAGCTTAGCGAATCGATATCGAGTTGGTCATTAATATTTTCAATACCAAGGATATTGCCAATGATTTGGGCGACATCAATTTTGTTGTCGTCATTTGTAGATTCTCAGCTATTACCGTAGACGATAATACTGGTTGTTGAAGAAACGTTTATGATCTCAAGACAGCTCGTCACGCGTAAATGTGTCATCGGCACACGAGCAACTCAATTTACTGAGAGAATGTCCAATTAACCGTCTGGTCGCAATCCCATAAGTATTAACAAATCGACAAGAGCGATTTGAATGGCCCCTAATTGACACGGTAACAACCATTACATATTCGTATGTTTTATCGATATCGATAATGATGATATTCATTAGATCAACATTCTGTGTTCCTTTAATACATCCGCGCATCATTGTAGACTACGCTGATACACTGAAAAAATATCCAGTAAAAACGAACGGATATTAACCGATTATTAACCGATCTTTTAATCGGAAACAAAGAGAAGCCGATCAGATATCCAATCAGAAAATATTGGATCGATCGGATATCTGATCAGAAAGTTCAAAATTTGGAACTTTCCGATCAGATATCCGAAAAGTGATCGATAAAATCGGAATTCGTTACCTTTTCATCGGACATTTTCTCAGTGCACGATTCGATGTGAAGTAATTCACGTCCCCATATTCGGCCATAGAGTATTGATACCGGAAAATATAAACCAAACGGGATGCTTCTAGTTATTCACCTTGACAATCTCGCGGGTACTATCATACGCGAATATTCATAGTCACGATTGTTGTGATTTGACATGTTATTACTGCTGAAGAGCACAATAGAGATAAAAATTCATTGTCTTGTCGATGCTCGTTTGCTTTGTCGAGTAATATCTGTACAGCTCCTTTGTACAGCCCGATTCAGCGACCAGCTTGAGCAACCGCGGCTGGATTCGACGGTATTCAATAATGACCTTTACCTTCTAACTGCTGCGCAGAATAACGCGGAATTAGTACCGCCGACGTCAAATACACTGATACCTAAGTAGGGAGAATATATCGGTTCTAACTCAATTTTCCCATTGGTGCGAGAGAGCTCTGTAAGAGGGAGAGATAGAGAGGTATCTGAGGGGCGAGGAGACGGCTGCGCGGATGAGCAGGGGGTATGTAGGGCGAGGGGAGCCGCTCGGGTGGGTAAACGGAGAAGTCGTGACGTCACGCGGCGCGGTGGGCGAGGGGGGAGCGGGGGGATCGGCGCGAGAGAGCTCCGCGAGAGGGAGAGAGACGGGAGATATCCGAGGGGCGAGGCGACGGCTGCGCGGATGAGCAGGGGGAATGCGTAGGGCGAGGGGAGCCGCTCGCCGTCGAGTGGGTAAACGGAGGTTCGCGACGTCGCGCGGCGGGGGGGTTTGGGGCGAGGAGAGAGACGGAGGCGCCGCGAGCGAGGGGAGAGAGGGAGAGAGCGCGTCTGGAGTGTCCTTAGACGCGGCGCGCTAGAGGAGAACGATAAGCGGCGTTCATGTCGATTCTGTCACCTTAGATCCCGTGATGTATCGGGACAGCACGTTGCGCATAGAGGTCGTCGTTTACTTTTTGGATAAGATTTTATCGCATCGTTCAAATTTTTAACCTAAATCGCACGTCGTTTATAAATAGGAGTACGATTCATCGGGAGAACATGCCGCGGATAGAGGCGTCTAGGGAGGCGATCGATCCTTCGTCCCCATGGATCGACGAGAGCGCGTCGGAGGGGAAGAAGAGTTCGCTGCGAGAGGCCAGGATCTCGTCGCGCGCGTGATATCGCGTTCTCGCGCGATATCGCATTCGCCGGGCACGCGTTTCCTTCTCGGAGTTTCGCATCTCTCCTCCTCGACGCGATAATGAGAGAAGGAGCGGGATCCCGCTCCGGATTTACTCGCGCGAGACGAGAGGGAGATTCGCGGCGACGCTTCCGTCGCCGTTTTTTCCCTCTCGGACGTGCCGCGCTTTTAAGACGAGAGCGCGACGATAGCGAGTTTCGCGGCGACGCTTCCGTCGTTTTTTTTTATCTCGGACGTGCCGCGCTAAGCCGAGAGCGAGATTCGTGGCGACGCTTCCGTCGCCGCTCCCTTCCTCTCGGACGCGAGAAGGCGCGCGATAACGCGCGTCGAATCCATTAGAATGCGGTATTTAGACGGATTCGCCGTTTTCGAATGGGAAAAATTGCGCGACCGTTAGGGAGAGCTTTATCCCCCGCCCGCGCGACGTCATCGTCGCTCGAGCGAGCGTATAAAGACGCGACGATTCCTCGAGGCGCGCACACCACCCATCGATCGACGCGGTGCGACCGATCCGTTCGATCGTTTCTTCGGGGCGTAAATTCGCGAGCGAAGAAGAAGAAGCATGTATGAACCGCGCGGTTCCGCCGCCCGACCGTGGACGTTAGCGACGGCTCTGGCGGAAAAATATTCGGCGTGTCCGATAGACAATCGCGACGTCGAGTTGAAGGAGAGCGCGCGATGGAACGTCGCGACGTACCATCTGAGAAGGTCCATTCAAACGCACGATCGGCGCGAAGAGTTGTGGGTCGAGACGGCTCTGGCTAACAGTAAGAGAGCCTTCGACTACAACGTTAATTTGACAAGTGGTATTATGCGAAGTATCCTAAAGGGTTATCCGTATTCCCGCGATCGGAAGCCGCATTCGTTCGATTATCCGCAACTGGAGGGCGCTCGCCGTTCAGGCTCTGCGAGATCAACGCCCCCAGGATAACGCGGGCGAATATCTGCGATACACCTACAATCGCAATGACGCCGCGCCTACCCGTTTCGCAGGAGAACGTTCTGCGGCTATGACTGGCCGCTCCGGACTTCGAGCTGGGGGGAGAAGCTGTAAGAGCGAGGATCGCATCCGATCCGCCGCCGGTCGATCGCAACGTCCGAGTGTTGAAGGAGAAGGCCGCGTGGAACGCCGCGACCTACTCGACGAGGTGAGAGATCGGTCTTCGAGACGCGCGCGAGGAGCTGTGGCTCGAGACGGTCGCGGTGGTCAGCGGAAGAGCGGCGAGATTCGACGCCGGACGTAAGCGCCGAAGGACGGAAGAGACGCGTTGTGGCGTCAATTGCCCACGGATTCCGGGGGCGAGAGCCTGCAGTAATGTATTTTTGGCGGAGCGCGGAGGAGAGAAAGGATGATGAATCGCCGCGGGAAGAGAAGAGGGAGAGGACGCGCCCCGCGCGCGAGGGGAGAGCCCGAGTGCTCGGGAGCGCGACGCCACGACGGACGATTATCGCGCGTGGGCGCGACGATGGGAGTGTCTCGCGACTCTGCGCGAGAGGTGCCGGGACGCGCGTCGTCGAATCTCGACGGAGGCGAGGACCTCTCTGGTCGCTCGGAATCCTGCGCGTGATCGGCGCGAGGAACGATCTACGGCGACGCTTCGAGCGCGAAAGGGCCGGGTGTCGAGAGACGCGAGGGCGGGAGCCGCGCGAGGGATTCTCGTGGTCCGAGGTCGACCCGGCCTTCAAGAGACGCGTGTTGACCGGCGAGGTGATAAATCGCGATTACATCGAACCTCTGCGATTTCCCAAGGACGCGAGGGACACCGTGCTCTGCCGCGTGCGAGACGTCATGGGCCGATATCACAGCGTTAAGGTGAACACGGTGTTCAACGGAGAATTCTCACCGGGCGATAAGATCGCCCGTTAAGATTCCTTTATCGTCGATGAAAGGATGCAATCTGGCCAGGCGACTACCATGAGGCATTGGGCGTGATCCCCGTACAGCGGCGAGTTCAGCGGCGTAGTGAACTTCCTGGACGATCCTGAGCCATCGAAGGAGGGAGGCGTTGAGCTCGCTGGAGAGCAGCGTAGTGCTGGGGGGAACGGCGGGTGATTCGACGCCAACGTAGACACCAGGCAGAGACACGTAAGAGCTTATGTAGGGTTGAAAACCGGAGGAGGATCTCCGGCTCCGGTTCGTTCTTGCTGGTGGCGGCTAATACTGTCATTCTCGTTCGGAACGTTACTCATCGAAGTCTCATCGACCTTGTCCGGCCATAGGTCAGGGGCCCCGCGCAGCCAATCGGGACCATTCCACCAAAGGGGGTGGTTCAGCAATTCCCTCGGTGATATTCCTCTGGATGCGCAGTCGGCGGGATTGTCTTTGCCAGGGACGTGCCTCCATTGCGTTTCGGGGAGTCGCTGCTGGATCAGTGATACTCGGTTAGCTACATAAGTTTTCCACCGCGAAGCATGGCCTCGAGCCAATGGAGGTCCTTAGGAGCCAGACCAGAGATATACAGGCGCCGACGACATATCCAGTGACGATCCGGAGATGGTGCAGAAGGACAGCAAGGAAGCAGCGCAGAGTTCCAGCCGAGGAAGCGTCACGGGCTTATCGGCGCGGCCTTGCTTTCGCTGCGAGTAGGTGGATGAATGTCTCGTCAGCACCAGCTACGCGAAATAGACAACGGCGGCGAATCCTCGCTCGGAGGCATCGGCGAATCCGTGGATTTCGATCGGCGGATCCTGATGAGCAGTGCCCAGCCAGCGGCTTTCCGGGAGACCCCAGCAAATGGAGCCCTGAGGAGGAGCTGCCAAGAGTTGAGCGTCCTCCGTTGGGAGTGGGGTATCCCAATCTAAACCTTTCAGCCATGCTGATTGAATCAAGACTTTGGCGCGAATGACGACGGGAGCGAGCCACCCCAACGGGTCAAACAACCGCGCCGTTTCTGCTAGGACTCGCCTCTTAGTGTACTCCACCAGTGATTCGAGGCTGGATTGCGAAAGAGGTCGCTGGCGGGGGGCCTGCGCAGGCCCAAAGTGGAATACCTCGTTCTCCCAGGAGTGGTGCGCTTGCTGTAGACGATGTTCTGGAGGAATACCCTAAAATTGCCTCGTTATTGGCGGCCCATTTCCTCAGCGGAAACCCGCCCGCCGTACAAAGCTCTCGAAGTTGCATCTGTAAGGCGACCGCATGATGTAAAGTGTCCGATCCGGTGATTATGTCGTCCATGTAGCAATCATGGCGCAGAGCGACTGCCCCTGAACCTCGCGCTTCTTCGTCTGCTGCTAATTGGCGAAGCGTTCGGACGGCGAGAAACGGAGCGCAGGCCAAGCCCGTAGGTTACGGTATTTAGCTCGTATTCTCGGATCTCGTCGGAAGCCTTGGGACGCCAGAGAATCCGCTGGAAGCGGCGATCCATCCGGATGGACGGTATTTACCGGAACATCTTCTCTATGTCAGTGGATGAAAACGAAGTGGTGTCGGCACCAGCGAAGAAGAACGTCAGCCAACGCCGGTAAGTTGGCACCGACCACAAGTGCTGGTTAAAGGGGTCTCCGGAGGTGATGCGCTGCGACCCGTTAAAGACAACGCGAAGTTTGGTAAGAATTGGATTGACGGAGGACTCCGTGGTGAGGTAGGTAACACCCAAGCGGTACCGACCGTATTCACAGGGCTCATGTTCGTTTCGATTCTCCTGCATAAACTTCTGATAGCGGGCACCGAATTCAGGGTCTCTCCTGCACCGACGATCCCATTGCGATCAAGAGGCTTTCGGCTGGCTTCCGGGTCTCACCAAGTGACGTTGGCAAAGAGGAGAAGGGAAGTCGTACGATGTATCTTCCGGACTCCAGTTCGCTGGTGAGTACGTGAGAAAGGGTTTCGCACTCTTGGTCCTCTGGCGTGAGCGCGACGGGGGCGGATACTTCTTTCTCCGCTGTCCCCAAAGTTATGTACAAGCTGCTTCAGCTCTTGGTCGACAGTGCACTGCAGGGAGCGGAGACTTTGGAAGGACGCTGCGCTCGACCCACCTGACGGGATCCATTCTAGGTTTTCTGGCCGACGGGCTCTTGAGAACTACCCTTGCGAAGGCCGACTTCAAGAATGCTCGAGCAGACTTCGGCACCCAACAGCAGCTCAACCGGATCGCGCTCCCGATACCTGGGGTCGGCAAGCTCCAGGCCACGGACGTGAGGCCAAGGGTTAGGTTCCTCACCGATGAACCTTGGTAGCCACAGGCGCGGCAGCACGAAGGCGACGGCCTTGGAGTTTGGCTCCTGTGATCGTCGAGGAAAGATTAAGCGTCACTTTGCCGCGGGTTGACCCGGATCGAGCTCCGCCGATGCCAATGATAGATACTGATGAGCTGGAGCGGGGATCCGTAAACGTTAGACCAGTGCCTCAGGGACGATCGACACTTCGGATCCTTGATCGAGCATCGCTCGATCCCGGGGGGATTCCTCGGCGATGTGCACGCGGGCCGTCGCGAGAAGGATCGCCTTACGATCGGACGAGGAGTGATCGCGGAAAGAGCGCTTATTTCAGCGGAAGAAGATGAGGCGTTGCCATCGTGCAGAGTAGTGTGATGTTTGCTTTTGCACGTTAGACAGGTCTTGACAGACTGACACTTGGAAATCAAATTGGTTCCCGAGGCAGTTGTAACACAGCCTGCTTTGCTCGACAAAGGATCTTCGATCATTTGCGGATTTAGCTTTGTAATCGTTACACTGCATGAGGGTGTGTTTTCCCTGGCACAGATGCACTTCGAGTGGTCGGGTCCCGGATCTTCGAATAGTGATTTTCGCGGTTCGTGGCGCATTTCCAGAGTTCTTTTGTGGTGCTCTCGGCTCGGCAGCATTCAGTGTGAGAATGCGCTTCGCAAAATTGACGAGGGTCGTGATCCGGTGGTTCAGTGGAGTTGCAGGTGGAGGACCCCATTCCATCCCGTGTCCGCGAGTCAAAAGTTCGACGGTATAAAGGAATTGGGAGATCCATGCCGTGGGAGTCGATGGGCCTCCTATACTCTCCTGCGCGTTTACTGCGGTCGTAATGGCATTGTGAATACGACCGAGTTCTTCGGCAGACTCACCCTTCATTTTGGCCACCGAAGTGAACGCAGCGAAGTTGGAACGGATGAGTTCTCTCTTGTTCTCGAAGTGCTTGGACAGAATTGTCCAAGCTCGATGGTAATTGTCACCGGTAATTGTTAACGACTTTATCAATTTTTCAGCGGTCCCCTTCACGCAAAACCGGAGGTAGTGGAACCGCTCCATGTCGGAGACAGACGCATTCTCCCCGATAACCGACAAGAAGAGATCGCGGAAGGACGGCCATTCTTCATATGAGCCCGAAAACGTCGGAAGCTTGATTAGCGGCAACGAGGTTCTGGGAGCCAGCTCCTGACTCGGCTCGGTTTTAGGCGCGGAGGGCGTCTCGCCCTTGAGCCTTTCGGCCTAGCCGCTCAACGTGCTACGTTGCGTTACGTAAGTATTTTCCGCGACCTCGATAAAATTAGATCCAGCGTACTCACTCTCTTGCTATTTGTCCTTTAGAGCTGTTCGAATGAGCTCATGCTGGGCCTCCAATTTCTGTCAAAGGTTGTCTATGATGGTAATGCAAGCTTGAATGGCGTCGCGGGTGATGTTGCTCACGCCCATCTTCCGAAGATTGTCCACGGCACGGGAGATTCGACCGTGGATGTCGTACTGCGCCTCCAGCAGTACCTTCACATCAGCATTCACACTCATTGTTCTTCTTGTACTTTCAGGAATCACTGCACACCACAAAACTGCACGGCACTGAGAGGGTCACTCACAAACGGCGGACGCGGATGATGGACTTCGGCTCGAAGGGCCAGAAATGTTCGCGAGTGAGCGTGGCAATGCTTAAAAGAAAGCGGAATCTTGTGCAGTGAGAAAGTGTATACTTGGCTTGACGATAAAACAAACACTTTATTAAAATCAAACTAAAATTAATGTGACGAGTGTCCAGTGTAGTGCGGATGGTCAAGGTCCGATAAGAATAGCGCTCGTTGTATGCGGTTCGATCAGCGAATTTTCGTGAAAAGATAACGGAGGTCCGTGAGAATAAGCGGTCGTATAATAGTTTAGCGGTTTGACTGAGCGGTCGAGTAAGCGGTATAGCGTAAAGTGCGAGACTCCCAAAAAAAGCTTCGCGGCCCCACGCGCGGTGCCCATTATATATCGAGCCAAACTTTGGGCCCGTGGCGACGTGGGTCAATTAATTTTGAATATTAACGGTGACCTCAGGGCGCCACGCATTATTGGCCGCCGATGAGGTCTGACGTCGATCTTTTTGCGGTTGGCATGCGCGTGATCTTTTATGATCAGCTGATTGGCGATCAGCTGATCGTGACGTATGGGCGCGCATGCCCATATGCTCGCTAACATTGGCGGCGGTTGGCATTGTTTTGCCAAATGTTTATAACGCGCGGATCTCATGTGGTACAAAAAATGTAAAATAACATGAACGTTGGAGTTTTTCTGATAAACCGAAGGAAAATCGAGAAAAATCTTGCGCGTTAAATTCAAATTATAATTGCCGATTTTTGGCTTATGCGATTTACTTATGCGACCGAGTCGAGTTATTTTAATGAATTTCGAACAATATATATATATTTATATTTATATTTATTTACTTCTTTGTAATAATAATTTTAAGGATATATTTATTATGTATATACATATATACAGGGTGTCCGTCGATTTTCGACCTTAATGAAAAAAATAAGTAGATTAGCTCAAATTAAGAAGAAATTATCTATATTGTTTTGGGATTGTCGCAATAATTACGGAAAAATTAAATAAAGAAGATCTGAAATCTTAATCTCTCTATCTTAAATAAAGAAGATCGGCCAATCTGAATAGAAGCGCGCGGCGACGAGAGTCGTCCCACTGTAATCCGATACTAGTCGCGCCGCGAAGCGGTGGGCGGGACGCTCGAGACATGATACGATATATCGCAATACCGCGCCGAAAAATGACCCGTCCTTTTAACGGCGAGAAAATGATGCGCTACCATTTCCACACCACCTTGCGGTAGATAGCATGGTGCGCTTTTTTTATAGTGGTTTCCCCCATAGGCCTATTCCACTCTCAATTTCAAAATTATTCAAAATGTCATTACTATACGCTGAATACATCATAAATGAAAAAATTAATGGTGACAGTACCTTTACAAAAATTAATCCTTGAAAATCCTTCGATAAAATATATTGCACACGTTGATAATGATACGATGATAAAATGCTTCACGAATCCTTTCTTCATCTCGTACGAAAGCGCACTGCTGGACCGATTATCCTGATATTATGCACGACACGCAGTTTCACATAATTATTGCACAACACATAAAATTGTACGGCCACTTGGTTTTCGTTAACGCCTGGGAAATGATTCCATGTAAATTGCGGCCGCACGATAAGTATTTCCGCTAGTCCGTATGCCACAATCATATCCGTATATTCCTGCAGAGTATACTTCATTTTCACTGTTAATTTACTACGCAAACACAAGATTTTTATTAAAACGTCTTAGCTCTCGCACACTGTTATCACACTGCGTACGCCGGCAGCACGCAACTACAGCTGAGCGGACAACCATAGTGCGCAGGCATCGAACTCACACGTACGCTTACACTCACATGTAAATTAACAGTGAAAATGAAGTATACTCTTCTTTAAGAAAATATGGAATTGTTAATTGTAAATTACATATTTTTTTTGGGGAAAAAAAACTATGTTTTTGCACCAATTTGGATTCCTCTCATTATGTTTATACATAAAAGTATTAAGGTAAGATAATCGAAAAGTGAATATTTTACAAGATATTTTACGGTTTATGTAAAATTAAGAAATTATTTCAAGCCTCATAACTCAAAATGTTTACGAAAAAGGCATTTTAATTGTTTTGGAAAACTCTCGAGATAAGCTACAAGAATTTGCAAAAATATAAGGTGTTCCATTTTTTACAAAAAATTTTTTTTTTTTTTTTTATTAAAGTGACTTCACGTGACCTTCTAAATGACTTTTTGAAGTTAAAAACAATGATACCATCTTATGGCCCCCTAGCCAAACAATCTTTTGTCTGAAATATTTTCTCTCCCGGGCTTGGTTTTCGAGATATTTGACTGATCGAAAAATGAACACCCTGTATATATTAATAATATGTATGTATTAAATGTTGTATGTTTAAAATGTATAACATTCTAAACTTATCTGTTGAATAAGTGTCTCAAAAAAAATTATCTTCTTTCTTTGCACTGAATCCCTCGTAATTCTGCTTTTATAATCATTATTAAAATCACTTTATCACTTTTTTTCTTTATTGCACTATTTCACACTCTTACGTATATATATATAATTATATGGCTACACAGAAGATTATATTCTCTCGTATTATGTTATATCACACTATTTTTAACATTATTTATTATAATGCTGCAAATAAAAATAATTATTATTAATAAATAATACAACAATAATATAACATAAAATGTGAGAAAGAATCTTCTGCGTAGTACACAATTATGATTATATATTATTTCTGCAATCATAGAAGTTTATATATTTGTTGGGCTCAAGAATGATTGTAGAAATATCATTAATTATATGGCTATGCAGAAAATTATTTACTCTCGCATTATGTTATATTATTTATGTAAAAGTATATATATTTGCAGCGTAGTCATAATTATATATTTGCAGCGTAGTATATCATAATAATAAATAATATAACAATAATATAACATAATGTAAGAGAGAGAGAATCTTCTGCGTAGCCACATAATTGATTATATAATATTTCTACAATCATAGATTTATATACAGAGTGAGTTTTAATGCTTGTGTCAACTTTTATCACGAGAGATTACCGACTGCATAATAAATTGATCGGTACATAAATGTCAATTATTTGAATCGATCGTATCTAAAGTTCAAATATAATGTGTACAATTAAAGCAAATTAATAGCTGAAATTATGTAGTATGGATTTATTAATATTATTACAGTTACATATAGTATTATTAGTATTATTACAGTTATTATTATTATTAAAGTTACATATTTATTATTATTATTATTATTATTATTATTATTATACATAGTATATTGGGCTTCCGATATGATCGATTCAAATAATTGACATTTATGTCCGATCAATTTTTATGCAGTCGATAATTCCCGCATGATTAAAAAATTGACACAAGCATTAAAACTCTCCCTGTATTTTCTGCATAGTCAAGAATGATTGTAGAAATATCATATAATTATTTATTTATATGACTTTGCTGTAAATAAAAGTAATTATTATTAATTTATTGATAACAATTTATTCATATTGTACGGTAACTACCGCGTAATATCTTCGTAATATCTTCCGCGTCGTCATACTTGCGCCTGTGATTAATCTCTGAAATATCTTAATCAATAACCTGCAAGAAATGGTTAGCCACAAAGGAAATCCAATGGGGTATCGCTCAGAATAAATTTATTTTGACAGGATTAAATAATAACTGTAGCGACAGCTAGACTAAGTATAATAAGGAATAATAACGAAGCGACAGCTTAACTAAGAATAATAAAGAACTATAATGAAAATAATCGTGGCGGTGCTCAGTTTATACAAAAGGCTAATAATTTCACTGTTCACGGATATGACAGTCGAAGCCGCCATGTAACTTGATCCGTCGGACGAAAAATAATAATGATCGAAAAGATCTATCGTAATCTCTATCAGTAACGTTAATTATAAATATTGCTTAGAGAAATCATAAATACGTAACGTGAATATAGCTGTAGCGATGGTCTCTGAAGCAAAGGCGAGGCTCGGCCGCTGTACAGAGGGATGCTCAGGCAAACCGCAGAATCCCCGGTGAACGCAGGGGGCCCAGCGAGGCCGCAGTCGCCTCACTCGCACTTCCGTTCGAAGGTCCCGCGATGATTCCAACTCTCGAAACTCCCGCACTATTTCTTTAATCTGTAAGTTTAGCGTTGGCTCTCGAAAAAGATGCCGCCCTCGGGGCACAGCCACAATGGCGGACGGCGCCGCCGTCCGCTTTCTGCGCGTGACTCTCGGTCACCTTCGTGTATTTCTGTTAAGTAACTGCCCTCAAGACCATGTTCGTCGGAACACAGTGGCAATGGCAAGTATCATCCGCCGGATGATCGTAGCTGCCCTCAAAGTTTGTCGACACTCAGTAAAAGCTTTCGTATTCTCACAAGAACAATGACAGTTGTGCGATAACTCAACGCGTGACGAACAAGAGGCTCGGCGCACGCACGTGCGCCCTCGGGCCCGTCGTCTCTCTCTCTCTCTCTCTCTCTCTCTTCTCTCTCTCTCTCTCTCTCTCTCTTTCTCTCTCTCTCTCTCCCCCGCAGCCGCGCTTCGGCGGACCCCGCACCGTCGGTAATCTGGCGGCTCGCTCTGCTGAGCTCCGCATCGATAATCTCGACCGTAACATTACCGCCCGCCTTCGACAAGAGTATTGTCGAATACGCTGGATTAGGATCCGTAGGCAGGACACAAAGTTTGGCGATGGGCCGTTTGAAGACGGATATGGCGGTTCTCAACGTGACGACTCGGTTCAATCCGTCTGCTCCCGGATGCAATTCCAGGACCCAGGCGAGTGACCACTTCCCTGGCGGATAACGCTCGTCTGAAATTAAAACTAACGCTCCCTCTTTTATCTCATTAGCGGGATGCTGCCACTTGGAAATGGCGAGACATCTCTGCAGACATTCCACAGACCTCTTCCAGAAATGGTCTACGGCTTGGCGAATACCACGAAAAGGTGAGTCGCGAGAGGGGCTCAGAGGACAGATCGGGCTTCGGAATGGCAGTCGGTGCCTAGCCCATCAGGAAATGCCCAGGAGTGCGGCAAGGTTGAGTCGTCGGAGAGTGGGCAGAGCGGTCGAAAATTCAACACGGCCTCAATCTGTACCGTGATGGTGGTCATCTCCTCGTAGGTAACTGCGGTGTCTCCCAATACTCGTTTGAGATAGAATTTAACGGATTTCATCGCCGCTTTCCATTTTCCACCGAAGTGAGGAGCGGACAGAGGGTTAAACTTCCACTCGGTACCGTCGGTACCCACTTGGCCAGAAGGGAGGCGAGGCTGCCAGTTCAAGAGAGGATTGGTGGAATAGACGTCTCAATTCTACGTCGGCTCCCACGAAGTTTGTACCGCAGTCACTCTGCAGGGAGGCATATATGCCTCTTCTTCCGCTGAAGCGTTTGTAGGCAGCTATAAACGCGTCAGTTGTGTAGTCAGTGACCACCTCTATGTGTATGGCCGATGTCGCGAGGCAGACGAAGATGGCCAGATATCCCTTGTAAGACCGTGCCGCCCGCCCTTTCCACGTCTTCAGCGTCACGGGACCGGCATAGTCGAGGCCCGAGTTGTAGAAAGGCTGGGATCACTCTAGCCGGTGGTAGTTGGCCCATGAGCTGCTTAGCTCGAATGCCGCGGTAGCGAGCACAACGCCCGCATCTTAATATGTGAGATCGTACTGGCGCCCTTCCGCCAATAATCCAGAAGGTCTCCCGCAGAAGGCTCAAAGTGAGTTGCGTGCCTCCGTGGAGCGACCTTCGGTGCGCATCGTCGATGACAAGCGAGGTCAGTGGTGACCTCCTCGGCAAGATGAGCGGGTGCTTCGCTTCGATGTCAATCTGCGCGTAATGAAGGCGGCTACCTACTCGTAGCAGGCCGTCTTGATCTATAAAAGGAGTGAGTTGTGCCAAGGAGTTGGATTTCGGTACCTTACCTTCCTTTAACAGCAGTCGGATCTCCTCGTGAAACCATGCTCGTTGCACAATCCGCACCCATAAAGCACGGCTATGCTGGATCTCGCGGGAGTTAGCGGAAAATGAGAAGGAGAGGATTGTGGCACCTTGCGTACGCAAGATGTGAATCGACGACACGTCGCAGTGACACGCAGCAACCTCGTGAGAGAGGAATATCTGCGCAGCAGCTCCCAGCATGGAGGCCGACAAGAGGCGGCAACTATGACGTATCCGGGGCGTTCTTCCAAGTTAGAGTCGGGAGCTGGTCTTTCATAGAGGGCTAGGTATCTTGTGCTCCGGCCAGCCATTTCGGTCCTTTCATCAAAGATCATGGTGGAGTAGTTGATCCGGTCTTAAGCCTCATGAGGCGAGATCCGCGGGATCTCCTTGCCTGGTACGAAACGCCATGATCCGTCTGGCAGGATTTCTTGTATGGCGGACACACGATTTCTGACAAAATCCTTCCAACGTGATGGATAAGCGGTTATCCATGTGAGTGTCACTGACGAGTCCGTCCAACAGAACACTGGCGCTTGTGGCAGTTCAAGCGTTTTGGTCGTTCTCGCGATCAATCGCGTCAAGATGAGAGCCATAGTGAGCTCGATATCGTATGTATACGTAAAAGCGTTTTGTAGAGATGAGCTATTGATTGAAGTATACATACGCTCGTATGTATATTTCAATCAATAGCTCATCTCTACCAAAACGGCTTTAACTTTAATAACTGTTCGGGGAGGGACTATTGACAAGTCTCCCTTTTCAGCGAATTTGGCGATATAATTAATATTATTACAAGAAACGAAAAGGCATTATTTATCTTGAGCGCGAGACTCTCGCAAGGCCACGTAGATAGCGAACTAATAAGGCAAGAAAAAACAATTAAGCAAAGCAATCGACTCACCGCGCAATGCGTGCCAAGACGAGCAGATCCTCCAAATTCTTTCAGGCAGCTTGCAAGCAATAGATAGGATAGAGGAGAGAAAGCGTGCGAAAAAGCGTGCCATGTCCAATCATGCAGTCCTCAGAACTCATGCAAAACTTAGAATTTTCTCTCTCGGTTCGTGATCTGTCTTCAAGGATCTCCAGCGCAAGAAGCAAAATCTGCCTTGTCTCCTGCAAGGCACGGCAAGCGAATGAATCTACTCCCACTCTCGATCAATAATAATAATCGATGGATAGCGATGGCAGCACCGTTAAGTAAGTCGATTACCATTGAGCGCCAATTCGCTATCCATCGGCGATGCGTTACAAATCGATATATCAAGATTTCGCTTAATAACTAACACAAGTAACAAACAAAAAAATATGATTTACGACATGATGTACAACTATAGGCCGATGAATAATTTAAAGACGACACATAGTCGATGAGCGCCAAACAATAACTTTATCATAATTTTCAGGTGTCGGCGGGTAACTATTAACAAGCTCGTATGCTTTCGAATCTTTCTCCATGGCCTGTACAAAATATTGAAATTTGTCTTCCTTGGATATGGATCTGTCGTCATGAATATTTTTAAAGAGATTCCAGAACAATAACCATTCCTTTAAATCACCGCTAAATTTCTGTAATTCGATCTTTGGCAGCTTGTACCTCTTATCTTGTGTCGAGTTTGCATGGGCTGTCACTGTATTACTTTCTTCATTATTACTTGTGCTCGCATGCCCCTCGACATTTGTTCTAGTGGGGGGAGGGGGTAATAATTCGTGTAATACTGACCTTTGTCTGCTGATATTTGATACGATACTCATCTGCTCCTTCTATTTCCTTCAATATATCTGCTTCTGATGTATCTTCCTCCTGCATCTGTTGGAACATTTTCTCATTTAGCTCTTCTAATTCAGACGTTTTATCCTTGAATACCGCGAACAGCGCTTGTATCTTGTCGATGTCGGGTCTGTCTTTTCGACTCTCTTGTTGCAATGTGAAGCATTTTTGAAAATGCCGTTCGTACGAATCTTCCGTATCTTGTCCATTTTTGTATAATTCTCTTTCATTCCCGGGTCCTGTCACGGTCGCCAGAAATGTGTACTAAATCGATTCTGGGAGATGGGACAATGGACAATTACTGACGACTCTTGTAATTTCTTTGATTATAAAAAAATCCTTCTTTATTGCACTTGTCGTTACACGTTTTTTTCTTTTCTTTGACTCAACCTCAATCAGAAGAGGCGCCGCTCCTCTATCTCCTTCAGCGCCATCATACTCTAGATGCGTGAGTTACTGTTTAATATAACGGCGGGAAATACAAAAAATAACTAAAAAATAACTAAAAGGTAACTGAAATGTAACGTCTCCCACAATCGGTGATGGTTTGGGGCGGAGTTTCGCGGTTTACGCGAACTCCTTTAGTAATTGTCTACCAAAATTTAAACGCGAGGCGCTACATCGATCAAATCTTGCGACCCGTTGTGTTGTCTCAACAACAAAATACTAGGAGATTCATTTTTATGCAAGACAATGCTTGCCCTCACACCGCGAACATCACCTGTCATTTTTTGAAAGACACGACATAGTGTTGTTGAGGCATCCAGCGATGAGTCCCGACCTCAACCCCATCGAGCACGTCTAGGATATCATGGGACGTCGATTACGTCAGAATTACTCCAATTTGCAAAATTTGGCTGCATTAGAGCGAGCGTTACGTAAAATTTGGCGACGGATTCCGCAGTCGATGATTCGGAACTGCATTTCATATATGCCTGAAAGGTTGCGGGCAGTGATTAGAAATAGAGGCGGCAACACGAGGTATTAACACACACACGCATCCACACACACGCGCACACGCACACACACACACACACACACACACACAATTTTTAAAAAACGAGTTTGAAGGCACAGAATACTGCGGAATTGACGAACCACTCTCATTTTTTTTTAAAGAACCACACACACACACACACACACACACACACACACACACACGTGCGTAAGCACGAAAGAAGCGTAAATTCGACCGTGCAACCTCCACGTGATACGCTTAGGGTAACGCAAATGCCGGCGGTTGACATTCAAATTCACAATCAAATTTTGTGCAAGAACATCTCAGTATTTCATTCTCTCAAAATTTTTTTGGCTTGGAGTTCCAAAAACTAGAGTTTTGGAGCTTTAAAACGCTTTTTTAAATCCTCGATACGACTATTTTTCACTAAGATACAGCTCGTCAAAGATCACTGAAAAATTAGATTTTTTTTGTTCCCCTAAATTTTTTTTGAGTAATGTATTTGGGACTCACCCTGGACAGAGAATGGCGCTTCACCGCCCACTTTGCTGGATTGATCCCGCGAGTGGAGAGGGCAGCCGCAGCCCTGGGCCGTCTTCTCCCAAATATGGGGAGGCCGGACGGCAGAGTCAGGAGATTGTATGTGTGGACGGTCCATACAATGCTCCTCTACGGAGCTCCAGTATGGGCCGACGATATCCGTAGGGATAGGGAAGACCCTGGAGGGTGCAAACAAAAATGGCCCTCCGGACAATAAGAACTTACAGGACCTCTCCTATACAGCGGTGATGGTGTTCGCGGGAATCCCGCCCGCGGAGTTTCTGGCGTCTATGTACGCGAGGATATAGGCGTTTTCGCGGGACTCCGCAGGGATAGAAATAGACCCTGCGGTGAGGTCGGCGGTGAGGCGCCAAGAGAGAGATGCGCTAGTCGCGGAGTGAGGAAGGAGTTTGGTTCTGCCAGAAAGGGCCCCTGGCAGAAGATTGGCGGAGGCGATTGCTCCGGTTCTCCAGGAATGACTGGATAGGTTCTGGGGGGCCTTACGTTCCATACGACCCAGGTGCTCGTCGGGCATGGTTGCTTCGGCGAGTACCTGGGCCGGAATAGGGAAGGAACCCTGGGTGTGTGCTGGTATTGCGCGAAGCAAGATACAGCGCAGCACACACTCGAGGAATGCCCCGCATGGCGGGAAGAGAGGGAAGAGCTCCGGGCCAAGCTAGGGGGAGGACCTTTCCCTCCGTACGGTTGGCCAAAATGTTGGGCAAGGAGGAGTATTGGATGGCGGTCTCATCCTTCTGCGAAAGGGTTATCCGCAGAAAGGAGGAGGATGAAAGGGAGCGGTGTAGAGGACGACCGTGGGGATTTCTCAGGAAAGGATCCCCCATACCCCCCATACACATCGGATCCGGGCACACCGGATCCAAGCGCGGCCTGAGCGAGAGGATGGGGGAGGTGGGCGCTGGGAACTCCCTACCCCTCAGCAAAGCAGGGAGAGTTCCCCCTATTGGGGGCAATGACGACGAAGGATAAGAATGAGGGGGGAAAGTTCTCCTTCCCTCCCTTAATATTAACATAAAAGCGGCTGAAAGGGAAAGGAACCTAGGATCTCCTCTCTCCGATAGTTAAGAGTAGACCGAATAATTCGGGGGCAGGATAGGAATAAACGGGTGATGAGCAGGATAATACCGACGGCGAGGCCCGCCCATCGCCAAAATCGCTTGGGATGGATCCCCGGAGGGTTTTAGCGGGTAGTCCAGTGCAAATTGCACTGGAGTCCCGCATAACCCGATGACAACTACCGGGTATGCGTAAATGCATTTCCCCCCTCGAGATAAAAAAAAGGTTCCTCTTCGTGGCGTGCCACCTTGTCGTGGTGGGAGAGGCTCCCACTCCGGTTATTGGAATGGGTTTAAGAGCACGCCATTGCACTTCCTTATCTCTCAAAGATGGGTACGTGGATTGCCACGGGCCTGCTGGACGGGGATGAGAAGGGGGCTTGCGCTCTCTCCGGGCACCTTGGCCTGATGCGCATAGGGGTAGGCGGCTCTGACTACAATCGCCCGGTTGACCCGACCGTTAGGGATGACCTCGCCGGGTTCTCGCGGGTGCTCCCACGGAGGGGTGGGGTGCGGTTCGGGGCCACCCGTCTCTGGCCCGGTTAGGTGACTCGGTCACCCGGCCGGTCTTTCGGGATTGTGGTCCCCGAACACCCTATTGTGTGTGCGTGTGTGCGCGCGTGTGTTTCGTGTGTGTGTGATGCGACCAGGTGCGCGTGAATCCCCGGAGACCTAGCCAAGGAGGGAGTAGTCGCCCCCGACCGGGGGGGGGGGAAGTGCGTGAAGTTAGTACCCAGGCTCCCCTTTTTAGTAATAAGAGTAAAAATAAATCCAGCTTCTTTGACAAAAGGTCTCGTGAACAGGGGGACAGACTAGAGAGAAGACCGCTTCGCACCCCTGACTGGAGCTAATCCGGGGTTGAAGCGCGTATCCTGGAAGCACAGTGTGGAGGGAAGGCTGGCCACCTTTCTCTCACCCCGCTAAAGGGGAAATACTTTAGCAAACTCTAACCCGGATCCGGGATGAGCGGCTGTTCGGGTCAGCACGCGTGATGAGTCTAAACCTTTAACATAATTGTGGACCCGGCCCTCCGGGGAACATTTTCTATAGAGTCATTGATGGGGATAGGGCCGACCACCCGACAAACGGCTTCTCCGCTTCCTCATCCGTAACTAGAGTCTTTTTGAATCGTGGAAGTAGCTTCACTGAGGTGCGGCTGTCATAATGACGGAACCGACTTTTGAATTACGTACTAATATGAATAATTTAAATACAACTACAACTAAAGAGGAAAGTAAAATAGATGTCCTTCTCACGGGGGATTTATGTGTCGCTGAGGTATGCGCAATTGCGCAGCTCGACGCTCCTCCAACCGAGCGCGCAGCGGTAACTGTAGAAGCTGAGATAATGTCAACGCCTAGAGAAGAGGAGGCGGGTGATGCTCGAAGATAGGCAAGAAGGCGACAAACAACCGAAGTATTCCCAAGAAACTGCGGAGGCCAGTAGCAGTGGTACAGCCCCATGCTCAGCGTCCGAGGTTGAAGAAGGAAGGGACAAGAAAATCGGCCGAAGAAAAAACGTTCGCGTGCCATAGATCCGGAAGAAGAGAAAAGAAAAATTATGGAGGCAACTGGAGTTGCACTAGAGCACTTGAATAAAGACCTTCTCTCAATGACTGCATCCGATATTAGCGTCCAAGCTCTAGAGTATCTGGAGCATATAGAAACGATCCGCGTTAAAAGTGATCGATTGCAGGGCGAATTAAGTGGAGAGATGAAGAAAAGGAAGAGGTGCCTTGAAGACATGATTAGAGCTCTTCAATTTAAGGCGGAATCAAAAAATGACCCCGAATTCTTAAAACACAAATTAGGAGAACTTATGTGCGAAATCAAGAAGCACAAGAAAGAGAAGGAAAAGCGCAATCGCGAGCTCAGTGAATTACGTGAAATAATCACGACTTAAAGAAGGAAAATAAAGAAATGCGTAAAGAATTGCGACGTGTGAAAGAGGAAGTAAATAGGTCCAGTGAGGAGAGAATAGTTAGTAGGAGAGAGAAGGAAAGGGAAGTTCCAGCTCAGAAAGAAGAGGAAGGAAATGTTAAAAGAAGAAGGTACTTACCTCGCAGCTCATCCGTGAAATCCAGGTCAAGAGAGGGAAGCAGATCCAGGAGTCCCTCGGTAGTGATGAGAACCACCACTGTGGAAAATCCATACCGTTGCCGGAGAACCTGAAACTAAAAGAAGACAGATTAGAAACTGTCAATAGATAGATAGAAGCATTAAAGAAGGTCAGAGCAATGATAACCAGAGGACACACAGAGAGAGGAAGAAACACCAAAGGAAGAGGAAAATGAAAGAAATAGGAGAAGATAGGATGGCAGTATAGAGATGATGCCACGCCCCTCTTCCACAACGTGGACCAAGGATCCGTGTAATAAGTAACGTACAGTTAGTTCCACCGCGTGAAGATAATAGACAGCAACAGAACAAGACGAAAGATCCAGCCGTTGTTCAGGCTGAAAGAAAGGCCAAGGAAACGGATTGGACCAAGGTCTCTAGAAGAAAAAGGAGGAAAGAGAAAAGGAAGAGGAAGGGGGAGGCCCTGAGTCAACCGGCCTCAGGCCCTCCACTTCCTCCCTCCACAAGGAAAGGACAGGAGAAGGAAGGAACAGCAAATGTGAAAAGGGAAAGAATTCCAAGGAGAAGAGTTCCCAAAACAGCTGCCATTTGTATTAAAGGAAAGAAGGACGACTTTTCGTATGCTGATGCCCTACGTCGTGCACGAACAAGCATATCGCTGAGTGAATTGGAAGTTGACGCTCCTAAGAAAAGAAAGAGCATTAACGGTGCCACAATAATAGAAATAGCTGGACCGGAAAATGCGGAGAAAGCCGATAAGTTGGTTACCAAACTACAAGAAGTGCTTGACGATGCTATTATTACTCGTCTTACTATTAAAGGAGAGTTAAGATTTATCGGACTGGATGAGTCAATAACTAAGGAAGAGATAGAATACGCAATCACTGATTCAGATGACTGAAACATACAGGAAGTAACAGTTGGTCCAATTAGGCCGACTAGAAGTGATTAAATACAGTGTGGCTACGTTGTTCTCTGAAGACCGCAATTGCCATCGCCAACAAAGGCAAAATACCAATAGTGACAATGGTCAAAGCGGAACTACTAAAAGTCAGACCTATGCAGTGCTATAGGTGCTGGAAAACAGGGCACACTGTTAGAAACTGCAAGGCGGATGTGAATTATAGTGATTGTTGTTTCCGGTATGGCAGAAAAGGTCACAACGCCAAATCTTGTACCAATCAGGTCAGATGTATTTTTGTACCAAGCTGCGCAAAGATAACAACCGAATAGGATCCCTCCCAATGCGAGGGTGTTAACGAAGCAGCCACTGACAATATTAAAAGTACGCAAGGAACCTCGGAGCGAAGGATCGAGGAGATGGAGGAAGAGACTAATAACAATGCTCAAATTTCTCCAGAGTAATGCGAATCACTGCAGCTATGGATCTGTTAACGCAGTTTGAATTCGAGAATCGTATTGGTGTAAGTATTATATCCGAACCGCATAATATTCCGGATGATTGCTGGTTTTCAAATTATAGAGGAACAGTTGCAATACATTGGAACAACCTATACCTCGAAGACGTTGGTGCACTAGTTAGACAAGGAAGATATAGTGTCTCAATAAAATAGAAACACTTCGCAGTGGTAGCGTGTTATATATCGCCCAACATTAGGATAGAGGAATATTCGCGCTTTTTGAATGAGATAGATGCAATGATGATGGAACTAAATTCTAGACGGACAATAGTAGCTGGCGACTTTAACGCCAAGGATAGATCATGGGGCGCTCATTTCACAGATGATCGCGGGGAGAAAATCTCGCGATGGGCAGCTATTAGAGATCTTCGGTTATTAAATGACGGCCTTGCCCCCCACGTGCGTAAGGCACCAAAGAGGATCTCAACCTTACATTGTCGACACCGGATTTACAAAATCAGATATGTAACTGGAAAGTATTGGATGAATTTACATACTTTGACCATATGTATATTACGTTATAACTTAGAAATGTGTATAGTGATAATGGAAATATATACAATGATGATGGAAATATATACAAAGACTTTGATAATGCAAATATACAGGGTCATCGAAAAGTATCCGATCCCCCTAATATCTTCAGTTAGAATGCATTTTGGAGAAAATGTCCAAAGTTGTATGATTTCAAGCGGGGAATAAGATGATGATCTTGACTTTGACCTTGACCATGTCCCTCAAGGTCATTTCAAGATCAACCTTATTTTTTTAATGGAACTTCCTACATTTTATTGCATATTCCTATAGCTTATCTCGAGAGCTTTCCAAAACACTATAATAAAACATTTCTTCATTAAGTACTTTTTAAGTTATAAAGGTTTGAAGTTAACCATTTTTTGACATAAATATAAAATATCTTGTAAAATATTATTTAGTTTTCAGTAATCATAACTTTAATACTTTTGTGCGCGGAATAATGAGACCAACTAATTTGTTTAAAGAAAATACATTAATCGAAAAGTATCGGCTCCCCCTAATATTTTAAGACTGCATTTTGGAAAAATGTCCAATAGCAAAGTTGTACTTCAAGCGGTTATGCTAGTAGGCTATGGAAAACTGCCCGAAGGTGATCGCGAGAAGCTGCGATGTCGAATGCGTGATGTCCGAAGGCATTAGCGGGAATCTGCCCGTAAGCGTTGGCGGGGCCGATCTTTATTCTCTCACTCTCGCAGGCACCAATAGTATACAAGCTCTTGAGCAAACAATGCGGATCACTGATTTGTATCTTTGAAGCAGTGCTGTCCTCTTCTTAGCGAGCAGCAGTCACCTCGTGGACGAAAACGAACAGCCCCAAAAAATTTTTTCTGTAACAAAAGAAGCCATTGCGCTTCAATTGATTGTCCCAAACATCTTCATTTTGTTTCCAATAGCCCAGAATTTTTGCGTAAATATTATTAATTGATCTATTAGATTTTCAGTTGCTCAACGAAGTTTTGATAGCGCTGGTTGAAATAAACAAATCGATAGTTGGACCAACACTTAATAATTAGTATTTTTCTCTACTTAATTATTTATATCAATTTCCTATCACTTACCTGATTAATTCTTCTTTGCTCTAATTAAGAATGACGGAGCTTTCTGAAAGAGATCGAATAACACTGTTAATGATGCGAGGTTGGGGAGATCAACAAAGAGGGTATAAAAACAGTAACGCGATTATTTAATGAAAATTTTCGGAATGAAAATAATAGGATCTCCAAAAGTACTGTAATCCGTACTATTCAACGTTTCGAGGACATTGGTAACGTTAAAAGCCGCCCAAGATCTGGTAGACGTAAAACAGCAACAAATAATGATAAGGCATTAGATGTTTTACAGTCTTTCGTTGAAAATCCCCACATTTCCATTAATCGTGTTGCACAAGAATACGAAATCGGTCATGCATCTGTCAGTAACATTCTGAAATTGAATAAATGGCATCCATACAAACTGCATTTGGTCCAAGAGTTTTCTGAAGACGATTTTGATAGACGCATCGAATTTTGTGATCTTATGATGGAGATGATTGTCAACGATCCTCTATTACTTAATAATATTATTTTCTCTGATGAGGCAACATTTGAACTGACTGGAAATGTAAATAGACACAATTATAGATACTGGAGTGACGTTAATCTTCACTGGAAAAGAGACAATCATACCCAATATCCACAAAAAGTTAACGTATGGGCTGGTATTCTTAATGGTAGACCAGTTGGCCCTTTCTTCATTGAAAGCAATTTAACAATCATGCTTCGCGAACAAATTTTCCAGCTATTCGAGACATAGCTGGTGGAAATATGGATGAAATTTATTTCCAACAAAATGTAGCTCCACCTCATTATGGTGTCATTGTCCGTCAATATTTGAATGAGGTCTTTCAGGACAGGTGGATAGAGCGAAGGGGTCATATTGAGTGGCCACCTCGGTTTCCGGACTTGATCCCATTTGACTTTTTTTGTGGGGTTACTTGAAAAGTAAAGTTTATGCCACCAAGCCTCAAGATTTAAATGATTTAAGAGGAAGAATAACTCGAGAGATAGAACTAATACCGCCGGAAGCGTTCCGGAATGCGGTTTCAGCTGTTTATAACAGATTGGCACATTGTCAGGCTGTTGAAGGGCAACAATTTAAACATTTGTTGTTAATTGTTTGGTACAATTGAATATTTTGCAAGCTACCAATTGGAATGAAATTCGCCTTAACTTGCCGGAATCACACACCACTTAACAAATTGTTAACTTCAAACCTTTATAACTCAAAAAGTACTTAATGAAAAAATGTTTTATTATAGTGTTTTAGAAAGCTCTCGAGATAAGCTATAAGAATATGCAATAAAATGTAGGGGGTTCCATTAAAAAAAATAAGGTTGATCTTGAAATGATCTTGAGGGACATGGTCAAGATCAAAGTCAAGGTCATCATCTTACTCCCCGCGAAACCATACAACTTTGCTATTAGACGTTTTCTCCAAAAATGCATTCTAACTGAAGATATTAGGGGGATCCGATACTTTTCGACGACCCTGTATACAACAAGGGTATAAATATGTACAAAGATAGAAATAAATATGTAGATATGTACATAGATGCAGAGAACCTCCAAATGGGTGTTTATACGAATGTGAGAAAGAAGGAATATACCAAATGGAGCTATAAAAAGATGAATCCTGAAATGTTCGTCGAAACACTTGAGTGGAAATGTGCGACCGCAACAACAGTCGACACTGTGGAAAAAGCTGCCCGATGGCTATCGGAAACATATACGGAAGCCTGTGACATGTCTATGCCGCGATTAAAAAAGGCAAAGAGACACCAAGTTTATTGGTGGAATGGAACCATTGCAGACTTGAGAAAAGCATGCAGATAGGCTCGGAAAAAATGGCAGAAACACAAAGCAAGGCGTTATTCAATGGCGGAACAATTGGTCCTTGCAGAAGAACAATACAGAGAAGCCAAATCTCTTCTCCGTAAAGAGATCAACAAATCAAAGGCAAGTTGCATGGGAGGAACTGATTCAAACGATAGAATCTAACCATTGGGGACTCCCATACAAAGTGGTCCTAAATAAACTCCGAAGGACATCACCTTGCATTGCGGAGATGATACATGTTGAAGTTCTGAACACAACGCTTGATGATCTATTCCCATATGACGCCTCGTGGAATGAGCGGGTAGAAGAACTCCCTCCCGCCGTCAGAAGTGTGGAATGAAGAAGATCAAATAACGCAGAAGTACACAATTTTATGAGGAAAAGAATGGTGGCAAATACGATCTCTGGACAAGACGGTATTCAAGGCATTATACATGAAGAAGTCGCTGGATTCCATGGTTTCTAAAATTGTGGAATGTCGCAATGCCTGTCTGCAGGAAGGTCAATTTCCAAAAAAATAGAAAAAAGCAGTCCTGATACTAATACCCAAAGGGACTCTCAATATTTATGAACCCAAAGTAAGGCCAATTTTTCTTCTCGATGAATTAGGTAAACTCTTTGAACGAATCATAGCAAGTAGAATAGAAGACTACATACTTAAGAATCCAGAGTGTGACTTGGTGGAAAGGCAATACGGTTTTCGTAAGGCCACATCCATCTGTGATGCGCTTGCGTATGTTAAGGAATATGCACAAAAGGCTATGTAAGTCAGTGATAGCAATTAGTCTGGACATCCGCAAAGCCTTCAATCCTATCAAATGGAGGCACATCGCGATGTTAAAAGAAAGAGGATTCCCTGCTTACATCCGCAGAATCTTAGTGATTATCTATCACACAAAAGCGTTGAATATCCAACACAAGAAGGTAACACTCAGATAAGATCAGTAACATCAGGGATTCCCCAGGATTCAATCCTGAGCACCACTTTATGGAATCTCACTTATGACTGGGCTCTGAGGATCCCGTTAGAGAAGAATACACAACTTGTTGGTTATGCGAATGATACCTTGATTCTCGTTAGAGCGGAGGATATTAGAGAAGGTATATCCAGAGCCAACCTACAAATAAGCAAGACATTGAAGAGAATCAAACAATTGGATTTGAAAGTAGCGGAGTCAAAAACGGAAATTGTCATCTTTAGGAGTAGAAAACGCAAAATAACGGATTGACAGTATCTGCGTGTAGACCGCAAAATGATTCCAGTGAAGAGTTGCATTAAATACTTAGGAGTGTATCTCGACCAGGAGTGGTCATTCAAGGATCACGCGGTATACATAGAGCAAAAAGCAACCAGAGTGGCAAGACAACTAGGCAGGCTAATGCCTAACCTCAGAGGTCCATCGGAGAAAAAACGGAGGTTGTATGCCAATACGGTCAGCTCTATCATCCTCTACGCAGCGCCGATATGGAGCGATGAAATTGGAGGAACTATCAAATTGAAACAGTTAATAACAAGAGTCCAAAGAATATTAGCCATTCGAGTTATATCGGGCTATCGAACGGTGTCGGCAGATGCAGCATTTCTACTAGCAAGAATAGCTCTTGTGGCAATACATGCTTCATATTTTAAAAGAGTCTTCTCACGGATCTCTGATCTCAAACGGAATAATGAATGGAACAAACGTAAAGAAAAGGAAATCAAGGAAGACGAAAAGACCCTCCTTTTTACGTCAATGGCAAATTCTAATTACCAACGGAAGAGTATTTGGTAAGCGCACATGCGAGGCGATAGGACCACACTTAAATGTGGTTTAACCGCACACATGGTGAGCTTATATATCGTGCAACTCAACTTTTAACAAGGCACGGTTGTTTCAATACATTCTTACACCGGATAGGAAAAGAGGATAGCCCACTATGCTCCTTTTGTAATACTCATGAAGACTCTGCAGAGCATACTCTGCAAATCTGTGAAAGATGGAATGTGGAACGTAACACACTGCAAGGAACAATGGGTCCAGATCTAAGTCTTACAACATTAATTAGCTCACCTACCTTAAAGTTTAGTATTTATCCGGCCCGCTGACCGTTCTATGCCTGATACTGTATATAATTTTTCTGTTTTATGAATAAAGGAATTGTTTACGCCTGAATCGTGTGTGTGTTTGCGAGCCTGAGCCTCCCCTTCTCCCGAATCTGACTCCGGCGAGCCGATCCGCGGCATCGGAGAACCTAAAGGGTGGTCGCGTGCGGCAAAGCACGAACACGGGCCTAGCAGGGTCTGCCAACCGAAGTTGGTCGAGGATGGGAGCACCCGTCCTCAGGATGGTGTACACGGGTGCGCCCGTGGTACACCGGGATACTGGACGTCGGTAGCAACCGACCGGGCCCGGTAGCGACCAGGCTCTAGACCAGGATAATTAAGTCAGGGACCCGTAACTGAGCTGTACGTGGATCGGCGAAACGTGTAACCGGTAAGCGATTGGCGGTCGCAGCGCAAAACTCGGCAAGGGAGTTGGGATATGAGGTAAAAATCAACTTTATTTATTTCCCGGTCGCAAGAACGGCCGTTAATCTAGAAGCCGTGAAAACGGCTGGTGCTTCGGGTGCTGATGACGTCGCACGATGTCTAGAAGCCGTGAATACGGCGGTTGCCCAGGAGTCGTGGATAGGGTTTGTCGTCCGAGAGCCGCGGCTGCGGCTGTCCCTCCAGTGCCGTGGATACGGCGGTCGTCTAGGAGCCGTGAGAACGGCTATCGTCCGGGAGCCCTGAAAACGGGTATCGGGTGAACGGGATGGGGCGGAGCCGGACAAATCCGGACGTCGGTTACAATCGACCGAGTACGGGAGCGCCCGTACCCTGGACCGGATCGTCCGCGGGTCGATGGAATACTCTGGTCATCGAGTGCACCCGATCGGACACGGTTGAGACCGTGCTCTGGGCCAGAGGATAGGAACTCGGTAAGCTTCGATTGCCCAGGGTGCGCCCTGTGGCTTCGAGCGTCCCGAGAGTCGGGACAGGAATAGGTGCCGATCTGCCGGAGCGGCCGCCTTATATACCCGGCTGGCTTTCCTCACGCGATACTCCCACACGGTCATGCGCGTTACGATGGGGTAGGCCGCGATTCTCAATCCACGGCTCCTAATCCGCGGCTCGGCCGGGGTGCTCAATCGGCGGCGCTTGCTGCCAAATTGGCACCGCGCATGCTTGTCTAAGTAACGGCCTCACCGTCGGGCCTCCTGGAATAGGTATCGCTCACCGGTTACACGTTTCGCCAATCCGCATACAGCTCAGTTACAGGGTCCCTGACTTAATTACCCTGGTCTAGAGCCTGGTTGCTACCGGGCCCGGTCGGTTGCTACCGACATCCAGTATCCCGGTGTACCACCCGTGTACACCACCCTGAGGACGGATGTTCCGCGTCCTCGACCAAACTTCGGTTGGCAGACCCTGCTAGGCCCGTGTCCGTGCTTTGCCGCATGCGACCACCTTTTAGGTTTCCCGCGTCCGCGAGGGGTTTCCGCGTCACGCGTCGGGTAACTACTAAATCCCCCTGTAAGTACCTTAGGATAAGTCGCGTTCACGCGTCAACCGTTTCATACTTAGCTCTCACGCATCAAACGTTTGTACATAATTCTAGCTCATAAATCGTGTTTGCAGCTCCGCGATCATCCTGTATATAATCCATAGTTTAAGTTTTGTATTTATCCGGCCCGCTGACCGTTCTATGCCTGATACCGTATATAACTTTTCTGTTTTATGAATAAAGGAATTGTTTACGCCTGAATCGTGTGTATGGTTTTGCGAGCCTGAACCTCTCCTTCTCCCGAACCCTGACTCCGGCGAGCCGATCCGCGGCGTCGGAAAAGGTGCTCCGTTACAAATTAAGAAAATGTGCGAGGAATGAAGGAGCGTACAGTTTTTTATATTTTGCAGATGCTGTTCTCCACGTTAAAGAAGAGGAGGAAAGACTACGCGAACATCTATGAAGAGGAAACAGAAGAATAAATAGTGATGATAAGGAGGAGGATGATTAACTAACTAATATATACATATATCTATTTACTTATCTATCTATCTTAATAATAAACGGTGATAATAAGAAGATGGCTACATATAGATTATTCTATTCTAAAAATAAAGGAAAAGATACTTACCACTATGGCACGCCGTTTTGCTATTTAATATCATTATAAAAATTCTATCACATTAAAATAATACTCAAGAAAAAGAAATTATTATTATATCCAGACATATTTATAATTCATCAAATTATTATTTAGCTATAACATAATTGAAAATGCAGAATTCAAATTATGTCTAGACAAAATATTAATTTTAAATTTATTTTATGTTATACATAAATGTATCATTTTCGAGAATAAAAATTATGATTACAATTTTAATTTCTGAATTTTTATTATGTACATAATTTCAATTGCCGAATTAAAATTATGCACATAACTTTAATTCACGAATTTCCATTATATACACAATTTTAATTCCTGAATTAAAATTCACGAATTAAAATTATGCACATAACTTTAATTCTCCGAATTTCCATTATGTACATAATTTTAATTCCTGAATTAATATTCACGAATTAAAATTATGTACATAATGAAAATTCGTGATTGGTGACAACCCTGCATGTCTACGCATGCGCGGCATTACGTTCGATATCGTGGCGTTAAGCCTTGTGTCTTCGGATCGGAAAATGTGTAGCCAATTAATATGCAATTTTTACGGAAAGGCAGTAATTTCATTGGCTACATATTTGTCGGTTCGAGAACTCGGATTTCTAGCATCGTGGACACAAGGCTTTACACATATGCCCCCGTCCTACGAACGTAATCTCAATGTGTCTTTTGCCACGTTACATAACCTTAAAGTTCTATATTCAGTTAATGACATTTCCTCGTGTTCATCGATGACTATTTTCAATAATATGGTTTTCAATCTTTCATGTAATCAAATAAAATAATTGTTTGCTATATCTTAGTTTCAAGCTACATATATTCAACTCTTACAGAAAAACTCTTTCAGAAAAAAGAAGAAATCAGAAATGTCGAGTGACGAAAATATAGCTCATCAGCTAATCCAAATCGCAGCTAATGCATCGAGTCAAATAACTTCAGAAGAAAGAAATTTCTCTTCACTGATTCAATCAACAAAAGAAATTTTAGAAGACAGGAATTAATTTCTTTCATCATCCCTCGCAGAGGTCGAAAAAGGAAGAACAGTTTTAAAAGAAAAGTTGTTTTAATGAAACTGTCGAACGCCGATTTTTTCCCATCAATGCCAGAACTGAAATTTTTAAAGCAAAAAGGACTAGGTATTTATAATAAAATGTTTATTGTGTTTTGTTTGAGGAAACAAATTTTCTTTAATATTAAAAAATTATCATGATTCTTGAAAGTAATATACGTCGATATTATTATTATTATTTGTTGTTGTTGTTATTATTATTATTATGTTATTATTATTATTATTATTATTGTTATGTCATATCAATAATCAAAGGATTTATTATTTTTTTATAAATTATTTATAGAAAAAGTTCTGAAATTATATCAGAAGGCCAGTAATTGTCATTCATTAAATAAACAAATCTACTTATTATTGATATTGTGATAGATATTGATTAACGTGATTAACGTGAAATGTGTCAATAATGTTTCAGCAAAATGGAAAATCGTGTAGATATACACGTTGTGCGTACTCTTCGTAGAATTAGAAAAATCCTTAGTGAGGCAGTGAGATCTTATGAATATGATGGAAATGTAGAGCAACATTTGCTTTCTGTTGCTCTACAAAATTTACAAAAGATATCTACAGTGATATCAGAAGAAACATACAATCAATTAAAAGACGCAATCGAAGCTTTATTATTTATTAAAAATGATCGACAACAAACGAGGGCTTATGTAGCTCCGAGAGTTAACATGAATGGTGATTTTTCTCCATTATTACTTCCAAACTTATTTGAAATATTCAATGAATTTTTAACAATAGAATATTTTGGAATAAGTTTCTGTCTGGTGTTATTAACTTGTTCTAATTTGTAACTTACAATAGAAATTTATTATTTAAAGGATTAGGGCATTCCACCATTTATATAAATCAAGGTCAATTAAAAATGCTATATGATGACGGATGAACAGTAAGTAAGATGGCAAAATCTCTTGGATGTTCAAAGAAAACTATCTATCAAAAGTTATATTCTCTAAATATGCCTATGCGTGCACGGTATGCTCAAATTCCTTATAATGACTTAAAATTGGAAATTATAAAAATCCATGAAGAGCATCCAAATGCTGGACAAACAGTAAAATTCCAATTGCGTCTAAACACATTGTTCTTATTTTCATTAATATTATATTTATTTACATAGATGATACAAGCGTATTTAAAAGCAGCTGATTTTCATGTACAAAGATATAAAGTGAGACAAGCTTTAAATGAAATCGATCCCATAGGAACAGCGAGTAGATGGACTCAGTTTATCAAGCGTAGAATTTATAAAATGGCAACACCAAATTCTTTATGGCGTATGGATGCACATCTGAAACTGTCCAGGTATGAATGTCTTATTGCCTTGGTTTCTAGAAATGATTGTAAATATATATTTTCCCATTTATAGATGCGGCTTCATAATTCATGGTTGTATTGATGGATACTCTCGGTTAATAATTTATTTGAAATGCGAGACTTCTATTCAAGCCGAATCTGTTGTGACTTTGTTTGCAGAATCCGTTGACTGCTATGGATTACCATCACGGGTACGATCAGATCATGGTTATGAAAATATTCTCGTAGCTTTTTTGATGAATACAATTCGTGGCTTGAATAGAGGAAGTCACATTACTGGAAAATCCGTCCATAATCAGAGAATAGAAAGATTATGGGTAGATGTTTTTAAAAAAGTATGTGATTTTGTTTATTCTGAAATATATGCTCTGGAGAACGATAACTTTATAGATGTGAATAATCTTGTACACAGGTTTTGTGTACAGTATGTATATAAGAAAGTTATTAATAGATTGATATCATTCCAGTCTGCATAGAATGTTCACAATTTGAGAACAGAAAATAATCGTTCACCACGCCAACTGTGACTCGAAGGAATATTGCAAAATTATAATACAAATTCGACCGCAGTTCAGGATGTTTCTGAAACCAATATGAATCTCCACGAAAGACTTTCCGAGTCTTTGCGATTATTAGGAATATATATTTCTACTCCTATAATAAATCGTGACAATATTGATTCCTTTTCATCGAATTTTACTGCATTTTTAGACCTAAATGAAATACAAAAAATGCATCTAGAAAATATCATAACTTTAGACAAATCAGATTGCAAAAAAGTACATATTATATGTTAATTTATTGATGAATTGATTTTTCTACCTTATCAACGCAAGTAAAACGTATATTTATAAGTTTCGTTAATCTATCAGTGACTACACACTCAATAAAATTCACATTCATAAAAGCTTACATTCTATCGTTTAAATTTTCAGCAATTTTTCTTTATAAATAATTAAAGAGAACACTGAATTTGTTTGAATGGACACATTCTTCAAATTTTTATTATTCTCCATTTCGTACATCTGATTGTTTAATACAATACGTAAGAAAATATTTCTAATATTGTAATGTTGTAATTCAATATTATAATAAAATAAACGAATGTCATAATAATTAATAATAGTAGCAGAAATCTAAAAAAACTTCACATATAATTTAAAATAACTTTTTTCTTTTTTTATTGCACATTTATATGAGTATGTATGTTCCTTCAAAATTGTTATAATAAAAATCAATTTATCAATTAACTTATCAAGATATATCACTTGTCTTTTATTTACTGCTTTACCATCTAATTGCAAATATGGTTTAAAAATAAAACTAAAAATATAATCAGCTCATTAATTAATATAAAATATTCAGCTCATTGATTAATAACATAAAATATTCAGTTCATTGATTTATTAAAATAAATGTAATTTTAAGTTTAAAAGAAATTTAAGCATACAACGTATATTCTTTGACTTCCTCGGTATGCAAACAAATGTTTAAATCATTTTTCAATTCATTATAATTTGCGTAAGTTTTTGGCAAAACTAATGTACTAGTACATGTGAGAAATATAGGTCTTTGGCTCAATCCAACAAAGTCATTAAATTTAATATTAATAATATTTGACATTTGATACGAAGCTGTTATTAAAAAAATGAATTTTAATAAATTGTCTTTATCAAGACAATTGATATACATAATAAAATAATGCAGCACTTCAGTTTCCTCATTTGTAATATAAGGATCAGTAACTAAACAATTAACGATTTTAGTCAGACTAGGTACTTGCGTATCTAAAAAATTATAAAATCACAACGTTTCCAAAAATCGGGATGTTTTTCTGATTGTACGCCCTGACGAAGTTTATCGATTAACTTCCGCGGCACGTTGATCAGCAATTCGGTAGCAATTATTTGTAATTGTTCTAAAAAGGTTTCAGAGTTGGGTTTTGCAAAAATTTATTCGATTGGAAAAAATTCCCAATGACTTCCTGTTCTTTTTCTGTCAGAGTTAAGAAATTTTTTTGACTTTTTTTAAGAATTTTTCTTAAATATGGATTTACATAATTCATTAATTCTTGCAATAACATTGTAGGATTAATATTGGCAGAATTTCCGATCAACATTAAAGTGATCCTCGATAATTTTGCTGGAATACTTTCAGTTAAAATCAACATGTGTTTAAGAATTCGTCCAATTATGATAATTTTGATAATTTTGTCTTGTTCGTTTCGTTTGTTTAATGGCAAGTACGGAACAAAACAATCTTTTCCTTGAAAATATGTGCCTGAGCATTTGTCAAAAAAGATGTTAAATAATTCTTTTGTGAGGCCACCACTATCAATTCCTATTTCTCCGATAAATTTCACATTTAAATTTTTGCTTAAAAGTTGCTCATCTGTATAAAGGTTCATTAGTTCATTGAGATAATTGCTTCTAGAGATCTCGATAGTTTCAGTTTCTGCGTTTTCAGATAATGATGGAAATAAAACAAAATTATTTGTGGGATCAAACTCTTCAATGAGATCTAAAAGAAAATAAAATTCTATTTTTATCTTCGCGTTAATATACAAAATGATTGTAAAAAGATCATAGAAATAAAAATAGCACATTTTTATGAATTTTTGAGAACTCCTTTCACTATAAGAAGAACATTCTACAGACAAATAATAATTGCATTCTCAAATGATAATCATCATCCTCATTTGAATCCTCTTCATTCATTTCTTGAAACCTCTGTTGCTCCGTTGTCCTTGTCGAATGATGGCGTTCATGAAGAGTGACATTGAGCAATGTTGAAGGTGAATTTCGTTCTGGATTACTTATATTCCGTTCCAGATCACTCGTTCGATTTATGTTCGAAGTATGAGTTGGCGATGGAATGGAATCAGTGTATGACGATGATGTATGAGCTATGAACGAAATCTTTATCTGTATGTGCAAGAATTGGCAAATCGTTTGGAAAGTCTTTCAGTGGTAGTATTACTATAGTGCTTTGCTCTATTTGAGCCTCCAAGTCAGTTCCATTGTCGAAATTGACGATGCGAGTGATTTTTTTATTTTGTTGCACTTTTGCTATCATGATTCCGCACATTCGCAACATGTGTTGAATGTGCGAATTAAATAGGAGAATTATATCATTTTTTTATTTTTTCACAAGAACTATCTCTTTGTATCTCCAGTACTATATTCGCTTCACCTAGATATAGCAAGTTTTTAGAATCCTAACACAATACTATTCTTTAATACTAAAAAATTTATTTCTTCAAACAAAACACAATAAGCATTTTACTATAAATATCTAGTCCTCTTTGCTTTAAAAATTTCAGTTCTGGCTTTGATAGGAAAAAATCGGCGTTCGACAGTTTCATTAAAACAATTTTTTTTAAAACTTTTCTTCCTTTTTCGACCTCTGCGAGGGGCTGAATGTTAATTCCTGTTTTAAAAAATAAAATTTCTTTTTGTTGATTGAATCAGTGAAGAGAAATTTCTTTCTTCTGAAGTTATTTGACTCGATGCATTAGCTGTGATTTGGATTAGCCGATGAGCTATATTTTCGTCATTCGACATTTCTGATTTCTTCTTTTTTCTGCATAAGAGTTGAATATATGTAGCTTGAAATTAAGATACAGCAAACAATTATTTTATTTGATTACATAAAAGATTGAAAACCATATTGTTGAAAATAGTCATTGATGAACACGAGGAAATGTCATTAACTGAACATAGAACTTTAAGGTTATGTAAAAACGCGGCAAAAGACACATTGAGATTGCGTTCGTAGGACGGGGGGCATGTGTAAAGCCTTGTGTCCATGATGCTAGAAATCAGTTCGAGTTCTCGAACCGAGAAATGTGTAGCCAATGAAATTGCTGCCTTTCCGTAAAAATTGTATATTAATTGGCTACACATTTTCCGATCCGAGGTCACAAGGCTTAACGTCGCGATATCGAACGTAACGCCGCGCATGCATAGACGTGCAGGGTTGCCACCAATCACGAATTTCCATTATGTACATAATTTTAAATTCGTGAATTTAATTAGAAATTAAAATATTAAAAATAAATAATGATTAAGGCTCTCGAAATTAATAAACTAAATTAAATAAAATAATAAGAGGCCATGAAGAGCCGACGCAGATGTAGGGTGAAAAACTTCAATATGAAACGATGCTTAATCTTCCATCTTTGTTTCAAACGAACGTTTCGGACTCCTTTTCGAGCCTTCTTCAGCGACTATTGATATAAAAAAATACAAAAATAATAAATAAATATAATCGACAAACGCAATAACGGCAAAAACATAGAGAAAGAGGAAAATGCAATCAAATACATACATAATTATAAAGATAAAGCGGCGCGACGCATCACAACTGATTCTCAAAACAGCCCAATGCAAAGTGCCTTCTAGGCGGTGCAAAACGCAAGGAGCGATGCACTAATATAGAAATATAAAAATTATAAAAATATAACCAAAAACTATGTACTAAGAAACTTATTAGGCCAAAGGCAATTCAATTTTCGGACCGAGAAAAGCCAGCAAGGCTGATACATACACTCCACATGTAGATACTCAGCTAAACTGAAAATTTCGAACAGTAACGACGACAATGTAGTCAACAAAACAAAGGCAGATAAACATTGATTCACTTATATCCTCGATATGTTGTCAATATAATAATAGACAAACAAGCTGTATTCAATTTTAAGGTATCATTATGGAGGTTCAACGCATTTTTTTGGCGCTTAATATAAATCATCTCTAATTGTGGCGTCTCTAACGCTCGCTACTATTTGACGCACACCGCACCGAGCGCGATCTCGGGAGGCATTGACGGACGCGATGAAGTTGGCGCTAATTTAAATTATAATTAATGCCGCTAAAGGGCGCGACAGATTAAGATCAATTTCTCGCTTTTGAAAAACATCAGAAAGGATATTTAAGAAGCGGCAAAAAGAATGACCCGACACCTTGTAACCTCGCAAAAATAGTTTCTAACTATTTAGCGAATATTTTTGAGATCTTCGAGACCTCCCAGATCCTCGAGAGCTTCCAGATCCTCGAGACCATCCAGATCTTCGGGATCCTCGAGATCTTCCGGATCCACGGGATTTTCGAGACTTTCGATCCTGACCTTCGAGATCTTCCTGACCTTCGAGATCTTCCTGACCTTCGAGATCTTCCTAACCTTCGAGATCTTCCTGACCTACCAGATCCTCGAGACCTACCAGATCCTCGAGATCTTCCAGATCTTCGAGACCTTCCAGATCCTCGAGATCATCTAGACCTTCTAACCAATGACGACAGATCCTCGAAAGGTCATTCAGTTCCTGCCTTGGAGACTCATCCTAATAGAATCCCTTTTCGAATGGACATTTTCTCCTGCTCCGAAAACTCCTCGAGTTTCTCCGCCTAGAACTCTACGTTCTTCTAATAAACGAGGATCAAGAGGAACCCAGACAGAATCCTACAAGAGGCAGAATAGCCGAGGAGAAAAGCTAGGAAAAATAATTTTTACAAAGACTTCGCCTAGAATTGTTTGGCGACCCAAAATTGTAAGAAAAATGAAATAAATTTTGTAAAAAAATAATAATTAATAAAAAAATTAACTGAAAAGTCCACAAATTGGTGACCCCAATATGGACGGAGATAATCAGGAAATAGGCCATCTCGCAATTAAAGCACCTCCTTTCTGGCCAGAAAAACCGGAACTCTGGTTCGCGCAACTGGAAGGACAGTTCGTCTTAGGAGGAATAACGCAAGATGCAACAAAATATTTATATGTCAGCGCACATCGAGACAAAATACGCACGAGAAGTAAGGGATATCATCACTCAACCACCGGAAGCTAGAAAATATGAAGCCATTAAAAAAGCACTTATTCAACGCTTGACGATTATCCAGGAACAACGAACCCGTCAATTATTAGAGCATGAAGAACTTGGTGACAGAAAACTGTCACAGTTCTTACGGCACGTTTTTTACGAACACTTGCCGGAACAAATGTTCCGGAACAACTCCTCCGTACCTTGTGGCTAGGACGACTGCCCTCGCAAATGTAAATCATACTTGCAACAAGGACAGAAGACAGACTTGAAGAAGTCGCTGAACAAGCCGATCGTATAGCCGAGGTAACTAGCCGATCAGTAGCAGCTACCGCAAACAGCACCACTGAGAAACAAACCATGGAAGACCAAATAAAGAAGTTAACTGAACAGATTGCAAAATTAAATAACAAGCAATTAAATCGCTCAAGAAGTCGATCCAGAAATTGGATACCAAGAAAGCGATCGCAAAGCAGATCTCAAAATCGAGCAATCAAAGATAATGAGGAAATTTGTTTTTACCATCGACGCTTTGGAAATAAAGCAAAAAAATGTCAGCAATCCTGCAAATTTAAGAAGGAAAACGAGGAGGAGAGTCGTTGATGGCGGCCAATGACTCAGACCCGCATTCTTGCCGCCTCATAGTCACAGACACTAAAACCAAAGTCCAAAATCTTATAGATACAAGATCAGATGTCAGTGTCTATCCACAAAGACTAGTCCGAAGTCCGCTATGGTCAAGCATGTATCAACTATTCGCAGCCAACGGAACAATCATACGCACCTACGGACAAATAACACCAAAACCAAATTTCGGCTTAAGAAGATCATTCTTATGGCGATTCATCATAGCCGATGTAATGCAACCATTCATAGGTGCTGATTTTTTATCCTTTTACCATCTACTCCCAGATTTACAAAAACGACGTCTGATCGATGGAAAAACAAGATTATATACACAAAAAAACTAAATGCGTCTTCGAGAAAAGAAACATCAGTTCAATCAAAATATTGTCAAAACAAAATATCACAACCTTCTCAGAGTTAACAAAACTAAATTAGGCAGAATTAGAAAAGAAGCACGACAGTGCATTACATCAAAACCACAGCAGGTCCATCAGAAGGATGCCGCCCTCGCCGCCTAGCATCTGACAAATTAAAGGCAGCCAAAACAGAATTTGATCTCTTATTAAAGGAAGGGATAATTCAACCATCAAAAAGTCCGTGGGCCTCACCTCTTCATATGGCACCCAAAAAAGAAAATTCATGGCGACCTTACGGAGATTATAGAAAGTTAAACGCAAGGACTGTGCCAGATAGATACCCAATACCTCACATTGAGGATTTCATTCAGACATTAGAGGGCAAAAGAATATTCTCAACCTTAGACTTAGTTAGAGCATATAATCAAATACCAATATATGAAGAAGATATCCCCAAAACAGCAATCACAACTCCTTTCGGCCTTTTCGAATACAAATACATGCCGTTTGGATTACGCAACGCAGCACAAACATTTCAGCGTTTCATTAACGAGATCTTATATGGACTAGACTTTTGTTATGCGTATATAGATGACATACTTATAGCATCAAAGTCAGAGGAGGAACACGAAACGCATCTACGAAAAGTATTCCGTCAATTGGATAAATTCGATCTAATAATCAATCAAACCAAATGCAACTTCGGGGAAAGCGAAGTAAAATTCTTAGGTTATTTGGTTACAGCAGAAGGAATCAAACCCCTTCCTGAAAAAGTACAAGCAATTGAAAATTTTCGAAAACCAAAAACAGTAAAAGAAATGCGTCAATTCCTGGGAATGTTAAACTTTTACAGAAGATTCATTCCTGGTGCAGCAGAGGACCAAGCTAAATTAAATGAAACATTAGCTGGCACAACGAAGAAAAAGAAATCACCTATTATATGGACATAAGAATTAGAAGAAGCTTTCGAAAAAACTAAAAAGAGTCTATCTCGAGCTACACTTCTGGCACATCCGGATCCTCAAGCTGAACTAGCACTGACAACCGATGCCTCTGACAACGCTATGGGAACAGTAATCCAACAAAAATTCGCAAAAGATTGGCAACCACTGGCGATCATGAGCAAGAAATTTAGTCCAGCACAAATACAGCCCTTACGACAGAGAGCTCTTAGCAATTTACTTAGCAATTAAACACTACCGACATCTCCTTGAAGGACGAAATTTTACAATATTCACGGATCACAAACCCCTCATCTATGCTTTCAACAAAGATCCGCTTCGTAGTTCTCCACGTCAAGCACGTCACCTTGAATTTATAGGGCAATTTTCCACGAACATTCAGCACATATCTGGAAAGGAAAACATAACAGCAGATACCCTTTCGAGAGTGGAAAACATTCATGAAGCAATAAATTTTGAGGAATTGGCAAAATCACAAAAGACTGATGAAGAACTTCTAGAAGTTCTGCAAGGAGATGGAGCTTTAAGGTTAAAAGAAGTACCCATACCGGGAACAGAAATCATACTATATTGTGATGAAGAATCAAAATTTTCACGCCCATTCGTAACAAGACCATTTCGAAAAAAGGTTTTTCAATTGTTGCATGGTTTGTCACATCCAGGTGTCAAGGCAACTGTGAAGCTTATAACACAACGCTTCGTATGGCCAGGAATTCAACGTGATTGCCGCAAATGGGCACAAGCCTGTCTTCAATGCCAAAAAGCGAAAATTACAAGGCACAACAAAGTACCAATAGGACAGTTCCAAGTTCCTTCAGGACGTTTTGAACACTTACACGTTGATATCATTGGACCAATGCCAATCTCTAAAGGATGTCGCGATACTGCTTAACGATTGTAGATAGATTCTCAAGATGGCCAGAAGCAATACCACTACCAGATATTTCAGCAAACACTGTGGCAACAGTCATTTTTACCAACTGGATGGCTAGGTTCGGCATACCACTCCGCATAACTACAGATCAAGGCCGACAGTTTGAAGCAGAATTATTCAAGCGATTAATGCAACTAACAGGCTCCACGCATCTTAGGACCACAGCATACCATCCTTCAGCGAACGGTCTAGTGGAACGCTTCCATAGACAACTAAAAATAGCTATTAAATGCCATCAAACGGAAAATTGGGTAGAAATCCTACCAGTTGTATTAATGGGCATTAGAGCGGCATGGAAAGAAGATCTGCAAGCAACAACAGCAGAAATGATTTATGGAGAACCAATCAGATTACCAGGACAATTCCTACAGAAAAACACTCCAGAAATTCACGAAGAAAATCATGGAGAAATTCTAGAAGAACTTAAAAAAAGCATGCAAAAACTGAAACCGCAAGAAGTAAAAAGACATGGTGAAACAATGACTTTTATTTTCCAAGATATGAAAACAGCATCGCACGTTTTCGTCCGAAACGAAGCAATCGGCGGAATTCTACGACCTCCGTACGAAGGACCGTATAAAGTAGTCAAAAGGAACGATAAAGTCATCACTATTAAACGCTATTAATCACTAAAAACGGAAAAAATATAAATGTATCGATAGATAGAGTAAAACCTGCATACATCCTGGAAGAAAATGACATCTTAACAAACCATCATAAAGAGAAAACGGTTAAAATAAAACAGTCAGAAGAACAACAAACGCGCAGGCCATCCAAGCCACCAGTTCGTTTTCAAATCTCTTAACCAACATACAGCGGAGGGGGTCCTGTGGCGTCTCTAACGCTCGCCACTATTTGACGCACGCCGCACCGAGCGCGATCTCGGGAGGCATTGACGGACGCGATGAAGTTGGCGCTAATTTAAATTATAATTAATGCCGCTAAAGGGCGCGACAGATTAAGATCAATTTCTCGCTTTTGAAAAACATCAGAAAGGATATTTAAGAAGCGGCAAAAAAAGACCCGACACCTCTTTGTAAGCTCGCAAAAATAGTTTTTAACTATTTAGCGAATATTTTTGAGATCTTCGAGAGCTTCCAGATCCTCGAGACCATCCAGATCTTCGGGATCCTCGAGATCTTCCGGATCCACGGGATCTTCGAGATCTTCCTGACCTTCGAGATCTTCCTGACCTTCGAGATCTTCCTGACCTTCGAGATCTTCCTGACCTTCGAGATCTTCCTGACCTTCCAGATCCTCGAGACCTACCAGATCCTCGAGACCTTCCAGATCTTCGAGACTTACCAAATCCTCGAGATCATCTAGACCTTCTAACCAATGATGACAGATCCTCGAAAGGTCATTCAGTTCCTGCCTTGGAGACTCATCCCAATAGAATCCCTTTTCGAAAGGACATTTTCTCCTGCTCCGACAACTCCTCGAGCTTCTCCGCCTAGAACTCTACGTTTTTCCAATAAACGAGGATCAAGAGGAACCCAGACAGAATCCTACAATAGCCGAGGAGAAAAGCTAGAAAAATAATTTTCACAAAGACATCGCCTAGAATAGTTTGGCGACCCAAAATTGTAAATAATAAAAAATGAAATAAATTTTGTAAAAATAATAATTAATAAAAGAATTAACTGAAATGTCCACACTGATACTAATATCTTTTCTAAAACCTATAATTATATTTCCTCATCCAAGATTTCAACGTCATCAAAATTAAAATTATGGTTCAACAATCTATGATCAGCAATGACAGATGTCAAGTTCCTTTTATGTTCTTTTATTCGTGTCTTCAACAAGCGTCCAGTCTGTCCCACGTAGGAAGCATCACAATTCATACAATTGATCTTATATATTATGTTGCTACGTGAATCTTTCTGCAACTTATCCTTTCCAACATTAATAAATCCCCGCAAATTATTCACTCCAGTATAAGAAAGTCTGACATCTAGATCTCTAATGCAATGTCTAAAACGTTCAGATATATTTTTTACATATGGGACATTAAAATATGAAACCTTCTTATTATTATCATTGTTCATGGATTGAACCTTCACCGACCATGATGTCATCTTCATATCTATTATTAAATCTAGAAAATAATTGTTTGAGCCGGTCATTAATTGTCTGGAAAACGAACGAGAGCGGATATCCATTATTTAAAAGAATATTAATTATCAATTCGAAATTCTCTTTATGAAATCTTGGATGAGAGAACCGGATAACCTTATCCACCAAACCAAATATTGTGCCCCTCTTCTGACAAAGGGGATGTCGCGACTCGAAGTGGAGAAAAAATCGGTTTATGAAACCAATTGAATTCGAAATGTCGATCAATTAAAATAATAGTAATGTCCAGAAAATTTAATTGATTGTCGACTCTCTCCTCAATGGTGAACCTTGGATGGAATGAATTGAAAATATTCAAAATGGTATCAAGCATTGAAGGAGGGGCCGCCAACATGATGTCGTCTACATATCTAAAATAAAATAGAAGATTCACAGAAAGAGCTGCGACCGCCCTTGCTTCAAGATCTTGAAGCGTAATTTCAGCGATAATCGGATAGAGTGGAGAGCCCATGGGTGTGCCGAATGTTTGTTGGTAACAAACATCATTGAATGTGAAAAAGTAGAGCTTAAAATGAAACGAACCGCAATCATAAACTCATCTCGAGGTATCTGGCATTTTTTACTTATATAATCCCATCTATTTGATAAACTATCAATAGCCATAGTCAATGGTATGTTGGTGAATAATGAAGTGACATCTAATGAAACTAATTTTATGTCACCATCGATACGTATCCCCCTTAATCTCAACCACCTGTGCGCTATTAGTAATTTGGCTATCAGGTCTTGGAATGGATTTATAGATGATGTTATGTAGAAATTTAGCGAGACCGTAAAGTGGCGTGTTTTTAGGCGAGACTATAATATGCAAAGGGTTATCCCTCTTATGAATTTTCGGCAGCCCATAGACCCTTGGTAACCATCAGTGCAATTTAATGCTCTATATCTCGCCATAGAGATGTAATCGCGTGCTCTCCTCGCTAGGAGATCGTGCATACTGCTAATTAATTTATTAGTCGGATTTTTGTGTACAATACTATATGTGTCTTTATCGGCTAACAGAACAGACATATTAGATATATAGCTATCTCTATCCAATGCTACCGTTATGTTCTCTTTATCAGCTCTTATATACAAAATGTTCGGATTGTCTCTTATGAATTTTTTTTTAATATTAAAGGCTTCTAGCAAAAATTTATCGCATGGGAATCTATGTAAAATGGAATTATGGAAATTATTTATTATAGGAAAGGATCTATTTCTCACAGCCATATGAACTTCCATGGGTAGCCTGTTAATATTAGACTCAACATTTTTTAACAACTCTACAGTAATTTTTTCTTTGTTAATAATCGGTAAACAAAACCACCTTCCAATTGCAAAAGAAGTTGTACTTTGCGAGGTAGATAGAAGAAGATAAGTTCCCCATCTCTTAGTTCACAGGAGTGAATAGAGATCATCAATGGACGAGAAGTGGTTCTTAGACTGTCTGAAGATATCAAATTTGTAGGTTTAGATTAGAGCAGTACAAAATACAAACAGGACGGTCTTTCTGCTTGCCTTAAGTTGTTTATTTAACAATCAATGATATAACACCACAACATTTAAATTTTGTAATCGTTATCAAGATTGTTTATACCTTCATGTCACGTAGGAGACAGATAACATAAAGTCTAAATTTATCAAAAACATATTGAAAATAAAATTAGCGATGCACATAGACACATTCGGGCATTATGTTGTGAAATGATTGATGTTGTTCGATTTTTGTCTAACAATTTACCGATATATATTTGTAACAAGTTTTTTGTAAAACAGAACAGAGCACAACAAGCATTTTATTTACATGAAAGTTCAAATTTAGACAAGAAATTTAATGGCTGTGAGAAATAGATCTTTTCCTATAATAAATAATTTCCATAATTTCATTTTACATAGGTTCCCATGCGATAAATTTTTGCTAGAAGCCTTTAATATTACAAAAAATTGTTACTAGCATTGTCAAGAGTGGAATCATTAAATTGCCTATGGTGTCACCAAGGGTTGGGCTGCCAAAGTTCTAAGAGGGATATTTAACTCTCACCCAATTTCTAACATCATCCAAAATCCATTCCAAGACCTGATAGCCAATTACTAATAGCGCACTAATAAGTGGTTGACAGATTAAGGGGGTACGTATCGATGGTGACATAAAATTAGTTTCATTAGATGTCATTTCATTATTCACCAACATACCATTGGATATGGCTATTGATAGTTTATCAAACAGATGGGATTATATAAGTAAAAAATGTCAGATACCTCGAGGTGAGTTTATGATTGCGGTTCGTTTCATTTTAAGCTCTACTTTTTCACATTCAATGATGTTTGTTACCAACAAACATTCGGCACACCCATGGGCTCTCCACTCTCTCCGATTATCGCTGAAATTACGCTTCAAGATCTTGAAGCAAGGGCGGATCGCAGCTCTTTCTGTGAATCTTCTATTTTATTTTAGATATGTAGACGACATCATGTTGGCGGCCCCTCCTTCAATGCTTGATACCATTTTGAATATTTTCAATTCATTCCATCCAAGGTGTTCACCATTGAGGAGAGAGTCGACAACCGATTAAATTTTCTGAACATTACTATTATTTTAATTGACCGACATTTCGAATTCAATTGATTTCATAAATCGACTTTTTCTGGAAGATATCTTCACGTCGAGTCGCGACACCCCCTTTGCCAGAAGAGGGGCACAATATTTGGTTTAGTGGATAAGGTTATCCGGCTCTCTCATCCAAGATTTCATAAAGAGAATTTCGAATTGATAATTAATATTCTTTTAAATAATGGATATCCGCTCTCGTTCGTTTTCCAGACAATTAATGACCGGCTCAAACAATTTTATTTTCTAGATTTAATAATAATATGAAGATGACATCATGGTCGGTGAAGGTTCAATCGATGATAATAATAATAATAGTAAAAAGGTTTCATATTTTAATGTCCCATATGTAAAAAATATATCTGAACGTTTTAGACATTGCATTAGAAATCTAGATGTCAGACTTTCTTATACTGGAGTGAATAATTTACGGGGATTTATTAATGTTGGAAAGGATAAGTTGCAGAAAGATTCACGTAGCAACATAGTATATAAGATCAATTGTATGAATTGTGATGCTTCCTACGTGGGACAGACTGGACGCTTGTTGAAGATATGAATAAAAGAATATAAAAGGAACTTGACATCTGTCATGCTGATCATAGATTGTCGAACCATAATTTTAATTTTGATGACGTTGAAATCTTGGATGAGGAAATATTTTTAGAAAAGAGATTAGTATCAGAGATGATTTATATTAAGCGCCAAAAAAAATGCGTTGAACCTCCATAATGATACCTTAAAATTGAATACAGCTTTTGTTTGTCTATTATTGACAACATATCGAGGATATAAGCGAATCAATGTTTATCTGCCTTTGTTTTATTGACTACATTGTCGTCGTTACTGTTCGAAATTTTCAGTTTAGTTGAGTATCCACATGTGGAGTGTATGTATCAGCCTTGCTGGTTTTGTCGGTCCGAGTGAGTTGCCTTTGGCCTAATAAGTCTCTTAGTACATAATTTTTGGTTACATTTTTATAATTTTTATATTTCTATATTAGTGCATCGCTCCTTGCGTTTTGCACTGTCTAGGAGGCACTTTGCATTGGGCTGTTTTGAGAATCAGTTGTGATGCGTCGCGCCGCTTTATCTTTATAATTATGTATGTATTTGATTATGCATTTTCCCTTTCTCTATGTTTTTTCTCTATACCGTTATTACGTTTGTCCATTATATTTATTTATTATTTTTGTATTTTTTTATATCAATAGTCGCTGAAGAAGGCTCGAAAAGGAGTCCGAAACGTTCGTTTGAAATAAAGATGGAAAATTAAGCATCGTTTCATATTGAAGTTTTTCACGTCCTACAATGCGTCGGCTCTTTGGCCTCTTATTATTTTATTTAATTTAGTTAATTAAAATTATGTACATAATGGAAATTCGAGAATTAAAATTCTGTACATAATTTTAATTCGTGAATTTTAATTCAAAATAATACATAATGGCAATTCGGGAATTAAAATTATGTGCATAATACAAATTCTGAAATGAAAAGGTGTATAATTTTAATTTCTGAATTTTAATTCGGGAATTAAAATTATGTACATAAATTATATACAAATTCTCTATAAATATTATGTCTTAATATAATAAAAATTTCTTTCCATTTAAATTTTAATATGAAATTTAGAATTAAAATAACAGTCACACGTAATTTTAATTTTCAATTTTTATTCTGTTTTAACAATTTTTATTTACCGAATTTTTAATAGGACATGACATAATTTTATCGTGATTTTCTATTATGTCGTAGCGTAATTTTAATTCGCTGAATTATTATAATAACTTACATAATTTATATTTCTACAATTATTATTTTGTTACGATATAAATAAAAATACATTAATATTATCTCAACATAATAAAAATGAATTAATATTATATCTTGACATAAAAATAATTCCACGTATAGGCTGTATATTTCTTTATAGTCCATATTTTGAATCCTTTTCATCGATAAAAGTGCCTCCAAAAGTGACTTATAATCAATCAGAAAGCTTATAAATTCACTTTTAGAGGCACTTTTATCGATAAAAAGAATTTAGAATATAGATCTATGTATTTTGAATTAATTTTATGTCAAGACATAATTTTAATTCATTTTTATTATGTTATAACTAATAAAAATGATGCCGAAAAACTATCTACTTCAGTTTAAATCAATTATTGAATTTTTATTTTAGGTTAAGAAAATCTTATTATATATAATAAATAGCAAAACGGCGTGCCATATACCATTGTGTAGTCCTGCGAAGAGGCGACAGACACGGCGAGTATGTCTGCAGAAGCGGATAGAGAATCATATCCCTCGATCCAGCTTCTGCAGACATACTCTTCAAGCCGTTCTATACTAGAGTATTGAAACAAATCATATTCCTCTAAAAAAACCATACAAAGATAAAAAATATACGCCAAGTACATAAAAAATATTTCACCTTGTATGCAACAAATGTTTAATAAAAGATACCCTTATAATAAATAATTTATTAAAATTTTCCCTCAAAAATATATATAATTTTTCCTAAAAAAATCAAAACTAAATATGAAATCAATAATTAATTAACCAAGTACATTGAAGCAATTGATAGGGATTTGTGATTTAAAATATATTGTCACAAATTCAATCTTGCATATGTATTAGATTCTCGATAAAATGAAAATGATTTTCAAAATAAGTTCCAAATAAATTTGGAACTAAAAAAATTAAGAGCAAAACTTACAAAAACTTGGCGTGCTTGAGTCACATTATAATACATATAATTTTACAAAGTTTGCGAATTATATACCTGTAATTAATTTCAATTATAGAAATATGTGAATTATAATACGATCCGAGCACGCCAAGTTTTTGTAAGTCGTCGTTTGGTTCTTAATTTTTTTAGTTCCAAATTTATTTGGAACTTATTTTGAAAATCATTTTCATTTTATCGAGAATCTAATACATATGCAAGATTGAATTTGTGACAATATATTTTAAATCACAAATCCCTATCAATTGCTTCAATGTACTTGGTTAATTAATTATTGATTTCATATTTAGTTTTGATTTTTTAAAATTTTATATATTTTTTGAGGGAAAATTTTAATAAATTATTTATTATAAAGGTATCTTTTTATTAAACGTTTTGTTGCATACAAAGTGAAATATTTTTTATGTTTGTTATTTTTACCTTGGGTTTTTTTTAGAGGGATTTCACACCTGTTTGTAAAATTTATTTATATATCTTTTCTACAAAAAATAAATATGCATTTTTAGTACTTCGAGGCCAAATACACTTTTGTACTACTAAATCATTTATTAATTACCATCCGGTATATTACTATATATTACACGTCAAAATTATTGATTTAATTAAATTTTTATTACATATTTACTATTACAGATTTCATTATTATTGTATTCTTTATTATAAAATAAAATTTTGCTTTACATATAACGAATTGAAAAAAATTTTTAGAAGTTCAGATTTAATTGAAATAAGACATGCTGCAATTCTGCCATTGTATTAGATTTCTATCTTAAACAAAATGAAATTTAAATTGAAATTTAGCCAGTACTAGGTTTAAAGAGAAAAAAAAGAAGTATGTAATAAATAAATAATAATAATATAATTACCATAAAAGGTTAATATAAGTTTGTTGCGTATCGTAATAAATATTATTTTATAAGGCAGCATCAACATATATAGTCTACCCTCCCACAACTTAAAATATATTTCCAGTTTTACAAATATGATGTTACTCTTTTCCTACTTCCATGCAATATCTAAACCTTATTCTTACAAGTAATCTATTCATATAAGTTATGATTACGCAGAAAAAAATTATTTATGTACATAATTATATACATATATGTATGTATATTTATAACTCTATAGATCTATAGTGCATAATTATTGTATACATACATATATATATATATATATATATATATATATATATATATATATATATGTATGTATGTATGTATGTATGTATGTATGTATGTATGTATATATATATATATATATATGCATATATACACACACGTATGTATGTGTGTGTATGTGTGTAGAAATGTATAGAAATTTTCATATTTGACTGTGCAACCATAATTATAGATACATAGACATTTATTACATTTGCCTGCATAGGCACAAATATAGTTATGCAGACATATTCCCTACATGTTTAATTAAATCTAATTTAATAAAATATATATATATATATATATATATATATGGCCCAAAAACGCGTCAACCGGATCACCTCTCTCTCCAAAATTCAACGCAATGTATCGAGTTGTTTGAGGTCTCAAAATTTTTATTAAATCACAATCTTTTGAATACCGTGTGGCACTTTTTGTAAATCAAGATGGCAGCAGCAATATGGCGCCCAGAAGGGGTCGAAAAAATGATTCGGTACTTCAATGAATTCCATAATTTTCGTTTAAAATTGATGAAAACAAGTTTATAATAATTTTCATGGACACATATTATATCGAGTTAAATTTTTCAGTTATTTTCGGTCATCTAAACTCTCCCCTCCCCCTCTCCACTCCAAACAGTGGCCCAAAAATTGATTTTCATACTTTTTTCTGCGTAATTATCTAAAAGCTTTCAAGTAAAAATTTTTTATATTAATCATGTCAAAGTAAACGTTGATGAATTGTTCTGATATCTTGTGACTACGTTACCTAACCTTAAAAATTGAAAAAATCAGTCTTCAAATCTTTACTGAACGATTTTCTTTCAGGATTAATTTCCATTTAATTGAATATATCTTATCATACTTTATATGCTTGATTTTTTCAATATCCAAACAATTCTAACCTAAAAATACAATAAACTTTTTTTCATGATTTTTCTTATGTCTAAAGTCAGATGCACTTTCAATAAAAAACACACATTTCTGTGTATTCAAAGGGGAAAAAATTTATGATAAACTTACTTCTTAACTAAACATTTTATTTACATCATAAGAAAATAAACCTTTTTCATAAAGCATCATCATAAAGATAGTGGCCAGCAATGTTTGAAAAATTGTATTTTTGCATCTCCATATCGAAATCCCGAATTATTAATTATAGAAAAAATTGATGAAAAAATTGAGTATTCTAAAAGAAAAGGTATAGCGATTTCATTGGATCAGCAGTAGATGAATTGTTTGTAAATAAAGTGTTATAGCTAGTGTATGACGGTAAGTAGCGGCAAGCATAAACTTTTGTAATAGAATGTGCATTTAATAATTCCTATTCCGCTCTTAGTATTACCCAAGATCAACGTGGACGTTGCGGAAGCATGATCTCTTTGGGGTGCTTAATTTTCGTGAGTCCTCTTGCCTCTCACGTTTCGGGGTGCTTCATTTTCCTGAGTCCCCTTGCCTCTCACGTTTCGGGGTGCTTGATTTTCGTAAGTTCCCTTGCCTCTCACGTTTCAATGCTTGATTAGCGTGTCATCTCGTCTAATGGACTAATATTGAACAAGAGACATAAGTTCTTTAGCTTTGGAATATCGCATGACTTAAAGTCTACTGGAAGAAATCGATATAAAACCATGACATTGTTGAATATTCGGCACTCTTTGTGCCGAAGAAAATCATTTTGCAACGAATTTTGAATTTTTTATGGGTTACTTTGTCGTACATATTGATAGAGATATTCTTGAATCTCTTGCTTGATGCAGTCATAGAGCAAGGTGATTCAGAATAGCTTCAGTGGCAGGAACTTGTAAATTGTGTCGCGTAGCTTCTCTCTTAAAAAATAGTCCCGATACCATCAGGAGCTCCTTTGCCATGAGCCGTCGCATGGCAATGCCATTCTGCCTGCACAGCGAAGTCGGCCTCGTGCATCATCAGATTCTGCATCTGATATCTATTCTTGAAGTGTTGTTTGGCTCCATCGGTCATGTATATTATTTTTCTAACATTTGGACAGATCTTTTTAATTAACGGCAGAATAATTTTTTGTGTACAATACACTGCAGCTGTATCGTGTGTTGTTGAGTCTGATAACACTACAGCACTATGATGTCCTATTTCTTGGCCTGCATTGTAGTAGAAAACGATTGTCACTAATGATCATTATTATAATATTGATCATTATTATAATGAAAAGCTTGAGCAGCATCTTGTGCGACATAAGCGAAGTTTTCTGCAAAATCAAGTTGAACCAAAACTTCATCATTTTGAAAATTTTCCTTACGTTCTGCAAAAAATTTAGATTGAGATTTAGCAAGAAAATGATGTAGTAATAATGACAATAAATGTTCCGTGAAACGATCGATGAAATCGACATCAGAAAGACACTCATGAAGCAAAGTACAACGGTCTGTTGATGTCCAAGTACTGAAAATAACTTGTAATAAAATTCTCATTTAATATTTCTGTGAGGTTATCTTTAAATTGATCTATTTTAGGACAATTTTCACACGTCTTTAGATAACATTTGTCATTAGGATTATTACACATTACGAATAGCATGCAATCTTCTTTACTCTTCAATGGCACTTTCAAGATTTTTGTGAACTCACCAAGATTAAGTGCATCAATCATATTCTTGAAATTTTGACATATAACACACGCATGAAGTATGAGTGCCAGAACTTCCAGCTAAAACACACCACTTAGGACGAAGTTCTGTGAATTTTGTCAATCCAATGTGTAGATTTTCATATTTTTCTTTAAATTGAGAATAAAGTACTTTAATATCCGAGAGTAGTAAACGCTTTTGCCTTTCCTCTTTTTAGCCATTGACTTTTATTTTGACGGTAGCTTTTTTATGTGGCATAATTCGACTGTTAAGGTCATCTTCATAAAAATTAATGACCTTCAAAATTGTTTCTTCTAGTAATTGTTTACCTTTTTTCGTTGTTGGTGAGGATAATACTCCGTCAGACATTCGAAGATCTTTTCCTTTTTTTGCCATTCTATAAGAAGTCTGAAATTCCTTACGAATACTCCAGCTTTCTGGAGCTATTGTGAGAATTGAACACGTAACGGATCATTTTCTGGCAAGCTAGCAAATTTCGATTTGATCCCATTTAGTAGTTCTTCTAATTGTTCTTCTCTAGAGATACATTTCTTTTTGTTGGGTGATTCATCTGCCACAGATTCATTATCATCCAGAGATGATGTGTTCAAGGTTCTATAAGAAGATTGAGATAATTCGCGTTGATCGCATAATCTTCTACAATCATAACATATAGTCGAATTTCTAGGCAGATGTGGGAATAATAAAGATACTTTTTTCGATATTTTACGCAAGCCTTTACCAATATGATTAGGATTGCCAAATGGATTCATACATCTATCTGTACGGCTGAAGTTATTGCTTTTTCTTTTTTTTTTCGAATTATTCATCATGATGGCTATTAACGAATATTCTCTTTACATGAGTGCGTGAATAAAGAAAAGTATGAGATGAACTCTGTCTAAGTAATATTTATCAAAAATAAAATCATTTGTCAATTACATTTCTTCTTTATATTTTTAACGAATAATGCAGCATTTCGTAGTAATAAATTATCTAAGATCGACAATAATACAATATTTTAATAAAGAATTATATTCATGAAAACTGAAACGGAAACAATGAAAAAAATAGTACTAACGAAACTTATTGCATATACGTTGAGGAATTTACGACAATGACATTCATAAGTGCTAAACATTGTGCGTTAAAGCAATGAATAAAGATTCATCATAATAGATAGTTTCATTCCAAATTATTTGTTCATACTTCTACTATGTATAATGAAATCAAACGGTACTCTTGGAACATTCGAATATAATTTTTATGTACAACTATTTCACGTATACTGTTGAATGTATAATCTGTCTAAAATATTTGAATCCATGAATTTGAGATAAAGCTCATGCTGTTAACAGTCGCAAATATAAATAATTAATTATTTGTATGCATTACAAATAAACTTTTTGTAATTCAACAGTGCGTCATGTAGTTGGTTAAATCTTTGTGAAACATCCAAATATGATTTCCATGTATAGACTTTACATACAAAATCTGTTCAAAATATTTAATAGAAAAGTTTCATACTCAGCGATTTAATCAACGTAGTATCAGTTCAGCTATTTAACGGTCAATGAGTAATGAAATTTGATTTTGAACATTTTACGTTTATATCGTTTTTTAAATAATTACAATTATATCTTTCACATAAATGTTTCAATATTTTAAATCTTTTTTTAATGATAAATGATACATTTTACTGAAATCCTATGTGGGACCTGTACAAGATATTATACAAGATTCCTATATAATGTCTTACACTAATCCTCAAAATATCAATAAATTCAAGTAGATCAATTATATCCGTAATTATTTGTCAAAATTTGAGATGGAATATCTAAAATACTTCTGTCCGATAATATGATAAATATAGTACCATCGAACAATATTGATATATTAATGCTGAATATCACTATGATGTTTTCAGCGTTTAATATACTTATTTGAAAAAATACAAAAAACTCATGTAAGAATTTTTGTATCCTGTACTTTGATAAAAATTTAAAGATTTTTTTTTTAGTTTCATAATAAAAATTTCTTTTCATTTTTCCTTTTAAATCTGTAAGAAATGTGTGTTTTTTATTGAAAGTGCATCTGACTTTAGACATAAGAAAAATCATGAAAAAAAGTTTATTGTATTTTTAGGTTAGAATTGTTTGGATATTGAAAAAATCAAGCATATAAAGTATGATAAGATATATTCAATTAAATGGAAACTAATTCTGAAAGAAAATCGTTCATGTGAAGATTTGAAGACTGATTTTTTCAATTTTTAAGGTTAAGTAACGTAGTCACAAAATATCAGAACAATTCATCAATGTTTACTTTGACATGGTTAATACAAAAAACTTTTTACTTGAAAGCTTTTAGATAATTACGCAGAAAAAAGTATGAAAATCAATTTTTGGGCCACTGTTTGGAGTGGAGAGGGGGAAGGGAGAATTTAGATGACCGAAAATAACTGAAAAATTTAACTCGATATAATATGTGTCCATGAAAATTATTATAAACTTGTTTTCATCAATTTTAAACGAAAATTATGGAATTCATTGAAGTACCGAGTCATTTTTTCGCCTTCTGGGCGCCATATTGTAGTCGCCATCTTGATTTACAAAAAGTGCCACACGGCATTCGAAAGATTGTAATTTAACAAAAATTTTGGGATTTTAAACAACTCGATACATTGCGTTGAATTTTGGAGAGAGAGATGATCCGGTTGACGCGTTTTGGGCCATATATATACATATACAGGGTGGTTCATTTTAATCGCCCCAGGCAAATATCTCGAAAAATATGAAAAATACAAAAAAATGTTTCAGACAAAAGTTGTATGGTTTCGAGGGAGACAAAAGATGATGCTATCAGTTTGACCTTGAAAAGTCACCTGAAGGTCACGTTAAGGTCATCTCCAATTTTTTAAATGGAACACCCTGTATATTTTTGTATATTCTTGTAGCTTATCTCGAGAGCTTTCCAAAACACTATGATATAATGTTTTTTCATTAAGAACTTTTTGAGTTATTAAGGTTTGAAAATAATAAATCCAATATTTTGACATAAACTATAAAATATCTTACAAAATATCCAATTTTCAATCATCTTACCCTAATACTTTTATGCACAGAATGATGAGACAAATTGACTAGTGTAAAAAAAATACACAATGTTTAAAAACACAATTGTTTAAAAAAAAAATTTGTAATTGTTGCAAATTTATACAGGTGGTTCATTTTAATCATTCCAGGCAAATATCTCGAAAACCAAGCCTGGGAGAGAAAAATATTCTATACAAAAGTTTTATGGCTTCAAGAGGACATAAGATAGTGCTATCAGTTTGACCTTGAAGAGTCACCTGAAGATCACATAAAGGTCACCTCCAATTTTTTTAATGGAACACCCTATTTTTTACTGCATATTCTTGTAGCTTATCTCGAGTGCTTTCCAAAACGCTATGATAAAATAATTTTCATTAAATATTTTTTAAGTTATAAAGCTTAAAGGTCACAATATGTGCCGATATTACTCAAGATAAAGGCAAGACCCTAGATTGATCCGACTGATGAAGGCAAGACTCGAGAGTGATCCGGCCGATGAAGGCAAGACTCGAGAGTGATCCGGCCGATGAAGGCAAGACTCGAGAGTGATCCGGCCGATGAAGGCAAGACTCGAGAGTGATCCGGCCGATGAAGGCAAGACTCGAGAGTGATCCGGCCGATGAAGGCAAGACTCGAGAGTGATCCGGCCGATAAAGGCAAGACCGATGAATTCCATAAGATCACATCAAAGTCACATTAAGTGTCTATTTTTGGTCTACAGCAAATGCTCAAATGTACCACCATTCTGCTGGATACATAATTGCAACCGTCTTTCAAATGCATTGACTGTTTTTCTGAGAACATCGGCTGATATATTTCTACATGCTTGTCTAATGCGGCCCTTTAGCTCTTCAGCTGTGGTGGGTGCGGTCTGGTAAACAATGTTTTTCAAATAGCCCCATAAGAAAAAATCTGGTGATGTCAGATCTGGTGATCTGGGAGGCCATGCTATATGACCACCTCTTCCAATCCAACGGCGCTGATAAGTTAAATTTAAAAAATTTTTTACAGGGCGTGCGTAATGTGGTGGTGCGCCATCCTGTTGCAACCACATATATTGAACTGTATTTTCATCGACAAACTCTAACATCCTTGGCAACACATCTCGTAGCATACGTAAATATGAGTCTCCTGTAACATTGTCATCAAAAAAGTGAGGTCCGATAATATGACCATCTAAAATACCACACCAAACTATCACCTTCCATCGATGCTGATTGTCTACATGCCGAACCCAGTGCGGATCGATATTAGAATAATAATGACTATTATGCCGATTTAGCATGCCATTGCTTTCAAATGCAGCCTCGTCACTAAACATAACGCGAGAAAAAAATGTGGGATCTAACTGAATTTTATCTATAGCCCACCTGCAGAAGTTAACACGAAGAATTTTATCGTTATCAGAAAGCTCTTGATTAAGTGTAATGTGATAAGGGTGAAAGTGATTGGCACGTAAAATTCTACCTACAGTTGTACGAGACACATTTAATTCACGACTAATTTGACGTTGACCAATGTGTGGATTTATTATTACCATTCCTAGTATGGTTACGATAATAGCATCGTCGTTATTTAATGGTTTTTTAGAACGTTTGCGTTTCAACAATCCCGTACGCGCTCTAGTTGTTAAACGCAAAATTGCTTTATGATCAGGATGTCGTCTATCTGGATATCTATCTTGATATTGACGAGCTGCTTCTCTAGCATTATTATTAGCGGCATAAAAAATACCAATTATATCAACAATTTCTGAGGGCGGATAATCTGCCATGTTAATAATGACACAATTCATGAAAGGAAATAACATGAATTTACTGTTGGACAAATCGTAATAAGAGCTAACTCGTATTGATCTTAACTAAAAACAACCCAGATAGCAAAATGACGCAAACTTTGCGCAAAGTTTACGGCAAACTCGAGCATGCGTTTGCAGCAAAATTACGACAAGGTGTGTCCGCAAAAAGCTTATCTTTTGCTGGCAATGCTTGTCGCAATAGCATGACACATATTTTAGGTAAATAATACGGTAAGCCTTGCCTAGCATAGCATGACAGCAAAATTGCGGCAAAAACAGAGCAAGCCTTGCCGTAACACGATACGACAGCAAAATTACGGCAAGAACAGAGCAAGCCTTGCCGTACACGATATGACAGCAAAATTACAGCAAGAACAGAGCAAACCTTGCCATGCATATAACGTGTGTATATCTGTTACGTGTGCAATGCGCGAAAATACATCGGTCGAACGAGGAGCCAATAATCGATATAATAATGCGTGTTTTTGTAATGTCAAGACAACTCATCTCTCAACTCGTTGGTAGCAACTCTGTTATTTACAGCATCATTTGATGAAAACATTTTGTCATAAATATGCTCGAAATTTTGTGAAAAGATAAAGCAAGACAAATCCTTGCCAGAAAATTGCCGCAAAAATTGAAACAAACCTTGCTGGCAAGATTTTTCAAAACGTGCTTTTAGCATTCGTGGCTATCTGGGAATCAGCTGTATTAGAACTTGATAAAAATGTTTTAAAATGTGTAATAAACAACATTACTGTAATAGATAAATATAAATTTGCAACAATTACAAATTTTTTTTTAAACAATTGTGTATTTTTTTGTGTATTTTTTTTTAGTCAATTTGTCTCATCATTCTGTGCATAAAAGTATTAGGGTAAGATGATTGAAAATTGGATATTTTGTAAGATATTTTATAGTTTATGTCAAAATATTGGATTTATTACTTTCAAACCTTAATAACTCAAAAAAGTTCTTAATGAAAAAACATTATATCATAGTGTTTTGGAAAGCTCTCGAGATAATCTACAAGAATATGCAAAAATATACAGGGTGTTCCATTTAAAAAATTGGAGATGACCTTGACGTGACCTTCAGGTGACTTTTCAAGGTCAAACTGATAGCATCATCTTATGTCCCCCTCGAAACCATACAACTTTTGTCTGAAACATTTTTTTGTATTTTTCATATTTTTCGAGATATTTGCTTGGGGCGATTAAAATGAACCACCCTGTATATATCCCTGTGTCCCTGAAATGACATATTAGTGAGACAATTCTAAGACGATTTTTCCTTTTGCAAAATTTCGTCCGAAGCTTAGTTTTCGAATTATTAAAGAAAGTAGTTGACGCACGACGAGTCGAGTACAAGAGGCAGGCAGGGGCGGCGCGATTCATCGTCAGCCGCGGGCGCTTACGCGGGGCGCCTGCTGCGATCAGCTGATCGCTGCACATGCACAGACACACATGCGAACACATACATTCTCTGTCTGTCTGTCTGTCTCTCTCTCTCTCTCTCTCTCTCCCCTCCTCTCTCTCTCTCTCTCTCTCTCTTTCATTCGCTCACTCACCTGTATTTTTTTTTTTTACGAGAGAGGGGAAAATGCATTTTATGCATACTCACCGGTCGATCCAGTGAGTTATGTGGGACTCGAGTACCAAGTCGAATTATCAACTCGGTACTCCCTACCCACTAAAAACCCTTCTCTTTTTATGAATTTTCTTTGACACACTGTCCCTCTGTCTTTCCCGAGATCTGTTTTCACATAACACAAAAAATAATTATTATTACCTTGCTCGATGACTTTTGATGTATTGCTGTAATTGCTTGAAGGAGAAATGAATTTTCCGATAGATCGTACAATCTCCAATTTAACGTAGATATCACGTTACACAAGGCAGAAATCCACACTAAATTATTAACTGAAAGTTTTTCTTCTTTCATGAACTGCATTCTTTTATAAACTTTAACGTAATCACATTTATTTACTCACTCGATGAGACGAGAAATTTACTGATGACTCTATCACTAATCACTGTCGAATAATAACTGTTGGCGATTAAAATCACTCGATGAAAGAAACGCGCGCGGACATGTTACTTATGACGCGACGACGTGACGACGCAATAATGCGACGGCAAGCAGTTTTTTTATGTTAAGGTACTACTGGCGCTATCGAACGCGATCATGTGTTCGATTCCATACATCGTATGATATCACACACATTCATAATAATAATAATATTAATATGTTAAATGTTTATTATGTCTACCACGCATTCTTCAATCGAACACATGATCGCGTTCGATAGCGCCAGTAGTACCTTAACCTACCGCAACCTATCATGACAAAAAACTGCTCCGTATATGCATAAAATGCATTTTCCCCTCTCTCGTAAAAAAAAAATTATAGGTGAGCGAATGAAAGAGAGAGAGAGAGACAGACAGACAGAGAATGTATGTGTTCGCATGTGTGTCTGTGCATGTGCAGCGATTAGCTGATCGTAGCAGGCGCCCCGCGTAAGCGCTCGCGCTGACGGTGAATCACGCCGCCCCTGCCTGCCTCTTGTACCCGTCATGCATCAACTACTTTCTTTAATAATTCGAAAACTAAGCTTCGGACGAAATTTTGCAAAAGGAAAAATCGTCTTAGAATTGTCTCACTAATATGTCATTTCAGGTGTTATTTTGAATCACCCTGTATATATAATATATATATATATATATATATATATATATATATATATGAAATGATAAAAAATAGAAATAATTAAATAACTCGCAAACAATATATTTATAAAAATTATAAGATATCTTAATATCGCTAGTCGAATAATCAAAGGATCATTGAAATAATGTAATCGACCAAACTAGCCAGAAAATTTTTTGTTTATTAATACGACGTTTCGACCATATGGTTGTGGTCCTTATCAAATATATAATGGAATAAAGATTTATAATTAATTAATTAACGATTTGAATAAATGATACGCTCACGAATTAAAGTGTGAACAATTCTCATACGATCGGGAGGAACATAGACGATAATCTTGTAAACTGCACAAGTCACATTTGCAAAAAACGTTATAACTAGATTTGAAATTTAGAGACAAATTGATGTGTCCGTGTGAGACTTCGTCAAGAAACTGAATACATCGAGAGGAACAACGAAACTACGTGACCTTTATTATTTTGTCGTTGTTTGTTTAAACTCTCCGTGTCTTTCTGTAGATTGATTAAATTATTGAATTTCTTGATATAGAACATCTCAGCAATTTCTCTCTTTCGAACATATTTTTCATTATGTAAAATATTAGGTTTCAACCAGTCAAAATCATGTCCGGACTCCAATCTATGTTTGCTTATGACCGAGTGATTGGTTTCATGTAACTTTATATTATTACAACGTTCTTTTACTCGCGTACGTAAATGTCTTTTTGTTTGCCCAGTGGATAAATTACAATTCTTACAGTTGCACGCACGCACGCACGCACGCACGCATGCACATCCTTTTATTATAATCAACCAATAAACTCTTTCTTTATCACACACATATCACGCGTATTTTTTGTCCAGACCCTTACACCGTTCTATCCGTAGCGAACGACAACGTCCGAAAATACGACCATTACATACATATGGGGTATTCCATGCCAAATCACTAAGGTCGTGACCCGACCATTTTTAATTTTCCTGATTTTTTTGTTGTTTAATACCCATTTAGAATAGCTTCTATGAATTTTTTCAAATTTTTATTTCAACCCCCCAAAAAGTTATAAGCATTTGAATATTTTAGGTAAAAAATTTTCAAATAACTGTAACTTGGCAAAAATTAGATATCATAAACTTTTTTTTCATTTTATTTGTTTGGAGATATAATTTTATAAAAAAAATATATAAAAATAATACATTTTTAGTTTTTTTATTTTTAAACCAAAACAGTTTTTTGAAAAGGAGTGACGTTTTTTTTCTACAAAAAATTCTCAAAAAATCGTTGTCTAATATATAAATTTATGAGATAAGTTCTGGGGTGGGATCTTTTTCATTCTACTTTTTTTCGAATTTCAAAAATAATTTTTTTTTTAATATTTTAATTTTTTACAGATAATGTACGCTTTCAAACCAAATTTTATTATAGATGTAAATTGCAGTGACTAATTACCGAAAATATCACATTTTTAAGACTACATATTCTATTATCGTCACTACTAAATATCTAAATTATTATGAACTAAATATTTTGAATTTTTTTTTCAATATTAAAAAGTTTGTTTTGCTTAGTCCTATATTACTTGTTATATTTTTGAATATAGTATCGACATATTTTTGAATTTAATGTCAACATTTACAGACAGGTTAACGACGAAAAGGAAAACAATCATTTATAATAAAGTAAAAGCCATTTCTTTTCTGTTCGAAATATCGTCCTAAGCGATTTCCATAGCGACATCCATAAGAATCAGAACAAAAGACACATCCTTTTTGTCACACATGTGTCTTCGATATACATGTCCCTTTCATTACGCTCATCCTCCACCCCAGTTCGTCTTGTACCGTGCACACGGCACTGCATCGTGCCATTCATTAATAAAGTGTTGTCTACGGAACCATGGCATACTTCTTTCTATCTCATCCCCTGTAATTTTGTCCCTACATCGCGGTCTCTTCATCTCCACATTAACATAACATTTTCTAATACGTTTAAATATTTTACAAGTTTCAGTATTTGTAGAATTAGAATAAATTCTACAAATACTGAAACTTGTAAAATATTTGAACGTGTTAGAAAATAAATGGATTTTACATTATTATAAATAACTGTTTTCCTTTTCGTCGTTAACCTGTTTATAAATAAATGTTAATACTAAATTCAAATGGTCCAAAATATAACAAGTAATATAGGACTAAGCAAAACAAACTTTTTTAATATTGACAAAAAATTCGGAAATTCGGAATTTAGTTCATAATAATTTAAATATTTATTAGTGACGATAATAGAATATGTAATCTTAAAAATGTGGTATTTTCGATAATTAGTCAACACGATTTACATCTATAATAAAATTTGGTTTGAAAGCGTACATTATTTGTAAAAAATCAAAATATTGTAACGATGCACCCCGTGCACCCCCTTAATTGCATCGTTTACCCGGCATGCGATCCGGGAGCTGCCGCCCGGCAGAACATCCGCCGGGCAAAGGCAGGGGCACGGTGCGCCCACATTTTTAAACGAACATTAAGTCGTTAAACGACGAGCCGAACACCGCCGAGTGCTGCCGACGTGCCCCGAACCGTCGACCGGCGAAAACCCGCGCTCGGCGCGCACCCGATCCCCTCCGAACGGGCCCTGTACCGTTTTCCGATAACCCGTTCGGAAGGGGGAATACCGCCGCGCGCCGGCGCGGGCAATTAGCCCGGTATAAAACAGGCATGTTCGGCAGACTAATCACCTTTTTCCAGCTAGCTCACAGCGAGTGAACTAGCTCCGAAAACCTAAACCGCTCCTGAAGAATAGCCAAAAAGATCCAAGGAAAAGAGGTAGAGCGAACTCTTCCTCCATCGAGTGTTCTCGATCCTCGATCAAGGCTCTTTCCTTTTTATTCTATACCCGACCGAAAAGAACGAACCCGAGCGCACTCCGGTTCGGTCGAGAGATCTCGACACGACGGTCCACGATCCGACCACCAAACGCCGTTGCATTTCATCTCGAGGTGGAGAGCAGAGCCACCCCGGACGAGCAGTTCTCGTCGGCACGGCGTTCCTCGAAATTCCAATCGCGGAAAGCATAGCGATAATTCCGAGGAAGATCCGTATCGCGGAAAATAATTGTAATTCACGGAATTACAACCAGCCTATCGCCACCAGAAAAACCGGACTAGACCGAGCGCCCAGACACGCGCATAGAAAAACACGACGCGCTACGGCAGCGGTCATTGACCGCGCGAAAACATAAACATGCGCATTGTAACAAGTAAAGATCCACGACGCGCATCGAATTTCATACCGAACCGCATCCGTATTGCGAGCGAGCGGATTGCATTTATTTCTCACGAACCTATTGCGCGCCGATTTAATACAGTCGAGCAGAAGCATTTACGGATATATTAGACCACGCGTTCACACCGCCCATGCCACGCGCTAGCAATACAACGAGCGTCACGCCTCTCGTAATCTCGCGTCACCACAGACGCACTCGGCGTCTACAATTCATGCACCTACACACACACACACACACACACACACACACACACACACACACACACACACACACACACACACTCTCTCTGTACAACACCACTTACACAAAATAAATACACTTTTTTTTCTAACCATACGCACACGCTCTCGTTATTACGATCCCTGATCCCTCGTACTATCCGACGGCACTTCAAGCGGAAGTCGTCCGTGACATTGGCGCCCGAACAGTAGTAAAACTAGAATACGAATAGAGCATGCATACATAAGAATGAAAGCGTGGATCTATAGATTAAGTAAAGACCAATTGATTACGATGGCGAAAGCGCTAAATATAGAAGATGCGGGTACTTTGGAGGAACTTCGCAAACGAATGAGTCGATTCGCGGAGGAACATCCCGAACAGGTCGACGCTTTCGAGGCGTACGCAGCGGAAGTGGGAACCCAGGGGGCGATTCCCCGACTAGCAGCCCCGACACCGGCAAACATAGATTTCCGGATACCCACGGCCACGGAAATGGCGTTTTCCTACGACAGTAAAATGATTAATCAAATTCGCAAATGGGGATGCCATTTTGATGGCCAGGACCCCGCCGCTTTTTCAGAAAGGGTGGGGGAGTTAAGGCAGGCGTATGGGTTCACGACAACACAACTCTTACAGGGACTCCCCGAATTATTAAAAGGAGACACGCTATTGTGGTACAGGAATTACCGGGACTCATGGGAAACGTGGAATGAGTTCGAACGCGATTTCCGGAGACAATTTTTACCTCGACGATACGCAGCTACATTGCGTCGAGAAATTATGGGGCGACATCAGCAATCGACGGAAAAGTTTGCACAGTACGTCACGGTAATGATGACACTGATGCGTCGGGCCGGAGGGTACTCGCGAGACGAGCAGCTCGATATCATTTACGAAAATATGAACCCGGCTTATAAACATTACGTGAGGATCGACGACGTACACAGCATAGTAGAACTACAGACCCGGGCCGCGGAATTCGAAGACATACTAGGTGTACAAATAAGTTTCCGCGGTTTTTTATAAAAAATTAGGAATTTATTGTGAAGGAACGGTACATTACGTTTTATTCAAAATATTTTCCATCACTTGCCACCACTTTTCTCCATCTTTCTGGCAGCATTCGGATACCACGTCGGAAAAACTCTTCATCTTTTGACGCTATCCACAAATCTACCCAATTTTTGGTATCTTCATATGATGTAAAGCGCTGCTCAGACAGACCATGTGCCATCGACCGGAACAGGTGATAATCAGAAGGGGCTAAGTCTGGTGAATATGGCGGGTGGGGTAAAACTTCCCACTTGAGTGTTTCCAAGTAAGTTTTTACCGCCGCCGCAACATGTGGACGAGCATTATCGTGTAGGAGGATAATTTTGTCGTGTCTGGAGTAGTAATGGGCGCGTTTTTCCTTGAGTGCCCGACTCAATCTCATTAATTGTGTTCGGTAGAGAGCTCCAGTAATGGTTTCGCTCGGTTTGAGCAACTCATAATGCACGACACCAAGCTGATCCCACCAAATACACAACATGAGTTTTTTTCCATGAATATTCGGCTTAGCTGTCGATGTTGATGGTTCGCCGGGCTTAACCCATGACTTTCTCTTCTTTGGGTTATCATAGTGGATCCATTTTTCGTCACCAGTGACTATACGATGCAAAAAACTTTTTTTTATGCCTGGCAAGCAGCATTTCGCTCATGCATAATCGGCGTTCAACGTTTCTCGGCTTTAGTTCATATAGAACCCAATTTCCTTGTTTTTGAATCATTCCCAACGATTTTAAACGATGTGAAATTGCTTGTTGAGTCACTTGTAATGTAAGTGCAAGTTCTTTTTGCGTTTGGGACGAATCTTCCTCCAATAATACTGCCAATTCCATGTCTTCGTACACTTTCGGCCTTCCACTGCGTTCTTTGTCCTCCACGTCAAACTCACCGTTCTTAAATTTTTGAAACCACTCCTGACAACTTCTCTCACTTAAAGCAGCCTCACCATATGCTTCTAGAAGCAATCGATGCGCCTCAGCTGCAGATTTTTTCAAATTAAAGAAGTAAATCAAAAGTTCCCGCAAATGATGCTTATTCGGCACAAAACTTGACATTTTCGCACGAAAAAAATTACGTGATGCTGATACGGAATCACTAATACTTCAAGGTTATGGTGTTGCCAGATGACGAAACTTGGGATATTACGTTTTACATCTGACAATTTCAACATGACCTTCTGGTGGTGCTATCTTTTGTCAAACCGCGGAAACTTATTTGTATACCTACAAGAACAGAAAGACGCAGTAAAACGCGAAAAAGACACCGCAAAACCGGCAATAGCAGGTATATAACAAAAAAGATTGCTGCTGGCGATGCAAGCAAAGAGGGCACACGCGCGCGCAGTGCCAGAGACAAGCAAAGAAATTTTGCTCCCAATGTGGGCGGGACGGAGTCCTAACAAGAGACTGCCACCCGAAAGCGGGAAAAGCCTCCGGGGCCGGGGAAAGCGCGGTCGCGAACACAACCCCGAGCCCCGCATAACATTCACGCCGCGATCGCACATAACGATAATTATTCAAGGACAAAAATACCAAGCCTTGTTAGACGGAGGATCGGAGATCTCTCTAATTAATCACATCACAGCCCAAGAATTGAACGGAAAGGGGTTCGAAACCAAAGGAGAAAGGGGGCCGGTAGGCCTGGCAAACGGATCCACGGGCAAAACGCAGGGATATATGGAACTTCCGGTTCAAATAAACGAACAGACGATCAGACACACCTTTTTCATCCTCCCACATATGGAAGACAGAGTAATCATAGGAATCGATCTGCTGTACAGATTACACTTAGGAATTCCACCACCACCGAGATATGTAAAAAAAATGCTACCAAAATGCAATGCAATCGGGGGATTAGCCGTGCAGACTCCAGAGGAAAGGGAGCGATTACAACAATTCCTGGAGAAGGAATTAGAACAATTTAAGGAAGTCCGCGGACCAACGGACAAAGCGGAACACCACATCAGATTAAAAGACGAAACGCCCAATCGCCATCAAGCAAAGATACCGACCACGCAATCCAGCTATGCAGGCCATTATCGATAAAGAGATGGACGAAATGATAGAACAAGGCGTGATCGAACCGTCACATAGCCCGTGGAGCTCTCCAATCGTAATAGTAAAAAGAAAGACGGCAAGCACCGGTTCTGCATAGATTTTCGCCGCGTAAATAACGTAACGCACAAAGACGCATATCCGCTACCACAAATCCTCGCGACACTTGACAAACTGAGAGAAGCGCGTTACCTATCCACTCGATTTAAAAAGCGGCTACTGGCAGGTGCCGCTCGCGCACAAAAGCCGACCAATAACCGCATTTACGGTTCCCGGGAAGGGATTATATCAATTCACGGTAATGCCATTCGGACTGCACTCGGCACCGGCCACATTTCAGAGACTACTAGATGCAGTCCTCGGGCCGGACTTAGAGCCTCACGTTTTCGTTTATTTAGACGACATTATCGTGATCAGTAAAACATTCCACGAACACCTCGAGCTGCTCGCCGAGACCTTTCGTCGCCTCCGAAATGCACAATTGCGGCTGAACTCTGACAAGTGTAAATTTTGCGTAGATAAATTAAGATATCTGGGACATATTATAGACCGGGAAGGGATTCGGACCGATCCGGAAAAAGTCAGCGCAGTGGCCGACTGACCGGAACCGCGAACTGTCAAACAGATTCGGCAATTTATCGGGATGGCCTCGTGGTATCGGCGATTCATTGCGAGTTTCTCCGAGGTAGCGGCACCGCTTACCCGATTAACAAAAAAAACGCACGCTGGACATGGGGAAACGAACAAGCGGAAGCATTCCGCACGCTAAAGGCGAAGTTGGTTTCCGCCCCAGTGTTGGCCTGTCCAGATTTTTCGAAACGATTTGTACTGCAAACCGATGCAAGCACCTCCGGCTTGGGTGCGGTTCTGACCCAACAACACGAAAACGGCGAAAGAGTTATAGCGTACGCGAGTCGAACGTTAAACGCTGCGGAACGGAACTACTCGGCAACCGAACTCGAATGCCTAGCGATCGTCTGGAGAATCCGGCGAATGAAAAGTTACTTGGAGAGCCTTCACGGTCATAACCGACCATCAGGACCATCCTTAAAGTGGCTACAAAAATTAGAATCTCCGTCCGGACGACTCGGACGCTGGGTGTTCGAGTTGCAACAATATGAGTTCGACATAAAGTACCGGCGAGGGGTACAGAACCGCGTGGCAGACGCACTGTCGCGACACCCCGAAATCGGTGCCTTGAAACAACGACGCTGCCGATGGTACGACCGAACCTTAGAGCAAGTACGCCAGGATCCAGAAAACAGACCGGAATACAAGATAAAGGAAGGGAAGCTATACAGACACATCCTGCACACGTTAAACTTCAAAGAGGAAAATAGCGACGCTCAATGGAAACTGTGCATTCCGACCCCAGTTCGTCAGAAGGTGCTTCAAAAGTACCACGACGCGCCAACAGCCGGACATCTCGGCATCGCGAAGACAATAGCAAGGATTGCCGAGGGACATTATTGGCCAGGAATGTTCCGAGATATAACAAAATATGTTCGGAACTGCGAGAATTGCCAGAGCCACAAGGCGTCACAAGAGAAACCACCGGGGGAAATTACACGCCATGGAGATTAGAAGACCCTGGCAGCAAGTATGCATTGACCTAATCGGTCCAATGCCCAGGTCTAAAAAGGGACACACGTGGCTGCTAGTCATGCAGGATCGTTTTTCAAAATGGACCGAGCTAGTACCGCTACGCCGAGCCACGGCTGACGCCGTCACACAAGCCGTGACAAACAATATAATCCTACGACATGGCAAGCCAGAAAGTATCTTGTCGGATAATGGCACACAGTTACGATCTCGGCAACTGGAAAAGAGACTGGAGGAATGCAACATCAAGCACGTAACCACACCGGCATACGCACCGCATTGCAACCCAGTGGAAAGGACTAACTGCTCCATAAAAACAATGATAAGCCAACACGTCGGCAAAGACCAAAGGACTTGGGATGAGAAAGTGAACGCACCCCAATTCGCGTATAACACGGCTGTACACGACGCAACGGGATACACACCAGCATTTCTAAATTGCGGCCGCGAATTGATCTGGTCTATGGACGACGACCCGCCGAACAGTCAACCGTCGGCTCCTGAATCAATTAAGAGACAGTTGGAAGAAGCCAACGAGCTCATCAAGATCAACCTCGCCAGAGCTTTCGAAAGGCAAAAACATTTCTATGATTTAAGAAGAAGAGCTTGGAAACCACATGTTGGCGAATGGGTGTGGAAAAGAGATCACCAATTATCCAAAAAAGCGGCAAATTTCAATGCGAAACTCGCGCCGAAATATAGCGGGCCCTACGAAGTGCGTCGGGTAATATCGCCTGTAATCGTAGATCTCCGTAGCAGGCGAGGGAAGTGGCTCCGGCACGTTCATATACAAGATTTGAAATCAGCAACAACCGATACCGAGTACAAGGACAACAACAATAACAACAACGACGATGACGATAGCGAGGACGAAAGCGAGTGACTTGATCCCCGCAAGTCACTTCGAATCGAGATGTCGAGCAACGAAGACATCCTACGAGCAATCGAGGAATACCTCGGCGAACCCTCCGCCACCGAAGCGCACTCCGGCTCCGCCACCTGAGCCGCAGCAGCCGCCGCAGCCGCGGCCGCCACGGGTCGGAACGATTGTCCAGCGTTCCGACCAGCAGAACGCCAGGAAGCGGGAGATGCTCCTGGCACAACCACCGCCACCACCAGCCAGGCGTCCGACGAGACCATATGAGAGGCCACTACCGCCTGCAGAAGACCGCAGCCGAGGCCCCGAAGGAGGAGATCCTGCGGCAAATGGGTCCCCTCACAGCGCCACCGATCAAGGTGGAAGTAGAACCGGGCCTCATCGTGGAGGTACCGCATTTCGCGGTACATGTGAGTCGGCGATATAAGCCGCGAACACCGCAAGGACGATGGATCCTGCGTTTTTCCGGGGACGGAAAGCTTCGCTATAAGCGAAAAATAAACTAGAGCCGTCCACTCCTGAGAGTCCATAAGTCCGACCGACCACCAGTCCGACCGACCGCTCCGAACACCGAGCTAAGCGAGTGCCTCAAATTCAGGCACAGAATTAAGGGGGGGGGGGTGATGTAACGATGCACCCCGTGCACCCCCTTAATTGCATCGTTTACCCGGCATGCGATCCGCCGGAAGCTGCCGCCCGGCAAAACATCCGCCAGGTAAAGGCAGGGGCACGGTGCGCCCACATTTTTAAACGAACATTAAGTCGTTAAACGACGAGCCGAACGCCGCCGAGCGCTGCCGACGTGCCCCGAACCGTCGACCGGCGAAAACCCGTGCTCGGCGCGCACCCCGATCCCTCCAAACGGGCCCCGACCGTACCGTTTTCCGATAACCCGTTCGGAAGGGGGAATACCGCCGCGCGCTGGCGCGGGCAATTAGCTCGGTATAAAACAGGCATGTTCGGCAGACTAATCATCCTTTTTCCAGCTAGCTCACAGCGAGTGAACTAGCTCCGAAAACCCAAACCGCTCCTAAAGAATAGCCAAAAGATCCAAGGAAAAGAGGTAGAGCGAACTCTTCCTCCATCGAGTGTTCTCGATTCTCGATCAAGGCTCTTTCCTTTTTATTCTATACCCGACCGAAAAGAACGAACCCGAGCGCACTCCGGTTCAGTCGAGAGATCTCGACACGATGGTCCACGATCCGAAACCAAACGCCGTTGCATTTCATCTCGAGGTGGAGAGCAGAGCCACCCCGGACGAGCAGTTCTCGTCGGCACGGCGTTCCTCGAAATTCCGTTCCAATCGCGGAAAGCATAGCGATAATTCCAAGGAAGATCCGTATCGCGGAAAATAATTGTAATTCACGGAATTACAACCAGCCTATCGCCACCAGAAAAACCGGACTAGACCGAGCGCCCAGACACGCGCATAGAAAAACACGACGCGCGCTACGGCAGCGGTCATTGACCGCGCGAAAACATAAACACGCGCATTGTAACAAGTAAAGATCCACGACGCGCATCGAATTTCATACCGAACCGCATCCGTATTGCGAGCGAGCGGATTGCATTTATTTCTCACGAACCTATTGCGCGCCGATTTAATACAGTCGAGCAGAAGCATTTACGGATATATTAGACCACGCGTTCACACCGCCCATGCCACGCGCTAGCAATACAACGAGTGTCACGCCTCTCGTAATCTCGCGTCACCACAGACGCACTCGGCGTCTACAATTCATGCACCTACACACACACACACACACACACACACACACACACACACACACACACACACACACACACACACACACACACACACACACACACACACACTCTGTACAACACCACTTACACAAAATAAATACACTTTTTTTTCTAACCATACGCACACGCTCTCGTTATTACGATCCCTGATCCCGACTCGTACTATCCGACGGCACTTCAAGCGGAAGTCGTCCGTGACAATATCAAAAAAAAATTTTTTTGAAATTAAAAAAAAATTAGAATGAAAAAAATCCCATTCCAGAATTTGTCTCATAAATCTATATATTGGACAACAAATTTTTGAGAATTTTTTGTAGAAAAAAAACGTCACTCTTTTTTCAAAAAACTTTTTTTTTAAAAATAAAAAAAACCTTAAAAAACTAAAAATGTATTATTTTTAGATTTTTTTTATAAAACTACATCTTGAAACGAATAAAATGAAAAGAGAAAGTTTATGATATCTTTAATTTTTGCCAAGTTACAGGTATTTGAAAATTTTTAACCAAAATATTCAAATGCTCATAACTTTCTGGGGGGGTTGAAATAAAAATTTGAAAAAATTCAAACTGTAAACTGCTCTAAATGAGTACTAAATAGTATCAAAAAATCAGGAAAATTAAAAATGGTCGGGTCACGACCTCAGGCTTGGAATGCCTCATATACATTATTTGAGTTTGCAATTTGAGATTGCACACGAAACGCCGGGACACACCCGAGTGGGTATCACGAGAACGAAAGACGGATAATACAGTGTATGTGATGAGGAAAGATTGAATCACTTGAGACTGCTTTTGCTTCACACAAAGTTACGTTAACAAAGTTACTATAATTTATTGCACAATGTATTTTACAAGAGTTCTGTACAATATTTGAATCGCGTGAGATCGAGCGAGACAGCGCATCACGGCTGTTCGCGTGAGAGCGAGCGAGACCGCACTATTCTGGCACACGCTATGAGCGGAGAGTCTGAAGGACGCAGAAGGCTCCTCCCATTCACCGAAGTGGAGGCACTGCGTTGGCCAGGGAAATCGCGCTCAAACTTTGTGATCGCGGCGGCACACGTAATCCTTCGAACGTCACGTCGAATGAACACTCTTGAAACTTAACCGACTTTCCGATTCACTGCTCTCCGATATTTCTGACTGCTCTCTTGACTTTTCTGAAACTGCTCTGCGTAACTTTTCTGCTCTCAAAACTACTCTCCAACTACTACTTTCTCCGACGATATAAAGGCTCGAAACGCGAGTCGGGTGATGATTTTTGGCCTATCTCGGTTAAGCACGTAAAATCGCGTGATATCGTGATTTTCTGATTGGCCATATATCACTACGCGATCACGCGAATCCTGCGTGATTTTAAGGATCAGGGCGGTGGTACGCGTTTTTACTTTACTTGAGCGCGACCGGATGGCGCCATCGATCCGTATGAACGCGTTAAAGGCATTTCGACCAAACTCGCATTACGGATCCTGAACATACATATTGCGCTGAATATATGCGCTTTACGAAATTCGGTCATAGATATTCTTAATTTTTTAAAAATATATTATTGGAATATAACAATTTAAATTAATATAATATGATTAAATTTCTCGTAAAATAATGTTTAATTTAATTATAACCAATTATTTTGCTAAAATCTATTTATATTTTTACGTAAATTTTTAATTTTTAATTTTAATTTAGATGGTAAATCTTCTTTGTAAAGTACATCTTTAAGAAATTATGATAAATAATTATAACTAATTAAATTTTAAATATTCAAGCTAAGAAATAAATATAATATTAATTGTTATACTGGTTATTTTAAACTTTTTTTCTACTATTTTATTAGTTGATTTTTTTTAGATTTTTCTGTTTAATTTCAATAAGTAAATTAAAATCTTACATGAATACTAAAGAGGATTTAAATGGAATATTTTGTATACTATAATAAAACCTTTATGATTTTAAAAACATTTAATATATATATATATATATATATATATATATACACTACACTAAAAGAAAATAGGGAACACTTTTTGTATACCGAAAAATGGTATTTTGAAACCTATTTTCAAACTATTGTAACTCAGCGAAAAATGATGGTACAAAAATTTTTAAGAAAAGCGTTTTGAAGCTCGAAGTTTCAACTTTAACATACAATCAATAGTTTTTTAAAGATCTTTTTATATTTTCACTATTATGCCCAAAAAAGGACACACGGTTTTATTCCTTAAAATTACGTATTTTTGACGTTCTATAGCTAGATAAGAAAAATTCTTCCGATAAATTCAACAAAATTTCCGAAAAGCATGATATTTTCTCTACAAAATGCTTTTTTTAAAACTTTCCTACGATTTTTTTTTGGCTGAGTTACATGACTTTGAATCTAAACCTGTATTTTTCAGAGCAATTGTCGTTACTCGGCGAAAAATCATCGTACGACATTTTAAAAATAGCATTTTCAAGCATGAAGCTTCAGCTTTAACGCGCTATCGATAGTTTTAAGAAATTTCTTCATCTTTTCAGTTCTATGCTCTAAGAAGGAAACATTGTTTTTCCTTAAAATTACACATTTTCGACATTCTGCAGTTGCTATAAAAAATTTTTTCTTAAAAAATTTATATCAATCTCCTCGTAATGCTCGTAAAAGCAACTTTTTTCTACAAAATTCTTTTTCTAAAACTTATCTACGATTTTTTTAGCCGAGTTACATGTCTTTAAAGACAACCTTAAATTTTATTAAAAAATGACGTTTACCGCCATGTTTACCGGCATTAACGTTACTCAATGTGCATCACGTGGAGTTATGTTCGCCGTATGAGGACGAGCATTGTCATGCATAAAGATGAAATTTCGATGATGGAGAGGCAAAATGTGAGGTCGTAAAACATCATTTACGTATCGCACACTCGTTATTGCTGGAGGTGGCAGGATTATCAAATCAGTTCGTCTTCGCATTCTTATGGTATGGGGGTGTATATTAGTGAGAAAACGAACTGATTTGATAATTCTGCCATCTCCAGCAATAACGAGTGTGCGATACGTAAATGATATTTTACGACCTCACGTTTTGCCTCTCCATCATCGAAATTTCTTTTGCATGACAATGCTCGTCCTCATACGGCGAACTTCACGTGACGCACATTGGGTAACGTTAATGTCAATAAACATGGCGGTAAACGTCATTTTTTAATAAAATTTAAGGTTGTCTTTAAAGACATATAACTCGGCCAAAAAAATCGTAGATAAATTTTTAAAAAAAGAATTTTGTAGAAAAAAAGTTGCTTTTACGGAGATTGATATAAATTTTTTAAGAAAAATTTTTTATAGCAACTGCAGAATATCGAAAATGTGTAATTTTAAGGAAAAAACAGTGTTTCTTTCTTAGAGCATAGGATTGAAAAGAGAAATTTTTTAAAACTATCGATAGCGCGTTAAAGCTGAAGCTTCATGCTTGAAAATGCTATTTTTAAAAATGTCGTACGATGATTTTTCGCCGAGTAACGACAATTGTTCTGAAAAATACAGGTTTAGCTTCAAAGTCGTGTAACTCAGCCAAAAAAATCGTAGGAAAGTTTTAAAAAAGCATTTTGTAGAGAAAATGTCATGCTTTTCGGAAATTGAGTTGATGAATTTATCGGGAGAAATTTTCTTATCTAGCTATAGAACGTCAAAAATACGTAATTTTAAGAAATAAAACGGTCTGTCCTTTTTAGAGCATAATAGTGAAAATATAAAAAGATCTTTAAAAACTATCGACTGTACGTTAAAGTTGAAACTTCGAGCTTCAAAACGCTTTTTTATAATTTTTGTACGATCATTTTTCGCTGAATTACAATAATTTGAAAATAGCCCATTTTTCGGTATACAAAAGTGTTCTCTATTTTTTTTTGAGTGTATATACAGGGTCTCACTTAATTCCAGAACCATTTTTTTCTATAATGAAAATTTCGTCAAGAAGGGTAAAGGTTGGTGTTTATTGACGCAACTTTACTCAATAATTACCGCTTTAGTAAGCGGTAATTATTGAATAAAGTTGCATCAATAAACATCGACCTTTACTTTCTTGACGAAATTTTCTTTAAGGAAATGCTTTTAACAGAAAAAATATGATTTTTTAATACAAAATAAAGTTTTTCACGTTATTACAACTCATAAAAATATTGCACGATAGCAGCATAACGATAGCGCCGAAACGGCGGAGCGCTCACATACACTACCAGGCGCGCAGCTCACTGACGTACGTTTAAAGGTGCTTATTGGCGCAAGTTTAGTCAATAATTACCGCTTTATTTTGTAGAAAAAAATGGTTTAGGACTTTTCAATTCAGTTTTCCACAAAGAATATCACGATACAAATAGTACCGCCAATTAAGTGGCACCCTGTATATACATATAAAAAAATAATTTATATATATATATATATATATAATTATTTTTTCTATAATATATGCATTTATAATACATTATTTAAAAAAACGTTTTTACATACATTAAAAATTTAGTACTCAAACTAGGTGAAAAATTATTGTATAGGAAAATTTGAACAATGAAATTTTTTAAGTTTCAAATTTCTAATTTAATATACTATCAATTGTTTAAAAAATTTTTTATTTTCAAGAAAAGTTAAAAAAATGTAAAAAAATATTATAATTTATAAAACTTTACTTCTGTTAGATTTTTTTGAAAGAAATTTTTTACTGAATTACATAATATTAAATACATATAATTTTAAAGAACAAAATGTCTTTTTTAAAGCATAGAATAAAGGAGATAAATAAATTTTCAAAAAAGTTTAACTAGCGTATTAAATTTAAGATTTTAAATTTCGAAATGTTTTTTAAATTCCTCATCTGCAATAATTTTTTAAGTTCCATCGATTTAAAAATAATGCAAATTTTAGTATATGAAAAAGATTTTTATTATTTTTTAATAGTATATAATAATTTTTATAAATTAAAATATATTAACTTTTATAATTTTTTGCTTCAGGTACATAAAAAACAATTTTAAAAAGGTAGAAGGAATTTATGCATATTTTTTAAGTTCTATATAAATTAAACATATTTTTAAATTCTATATAAATTAAGTTTAAGTGTATTTTTAACTTCTATATACATTAAGTTTAAATTATATTATATATGTTCATTTTAAATATAAACCTTTAAGTTATTAATTTGATTTGTATGTATATATATATATATATATATATATAAAAATTAAATATGTAAGAAATTATATTCAAATTATATAAAATTAAAATAAAAGATTAAATATTAACAGTATAATATTTATTATTAATAAAAACTATAATGATAATGATAAAAAATTATAATATGATGATGATGACAATTATAAAATTGCTGCTGCTGCTGATGATGATGATGATAACAATGATGATGATGATAACAATGATGATGATGATGATAACAATGATGATGATGATGACGATGATAACAATAATGATGATAATGATAATTATAATAATAATAAATGCTTATGATAGTAAAAATAACTATTAAAAATAATTATTAAATAATATTATTGAAAAAAATAAATTAATTTATAATAATTAAGTTAAATAATTATTTTTTAATTAATAATAAAAATTAATTGGATTAATTTTAAATCATTATTTAATTAAAATAATTATAATATATATAGTACATATTTAAACATTTTAAAATTTACATATTTATATTTTAATAAAATGCCAGGGCGTAAAATAGAATGAAATTTAGAGGAAAAAGAAAAATTAAAACAACAACGTCGTGAAAAAAAAGCTGAAAATCAACGTCAACATCGACAAGCTATGAGAATAATAAATGTTGATAATAGTTTACAAAACAAAATTAACCAAGGATATAATATTATTGATCTTGCAAGTGTTAGTGAAGTACATGATAATCACGTAACAACACATATGACTTCATTACAAAAACGTGTAGAATATCAATCTCCATATCGATTACGGAAAAAAAACCTCAATTAAATATGAATAATATAACATCGATGAATAATATAGTAGAATATTATATTGGTCCTATGGATGTGAATTGTATTCATTGTAATGCAAAACATTTCGCTCCTGAAAAGATATCTAATAAAGGAAATTCATTTCATGATTGTTGTAATCATGGTTCAGTACATTTGCAATGCCTGATTTTCCTGAATTTATTCGAACATTATTTGATGGCAGTCATATAAAATCAAACAATTTCTTTCAACATATTCGCAGTTATAATACCTCATTTTCATTTGCATCATTTAATGCTAACTTGATTAATTTTCAAAATTGGCGATCTGGTCCATATTGTTTTAAAATACAAGGACAGATTTATTATCAAATTAATACAGCATTTTATGCTATACATAATGAGAGTCCAACTTATGATCAGCTTTTTATTGTTGATTCAAATGAAGCAATAAATTATCGTCTTAATCAAAATTCAAATTTAGATTATGAAATCGTTCAAAATCTTGAATATATAATGCGAGACTGTAATATGTTTGCTCATTCTTATAAAATGATGGGTGAAGAATTAAAAAATCAACAACAATTAGAAATGGAATCTGGTGAAAAATTACCAGACATTACAATTACTATTTACTTTAAAACCAGGTATGGATCGACGTCGATATAATGCTCAAAGAACTAATGAAGTTGCTGCTGTTTTTTATACGACTGCTGATGGAAAAATTCCATATGTTATAATACGTAATAAAAATACTAAAACTTTGCAAAAAGTTAGTACTATGGATCCCAATGTTGAACCATGGATATATCCATTGTTTTATCCATATGGTACTCAAGGATGGCATCGTCATTTAACAAAATTAAATAGTAATCGACGAATAACCAGAGGACAATATATTAAATATCGCATGGCCATTCATGATGAATTTAATGTTTTTTTATTAGGTCGTCGTCTGTTTCAACAGTGGCTCGTTGATAATTATGTAAAAATTGAAAAGATAGAATTGATTATTGCAAAACTCATCAAAAAAGAATTACGTGCTGAAACATATCAAGGTTTAAAAGATTACATACAAACTATAGCGAATAACTTAAGTGGACGTATTAGACGTATTAGAAAAACGATTATACTTTCTGTTGGGTATATTGCGCCTTCTGACAGGCGCTGAGCACCACTGATTCTTAGAATATATAATTCTTAGAATAGACGTTTCTAGAAGTCGCGCTGGCCGGCTTATCTCTTAGCCAAGGACAGCTACACCGGATGCAGTTCGAAGAATCGCCCACTCGTTCGGAGAATCGCCCGAACGACTGCACACGGCACGGGAGTAGGAGGAGATAAAAGGCCGACCGAGAGACGGACCGTCGGAGAAGCATACGTGTGGTCAACGTGAACGGAGCATAACGACATGCTCGAATCTTCTACCACTTCGGACGTTCGCTAGCAAGATATAATATTGAGACATAACGACGTTGAGCATTCCCCGAGAAACCACTCCGCGAACACAACAATCCAACGACTCCCACAACGATTAACTATCACAACAATTGGCGCTGCGGCTTATTGAACCTGCAAGAAAATGGACCGAATACTTCAAGCGCTAGCAGAAACTGCGCAAAACCAGGAGCTGACATTACGTCAGATCGGTGAGTCACAAAAGCAAATGGCGGAGATACTATCACATCGAATATCGAGAACGGACGATACTGCAAAGTCGTCGCAATTCGCAAATCTTGCTACACGGCTCGGTAAATTCGTTCATGATCCTACAAGAGGTAAAACCTTTACGTTATGATTTGAACGACATAGAAGCACTTTCGCGGAAGGAACGAAAGGTTTAACCGATGCAGAGTGCAAAGAGCTACTTCTGAATGCTCTCGGGGACGACGAGTATCAGCAATTAATCAGTCGATTATCGCCGAAGAAACCGCAGGAATTGTCTTTGGTAGATCTTAGACAACATCTTCAAAAACAGTTCCATGATAATAAAACGTTATTTCAACGTCGTTTTGAGGCTCTCAATTTTCGTGCTTCCCCGCCAGCAACGGCTATAGAAATATTGGACAAAGTAAATGTTCTGGGAGATGCCTTTGAGCTCGATAATTTCAATATCGACCAGTTCAAAATTCTGCTAACGACTCTCGCCCTAAGCGATCACACCTACTACACGGAGCGAACAGTCCTCTTCAAGGTTGCTTCAGAAAAAGAAAACTGCACATTTCAAGACATTAGAGAAATCTGCTACGCCCATGCGAACCGCACGGCTGACGTCATGCGCGTTGAAGGACAACGCTTCTCAGAAATCAACGCAGTCAGCCAGTCAACGAAGAATTCACCTAAAAAGAAAGGTAAATATTACGAAAAGAAAACGAATCCTACTACACTGCATTACAAAAAAAAGAGAAATTCTACTACATTATCGCCATGCTATGGCTGCGGTTCCACGAAACACAGACGAGATGCATGTTCGTTTAAGAATGCAGAATGCAGAATCTGCAAGAAAACGGGACACATTGCTAGAGTTTGCTTATCGAAGCAACGAAATAAGATAAATACTGTCACATTACAAGGTGTTCTAGGCACAGGACATCGGTATCGCAAATACGTGCATATTACTATCAATAATAAGCCATTGAAAATGCAACTGGATACAGGAGCGGATGTAACTATGATCGGGAGAGAAACTTGGACGAATCGGTCGTCCTAAACTCCAACCTCTTACTACTTCATGTGTGAATGTTTCAGGACATCCAATGCATACCATAGGATTTTTTAACGCCTCACTTGGCTACAGAGACAGTATGATTAAAGCTCCAGTCATCGTACTTGATCGTCCAGAAACTGCATTAATTAGCTCTCAAGCAATAGATGAGCTTGGCTTAATTACTTACGACACAGGAGTCGTTGGAAATCTACAAATGATGAATACAATTACGGTAAATTCATTTCATAAACAATTCACAGAACTTTTTAGTAGTTCCACAGGTGAATGCACTAAGATGACGGTTCATCTGCGACTGAAACCAGATGCGAAACCGAAACATATTCCACGACGTCCAATCGCACTTGCATTAGAAGAACCAGTCAACGAGGAACTGGATAGACTCGTTAAAAATGGAATTTTAACGCCAGTCGACTTTTCAGAATGGGCGGCGCCCATAGTAGTTGCACGTAAGGCAAATGGAAAAATACGTATTATATTTGTGCAGACTACTCTACAGGATTAAATGACGCACTTGACGCGGAGGATTATCCAATCCCAGGTATAGAGGAACTTATGGCAAAACTTCGAGGAAGTTCTATCTTCTCACAACTAGATTTATCGGATGCTTACTTCCATCTAAGACTGGATGAGGAAAGTAAGAAGCTAACTACAATAAACACTCATCGAGGTTTATTTGCTTACAATCGGTTGGTTTTTGGTTTTAAAACCAGCTCCTGCAATTTTTCAACGTACGCTGGAACAGGCACTTACAGGTATTCCAGGCGTACTCGTCTATCTGGATGACATTCTGATTTACGGTCAGGAACGCACAGAGCACGATACGCGTTTACACGCTGTGCTAAATCGCTTGCAAGAATGGGGTTTTCGACTCCAGAAGGAAAAATGTAAATTTCATACTTCAGTAGTTAAATACCTTGGATTTATTGTTTCAGCTAAAGGTATTGAGCCTGACCCAGCACGTCTTCGACCTATTCAAACAATGCGAGCTCCAACGAATGCAAAAGAGATGCGCTCGTTTTTAGGTCTAATAAATTACTACGGGAAATTTGTGCCAAATTTGCATCGACTCAAAGCACCATTCGAAGCTTTGATCAAGAAAGATGTACCCTTTGTGTGGACAGCAAAAATGAAGAAAATGTTTGAGGATATTAAAAATATTCTCACTGGACCACTTCTACTAGCACATTACGATCCCAGACAAACTCTGATCGTTGCAGCAGTTCGATCGGAATTGGCGGCGTTTTGTTACAGCGCGCCCCAGATGGCCAGGTAAAAGCAGTCTTCCACATGTCAAAAGCATTGACAAAGACTCAACAGAATTACAGCCAAATCGAAAAGGAAGCTTTAGCGTTAGTTACTGCTGTTGAACGTTTTCGAAAATTCGTATATAGCCGTCACTTCGTGCTACAAACGGATCATTGTCCACTTCTAGCCTTTTTTAAAACGTCGAATACAAAAGGTCTAGATACACGCACAGCAAATCGTTTGAAACGATGGGCTCTTCGGTTAATTGGGTACGACTTCGACATAGAATATGTCAACTCCGAAAATTTGATCAAGCGGACGCTCTTTCAAGATTAATACCGAATGCAAAACAAGACGTAATAGACGCCGACCTCGAAGAAGTTGGAGCTGCGCTACAGGAAACAGATATAGAGCTACAACAGATTGTCAACGAATCAGTACAGTTCTTACCTTCAACGGCTCGACAAGAGCTTCAAAGTGCAACATTCAGCGATGGGATTCTCGCTGAGGTTATAGATCGTCTACAAAACGGATGGCTCAAATCGGACGTAACTGATAAAGAGTTAATGTCATATTATCGTCGTCGCGATTACTTAGCCATAGTTGATAATACATTAGTAGCAGCGGCTCGTCGTTCTGAACGTCTTTTGCATCAAATTCGACCAGATTACAAGACATTGGGAGGAACTCGTCCCTACCGAGGACAGCATTCTTAAGCAAGGGAGGAATGTTGGGTATATTGCGCCTTCTGACAGGCGCTGAGCACCACTGATTCTTAGAATATATAATTCTTAGAATAGACGTTTCTAGAAGTCGCGCTGGCCGGCTTATCTCTTAGCCAAGGACAGCTACACCGGATGCAGTTCGAAGAATCGCCCACTCGTTCGGAGAATCGCCCGAACGACTGCACACGGCACGGGAGTAGGAGGAGATAAAAGGCCGACCGAGAGACGGACCGTCGGAGAAGCATACGTGTGGTCAACGTGAACGGAGCATAACGACATGCTCGAATCTTCTACCACTTCGGACGTTCGCTAGCAAGATATAATATTGAGACATAACGACGTTGAGCATTCCCCAAGAAACCACTCCGCGAACACAACAATCCAACAACTCCCACAACGATTAACTATCACAACACTTTCTTCTACGTTTCTTGGGTCACCACGTAATATGTTACAACATTATCAAGATGTAATGGCAATTGTTAGTAAATTTGGTAAACCAGATCTTTTTATTACCATGACTTGTAATCCAAAATGGCGTGAAATTGAGGAAAATTTTTTGCCTAGTCAACAAGCTTGTGATAGGCCTGACATTTGTGCTCGTGTTTTTAACATTAAAAAGATTATTTAATTAATTTAATTGTGAAACAAAAATTTTTAGTGAAGTAGCAGCGTTTGTATATGTTATTGAATTTCAAAAACGCGGATTACCACATATTCATATATTAATTACATTAAAATATAATTTTAAAATAACATCACAAATTGTTGATAAATATATTTCTGCTGAAATTCCTGATCCCTATAAGAATCCAATTTTACATAATATAGTCATGAGACATATGATTCATGGACCTTGCGGCGATTGATGTTTGGTAGATGGGCAATGTTCGAATCATTAAATCCAAAAATTTTATCTTAAAGAAACTAGAATGGATGAAGATGCTTATTATCGTCGACGAAATAAATGCTTTGAACGTCTTGGTAAATATATAGTTGATAATCGTTATGTTCTTCCACATTGTCCTACTTTATCAGTTATATTTAATTGTCATATTAATATTGAAATAGTTTCAAGTATTAAATCAGTTAAATATTTATATATATATTTATAAAGGACATGATGCTGCTGCTATAACTATTGAACCAACAACACAAAACGTAATTATTGATTATGATGAGATACATAATTATATTGGAGCTCGTTATGTTGGACCTGTGGAAGCCACCTGGCGTATTTTTAGTAAAAAATTACAGGATAAAAGTCATGCTAATTCGTTTGCTAGTCCACCTTCCTAATGAACAAAATATTATAATTGAAAATGAATCTACTGAAGGCGCAATGTTTACTGCTTTAAATCAAGTTACTATGTTAATAAACTATTTATTATACTTTTTATTAAACTCACGTGATGAAGAAGCAAAACAATATTTATATGTAGAAATTCCACGTTATTACATATTTAAAAAAGAAAAAATTAATGGTAAAAATGTATCATGTTGGGTCAAACGCAAAAGTCATTTTAATTGTGTAGGACGAATGTATTCTGTTAGTCCAACACAAACAGAATTATTTCATTTACGATTATTATTGCTTACAGTAAAGGGCGCTACAAGTTTTAATGACTTAAGAACTGTAAATGGACAATTTTATCAATCGTTTTCAGAGACATGTTTAGCTTTAGATTTAATCGAAGATGATGATGAATGGAAACAAGCTATGAATGAAGCTGTTGAATGGATGATGCCACGACGACTTCGTAGATTATTTACGTATATTATTACACTGTCGGCCATTACAGCCAGAAGAGTTATGGGAAAGTTTTAAAATAGCAATGTCATAAGATTACATCCGACATTTTGGTATGTTACAAGGGCAAAATAAAGCATATGAACAAATAAATAGTATACATCGTGCTGAAGGTAAAAGTCTTGCCGATTTTCCAGAAATGAAACAGTTAACAGAAAATAATACAGAGGAAGATTACGTGACACTTGAAGAAGCTATGGAAATAGGTACCGAACAATACAAACAATTAAATGAGAAGCAAAAAGAAATAATCGATCTTATATTAAATAAATTAGATAGTGATACTGATAATAATTATTGTTTTTATATCGATGGCCCGGGTGGATCAGGGAAAACATTTATATATACAACTATTTATTATTTAGCTAAAATTAAAAATAAACGCGTAAGTATAATGGCATTGCAGCGACGTTATTACCTGCTGGAAGAACGATTCATAAAACGTTTGGATTACCGGTTCCATTATTTGCTAATTCATCATCTGCTATTAAAATCCAATCAAAAGAAGCTCAATATTTAAAAGAAACGGATATTTATATTTGGGATGAAGCACCAATGGCCTCACGATATGCTTTAGAGATTATGGATCGTACCTTGCGTGAATAATGATTATTATGAATAATGATTTACCTTTTGGTGGAAAAATTGTTATATTGGGTGGTGATTTTAGACAACTTCTACCTATTAAAGTACATGGCACTCGAAATGAAATTGTAAATCTTTCTATCAAGTTTAGTCCTATTTGGAAACATTTTGTAAATTATTCTTTGATACAAAATATACGAGTTCTTCCAGAAGAAATGGAATTTGCAAAATTTTTATTAGATATGGGAGATGATATATTAAATGATTTCAATGATAATATACAAATTCCTGAATGTTGCATAGCACCTATTAATGTTGATATTGTAGAAGATATATATGGTAATTTAATACGAAAAAAAGAATTTGATAAAATAGCTAAATGTGCTATACTTTCTGTAAGAAATATTGATGTAGATGAAATCAATAAAAACGTTGTAGAATTATTAGATATAACTGGTGAACGAATTTGTACAAGTATAGATAGTATCATAAATTGTGGTGATATTGGGAAAGCTTTGTTACCAGAATATCTAAATAGTTTATCTCCATCATCTCTCTCTCTTCATGAATTACGATTAAGACCAAATTGTATTATTATATTGATCAGAAATCTTAATATTAATGAAGGTCTTTGTAATGGTACTGATTAATGATTATAGAACTTACTGATCATTTATTGAAGTGTAAAATTTTAACAGGTGATAAAACGAGATATTGTTTTTCTAAATCGTATAACATAATATTGAAAACGTTTATCCTTTTACCTTTTCAAGAAGACAATTTCCTGTAAAATTAGCTTTTGCTATGACAATTAATAAATCACAAGGACAGATGTTTGATAGAATATGAATAGATTTTCGCAAAGATATTTTTAATCATGGGCAACTTTATGTTGCTTTCTCACGAGTTCGTTCTTGGCACGCATTAAAAGTTTTTCTAGGTAATCAAACAGATAATGTTTGTGTCAAAAATTATGTGTATAAAGAATTATATTTTTAAACTTTAAAATATTAATTTATATGTATAGACAATTTTAGATATTTCAGATATTTTCATTTTTTTATTTGATATGATGTTTTATAAAAATATATAATAATAATATAGAAATATATAATAGAAAGATACAAAATTTCTTTATTTTAAATTAAATTAATAATAAAATTTTAAATAAGAAAAGATTCATAAAAGATATAAATTTATAAGCATTTTTTCTCATAAAAGTTTAAAGTTCTTAGTAACAATTTATAAATATATGAAAAACGTAATTTTTTAAAAAGATTACTTTTAGTTAAATGATACAATTTATAATGTATTTAATAAATAAAATTAAATTCTTGAATGTCGCCAGTAGATAAAATAAAATAACGTAATTTCAATCGACCACACTGGCAATTTATTGATTAATAAAGGATCACTACGTTTCGACCATTGGTTTTGGTCCTTTTCAAGTGAACTACAAAAGTTTACAATATCATAAAAACAATAAGAAGTGAATAAAAAAGGAAAAAAACGAAAAAAAATTAATTAATATATACGTACAAAATCTTAGTTAACCAATAAATAATGAGAAAGAGAAATCACTTGTCAAGATCGTCAAGTCAGCTCACCTCTCACAAATAAGGAGAGACTAAACAGCCTTTATTAGTTTATCATAAATACTGTTCAGACTCTCAGTATCGTTCTGCAAGTTAATCGTGTTGTCAAACTTTTTTATAAAAAACATTTCAGCAATTTCTCTCTTTCTCACGTGTTTTCGTTGTGTAAAATAATCGGTATTGACTAGTCGAAGTCATGGTTGAATTCTAATTTATGTTTACTAATCACAGATAGATTGCTTTCGTGCAATTTTATATTGTTAAAATGTTCTTTGACACGAGTGCCTAAGTGTCTTTTCGTTTGGCCTATATATGAATTAATCTTTGCTGGTTAATTTATACACGACTTCGGTCCTGTTGTTAGTAGGCAATCTATCTTTTCCGCGTTTAATCAAAACGTTAAGTTTTTTCGGTACATTATAGACGACACTAAGACTTAATATTACTAAAGATGCGGCTAATCTCATCACTAAAGCCCTCCACAAACGGTAAAGAAATATAACAAGGTATAGCCGCATTATCACTCTCAAAATTTGTATTTTCATTGTCACGATGTTTTTAAAAAATCAAGTCTTCTTTTAACGTAACGGTTAATAATTTGATCTGGAAAACAATTGTTGGAAAGAATCTGTTTAACAATATCGATATTCTTAAAATGAAATCGGACGTCAGATAATAAAATAGCGCGATCGACAAGATTATAAATTGTGTTCATTTTATATTTAAACGGATGCTTAGAATGAAAATTAATGTATCTATTAGAACAAGTAGGTTTTCTATACCAATTGGAAAAGCCGACCGTCAGAACGAATAACCATGGTGTCCAAAAAATTAATGCAAAAAATCAGACTCAGTCTCGTATGTAAATGTCAAACGTTGATGATAAGCGTTGAAAGTCGATACAATCTCGTCAATCTTTTTTTGTAGCTCACTTGAAAAGGACCAAAACCAATGGTCGAAACGTAGTGATCCTTTATTAATCAATAAATTGCCAGTATGGTCGATTGAAATTACGTTATTTTATTTTTATCTACTGGCGACATTCAAGAATTTAATATTATTTTACGCTCCTGGACCCTATTATGGAGCTTCCCCAATCTGATCCGTTCTTCCAAATGATTACGAATCGGTTTGGCAATATCACAACCTTGTTGAAGTCATGGATCAATAATAAAAAGAAGATCTGCACTGCTAAACAACAACTCATTTTCCTACTTCGATGCAGGAGCTATGACTTAATCCCGTCTCATATTGACAAGTTAAAGATCAACATCGCTTTTCATAGCAGCAGTGTCAACCGTATTTTTGAAAAAACCACGAGAAAATACCGTTATAGACTAGTGAATTTAGAAATCAAAGACCTTAATTTTAACCTTAATTATTTACGTGCTAATGTTGAAAGGATTGAAAGAAAACTCAGTGAAAGTTTACCACGAGATTTATTACTCAGGTTTTTTAAGTTTAATGAATCTAAATTCGTAAGAATTAATAACAGAATGAAAGCTAATTTAAATAAAAAATTTAATAATTTGACCGTTAATAATAACTCAGTTTTGAATCCTTTCAACAATATTGACAAAACGCGGTGGCTGGTTAACATTAGTAACAAGAATATTCCTGACAGGGTTTCTGAACTTTTGAGTCTTGGATGACAATTTTGGATTACCCGTACTTCAGTCTTGTAAGAATGACCGCGTGAGTGTCGTTCTTGGGACTTTAAAGAACTTTGAAAATAATTATAACCGTTTCCCCCGTGAAGCCGTCGAAATGACCAGAATCTCGGTCGCTAATTCTCTCCAAAGGTTTCTGTGCGAGAGCAAACATATTAATTTTGTGGATAGATACATTCTCAAAAATTTTTCTCTCTGCAGACGGTTTTTGCGTGAGAATGATGATTTGTTTGTCACCAGAGCTGATAAGGGTCAAGTCACTGTTGTTATGGACAAAATTGATTATGTAATAAAATGGAAGCTCTTTTAAATGATCAATCCACTTATAAAAAATTGAACAGGGATCCGATCAGGAAAATAACTAATAAAATTAATGCCATTATTAAATCTTGGCGAAGTAACGATTTAATCAATGAATCTACATATAAAAAAATTAAATTCTACTAATGGTAACTTGCCACGTTGTTACGGTTTGCCTAAGATTTACAAAACGGGTTTTCCACTGCGGATTATTGTATCATCACTGGGTAGTCCTTTATACAATGTCGCGCAATACATCCAGGATATACTACAGATTTCAATTTTGGAACCTAAATCTCATATTAAGGATGATTGGACCTTTGCTAAGATTTTGAAAGACAAATATATTAATGATGACGATGTAATGATTTCGCTGGATGTTGCCGCATTATTTACTAACATCCCTAAAGATTTGGTGTTGAATGCTGTCACTAAACGTTGGAATTACATTGCTTCTAACACTAAATTTAATTTATCTCAGTTTTTGTACGCGATAGAAACGGTTTTGGATTCCACTAGTTTTTCGTTTAATGGACAGTTTTACGAACAGATTTTCGGTAGTCCTATGGGGTCCCCCTTGTCTCCTATTTTGGCTGACATCGTTATGGATGATTTGGAACACATTGTTTGAGTCAGTTAAGTTTTAATGTTTCGTTATATTATAGATATATTGATGACATTTTTACTATGTTCCACGCTCAAAGATTGACGAGATTGTATCGACTTTCAATGCTTATCATCAACGTTTGACATTTACATACGAGACTGAGACTGATTTTTGCATTAATTTTTTGGACACCATGGTTATTCGTTCTGACGGTCGGCTTTTGACCGATTGGTATAGAAAACCTACTTGTTCTAACAGATACATTAATTTTCATTCTAAGCATCCGTTTAAATATAAAATGAACACAATTTATAATCTTGTCGATCGCGCTATTTTATTATCTGACGTCCGATTTCATTTAAGAATATCGATATTGTTAAACAGATTTCCAACAATTGTTTCCAGATCAAATTATTAACCGTTACGTTAAAAGAAGACTTGATTTTTAAAACATTCGTAACAATGTGAAGACAAGTGATAATGCGGCTACACCTTGTTATATTTCTTTACCGTTTTGTGGGGCTTAGGGGTGATGATTAGCCGCATCTTTAGTAATATAGGTCTTAGTGTCGTCTATAATGTACCGAAAAAACTTATGTTTTGATTAAACGCGGAAAAGATAGATTGCCTACTAATAACAGGACCGAAGTCGTGTATAAATTAAACTGCAAAGATTGTAATAATTCATATATAGGCCAAAAAAAGACACTTAGGCACTCGTGTCAAAGAACATTTTAACAATATAAAATTGCACGAAAGCAATCTATCTGTGATTGTAAACATAAATTGGAATTCAACCATGACTTCGATTGGTCAACACCGATTATTTTACACAACGAAAGACACGTGAGAAAGAGAGAAATTCAAATGTTTTTTATAAAGATTGACAACACGATTAACTTGCAGAAGAACACTGAGAGCTGAACAGTATTTATGATAAACTAATAAAGCTGTTTAGTCTCTCTCTCCTTGTTTGTGAGGTAGGCTGACTTGACGATCTTGACAAGCGATTTCTTTTTCTCATTATTTATTGGTTAACTAAGATTGTACGTATATATTAATTAATTTTTTTCGTTTTTCTCCTTTTTTATTCACTTCTTATTGTTTTTATGATATTGTAAACTTTTGTAGCTCACTTGAAAAGGACCAAAACCAATGGTCGAAACGTAGTGATCCTTTATTAATCAATAAATTGTCAGTGTGGTCGATTGAATTATTATTTTAATAAATAAAATTAAAAAAAATAAAAATAATTTATAATTTTAAATATAATTATTTTTTAAACACAATTAAAATTATATTTTTAAAGTGATTTAATTAAGAAGTATAAAAAAATATGAGAAATATACACATACATATTAAAATTATATATATATATATATGTATATATATAATTGTAAATAAATAAAAATATTATATTTTAGAAATTATTCTGAAATTCATAAAAAAATGTAATAATTTTAATAATTACATTTATACTATTTAAATATATTATAATGTTCATCAAAATAATTGCATATCAATAATTATTGATTCAAATTAGATTTTTAAAGTAACTGTACGTCTATGTTTTTGTAATATCAATATTTATGCAGCAATGTAATTTCGCAGCAATATCAGTGGAATTAACGAGAACGTGATAACACTAGTAGTTTTCTAAGATTTAAAATCCAAATTGAAATAATACAAATTAATATAATTTCTTCGCTAGAATAATTATTTCTAAAAAAATATATATATATATATATATATATATATATATATAGTTTTTTTCCCCAGAGAAGGGAAAAAGCATTTACGCACCCCCGTCCACCCGTACGGCCGGGGAGTGTGGGACTCGCCCTAACAGACCATACCTATGAAAACCCTTCTCTTTGCTATCACTTCAGTCCTTATGACTAGAATTCGAGATACTGATTGCACATGACTTCCCGCAGCATATATAGAATATTCTACATAAAATTATACAAATTATTTTATTATTATTAGGTGTACAAATAAGTTTCCGCGGTTTGATAAAAGATAGCACCACCAGAAGGTCATGTTGAAATTGTCAGATGTAAAACGAATATCCCAAGTTTCGTCATCTGGCAACACCATAACCTGGAAGTATTAGTGATTCCGTATCAGCATCACGTAATTTTTTTCGTGCGAAAATGTCAAGTTTGTGCCGAATAAGCGTCATTTTGGGGAACTTTTGATTTACTTCTTTAATTTGAAAAAATCTGCAGCTGAGGCGCATCGATTGCTTCTAGAAGCATATGGTGAGGCTGCTTTAAGTGAGAGAAGTTGTCAGGAGTGGTTTCAAAAATTTAAGAACGGTGAGTTTGACGTGGAGGACAAAGAACGCAGTGGAAGGCTGAAAGTGTACGAAGACATGGAATTGGCAGTATTATTGGAGGAAGATTCGTCCCAAACGCAAAAGAACACAATTAATGAGATTGAGTCGGGCACTCAAGGAAAACGCGCCCATTATTACTCCAGACACGACAAAATTATTCTCCTACACGATAATGCTCGTCCACATGTTGCGGCGGCGGTAAAAACTTACTTGGAAACACTCAAGTGGGAAGTTTTACCCCACCCGCCATATTCACCAGGCTTAGCCCCTTCTGATTATCACCTGTTCCGGTCGATGGCATATGGTCTGTCTGAGCAGCGCGTTATATCATATGAAGATACCAAAAATTGGGTAGATTTGTGGATAGCGTCAAAAGATGAAGAGTTTTTTCGACGTGGTATCCGAATGCTGCCAGAAAGATGGTGAAAAGTGGTGGCAAGTGATGGAAAATATTTTGAATAAAACGTAATGTACCGTTCCTTCACAATAAATTCCTAATTTTTTAAAAAACCGCGGAAACTTATTTGTACACCTAATATATAATAGTGATAGATAATAAATAAGATTTGACAATGAATAATTATATTTAAAAAATTTGTATGTATTTGTGAAAAATATATTTTTGAAAAGCTTCTGTTTGTTAAAATTTCTCTTATTTATTATTTCTTATTTCTTATATATATTACATCTTATTTTATTAGTTATTTTATTAAATTATATTTCTATTATATATATATTTACCTTTTTGAAGGAGGAGAAATATCTAACGCATATCCCATTGACCATCCGGCGAAGTAGTGTGAGTATCCATTAAACCATTCTCCCTCTCTTTTACAGTCACTTCTAATCGCGTGATTGGAGAACCATGTATTACTTCCAAGAATGTATATGTACTGCAATATAAAATGGCGCTGAGAGATTCTATGGCATCCATGTCTCTTCATTCGATATAAGCTAAATGATTGAAATATCCGCTTTCTAGACAATCGTTTCTTTCTAAACCTATCTGTAACAATAAGCAACTTTGCAATGCATATAGATTAATATCAATATAACGAAAGAAAATGTATTATAATAAAAAAAAATTATTTTAAAAATCTAAAAAATAACATTAATATATATATATTAAAATGTGATATAATAAAAACTTGGTTCTTTACGCTTGTCAGAAACACAACAACAGAAGTGCTAGAACATATATTCTTATTCCAAAAAAATGCAATGTAATAAAAAATGTAATACAAATATTGTATGAAAATTTGATAGACGTAATGAGCATAACAATTAATATAAATAGTAAAAAATGATAAGCAAAAATTTTATTATTTTGTGTGTAACTTTTAATAATGCCAGTGCATTATAATTACACACAATTCTTATGGAATAAGAATATTAAAAACAGTATACAGTAAACAATAGTAAACAATGTATAAATATATATATATATATATATATATATATATTTATTTATTTATTTTTTTATTTATTTGTATGTATGTGAAAATTTTTATTTAACATCTTAAAGTTAAAAAATTAAAAATACAGAAATTTTACTATTGTTTCCATATAGAACGCAATATACAGCATGAATTAATAAATTCGAGTGGATTGCAATTTAAACTGAGTTAAGTGATCGCATCACAAAGTGACTTCAACCATATGGAAGTGGGAAGTACTTTATAAAATATTTCTTGTTAATCATCTTTAAGAAATTTATGTTAGATAGTATATGTATATACATATATGTGTGTGTTTCTTATATACTTTCAATTACTAAAATATATATATTTTACATGTTTTATATTTTACATGTTTTATATTTATTTGCTTATTACTATATATTTTTGAAAACAATGCATTGCAAAGCAACAACTATTTAATTATAACACTTTGCGACGCAATCACTCTCTCAGTTCAAATTGCGATCTACTCTGCAATGCATTATTTTCATATATCTATTAATTTCAAAATAAAAAATAACACTTTAATAACATAATAAAATTGCAATAATAATAACTTTATATTTTAATTATAATATGTAATATTTATATAATATTTTTTTAAATAATTTAATAATAAGCAAAATTTTTCCCACCATCTCTTCCCAAGCGACTCAGGACATCATTGATCAATATATAAAAAGAAAATCGAAATTTTTGTCATGTAAATGTATAAACATTTTATATATAATAATTACATGTTTATTACTCAATGACACTCTTTCTTTTTCTGAGCCGCTTTCTGTGCTTGGATGACATACTAAGGTTCCCGAATTGACATATTTCTTGCCGCTCTACTATCGATTATTTCAGGAACCAAGCAGTCGTAGAATCGTTTGAGCAATGATAACATTTTTGATTCCTAAAATCTATCATCACGCTCGACAAATGTGTACTTCAATCCAAATGGAGTCCACACAGCAAAAATGCAATAGTTTCTTTGCGTTATGTGGAGCTGCCTTTGTACTTGGAAGTAATACGCGTGTCTTTGATTCATACGAGTGTCATCCGTTTTATCAAAAATTCTATGCGTATTTGCAATTTTATGGAGCATTGCATCAGTAGGAGATACTTGCCGCGCCGCATAAGGACATTTAATCTCAACGATAGTATCGTCTCCGATAATGCCATCAGGCGATGCAGCAAGATATGGGATGTTTTCATCAATGAATATTCCACAATCATTGATTTCTATTTCCAATTCCACCTGCAATTGCTCTCGTGCTACCATCTCTTTTTTTTTATCCCACTCAACAGCCACATTCGTCAATTGAAGAGGATAAAGAATTGCTTTGACAAGATTTTGGCACGAAGTGCCAAATGTTTCTCTTCTACTGCAAACTTTTCCAAAGTTTGAAGCAGTGAGAAGATTTCGCCGTACATTGTGCCACTCCGGGTTTTCATGCTGACCCCGTGTAGCACATTCCAATACAGCACGATTACGTTGCTGATCAATTAGCATTTGAAAATGATTAGATTTCAGCTGTTCATATATATGACCTTCTGGTCGTTCTGCATTTGGTCCGTAATCTTTATCGATCGTTAATGTTTTAGCAAAATATTTTGACCTACGAACAGAGAGACCTAATTCTTTAGCTGCATGCACATGCTTCTGATAAGTTTCGTTCTTTACTATATTTCGATTTTCTACTATTTTTGTATGTGCTGGTGGCTCTTTACCCATTGCGTGACAAACAGAACTCAGCGCTTGCCAAATATTGAATTGCACTACAGATGCTTTCACGGGTTTCATAACCTCTCCTTGCAAAATGAATACGCTTACTGCCAATAAATTTGCTGATAATTCCATTACAACTTTCTACGGAATTACTTGTAAATTGATATAATAAACTATCAGCATTTTCAATAATACGTTTCATCGCAATTTCAATTTTTAACAACAATCCTGCCTTTTGTAATTGGGACACAAGATTTTCTTCACCTTCTTTTCGTTCTCCAGTACAAAAATATTTAAGGGAAGGACAACCTTTGTACTCATCAAATACATGGCTGGGAATATTGTGTAAATCTTTAATTAATCCTGAGAGTTTTTGCTCTCGGGATCCTTTGCTATTGCGACGAAACGTTACAGCCTTTACTACAGCGTTTCGAATTTTCATCACGCTGTTAGTAACGACTTTTTTGAATTTTGAGATATTCCTACCACCAATATTACCCGCTTCGCGTATTTTATTACATAAATTACGGAGAAGATGATTCGTACATTCAATCTTCTCCACAACGATATCCGGATACGATGGAAAATCTCTCAATTTTTTCTCTACATTACTATCTCCGTCACCAATATATTTATTATAAATTAAACCATGCATTTCTAAGCTATGTTGGAAGCCTTCGAGGATAATATCGCTTTCCATGCTTGTAGAACTTTGATTATTTCCTCAATTCTTAAAACATTTATGTTCTTTCGGCTTTAAGGAAAGTTTAGCTGCTCTTGCGCAAATAACACAATACTTATTTCTAACGCCAACAAATAATATTTTTTGTGAATAATATCCGAATATCCTGTAATAATAGCTGCTCCAGATGGAGAATCATAACTACCAGTACGGTAAGATCTCTTCATCCATGAGCCGTCTGTTATTACGGGTATATGCGGTATTCCGTCTACGACATCTCCTCTTTCAATTGCTAGACATCTTTCCTCTTCGACAGCCACACGCATTTCTTCTTCTGCAGCAGCGGCGAAGATTTCCGACATTTCATTATGGTAATTAATATAAGTTTTACTACTCATGCATGGAACATCCATAGCAGCAAGAAGCTCTTCAAGCTGCTTATGACCAGTCCCTGTCAATATAGTACCGCATACGGCACTTCTATTTACATCCAATATTTTGTCATCTGTCGGTTCACTCCGAAAGCTATCTGTGAAATGACACATCTGACATTCGACAAAATATTGGTTTTCAGACCGTGACGCTTCATTTTGGTTATTACAAGATCAATGAAATGACATTCGCCGATCCAATGTATGGACAGTCTCTGTAATTCAGTAAAAACATATGAAATCGACGATACATCGTCCACTAATCTCTGCAAAACTCAAACGACTTGCGTCGATATTCTTGTCAACATGCAAAACAGTATTTTCGATATCTTCCGTATCATCCATATTGCTTTGCATTGTATTTTCTGATTCTACTATACATTTATCTACTCCACATGCATCTACTGAATTTTCGAGAATATTCAATAATGATTGTGATGTAATCGCATCATTATCTACCGCATTTTTCTCATCCGTATGTGCATGAAAATTTGCATTTTCGCAAAATTCACGAACGTCCGACACAGATCCAATACATCATCATTGAAAATATCAATGATTTTTTCTTCGACTTCATGTGTCAGTTTACATGCATGTGAAAATGTATTCGTGAAAGACAATGATGGCGATGTCAACGCATCGTTATCTATATCTCCGTTATTATTCTCGCATGCCTGCAATTGATGTGATATACTTGCCATTTCTGTAAATCCGGATATATTTCCAGAATCTTCGACATTTCTTTCTGAAAGAAGAATTCTTCTTAGATAATTCATGTCGTACGAGACGCATTCTTTTTGATAAAGGAATGCGTCTTGCTGACATGACTTTCTTCTTATCATTTATATATTTTGGCATAGTGAGCTTATATATCTCGCGTATGCCGATACACAGAAAACACTATAATGATTATACAATAAGAACAAAATGTGCAATTATACTGTAATAATATAATTGCATTCAATAACACTCGATACACGAAACAATAGTATTGTCGTATAACGCTACAATCGACACACTAATTACGACATAAACAACCATTTACATTAGATGCGTGATGTGTACTTACAAACGCGACATGTGCACTCCATATTTACGCATGATGGAGAATCACGAATATGGTAAGGAATTATTCTCTTTATCATTCTCTTTATTTTATATATATACTAATATGCAAATATATATCATAAAACATAATTAACCAATAAAACATGTCAACATATACATATACTGAGAAATAATTTATATATATATTTTTTTATCTATATAAGAGATTTATAACCTCAATATTTTTAATATAATAATATAAATATATGCGATATAAATATATGCATATGTATATATATAATATATATATATATATATATATAACAGGGCTTTCGAAAAGTAACGGACACACCCTCTATCTCAGAATCTATGTATCATAGGGCAAAATGACCCGAACAAAAGTTTTATGGTTCATAAAGTTCTGTTTTTTTGTGATCTTAAATTTGACCTTGATCTTGACCTTGAAGGTTTTTTGAAGGTTAATTTGCGTTTTTTAAATGCGAATTGCTATTTTTGACCACGGATTTGGAAAGAGCGGGAAATTTTACGTTCAAATATGTAATCTTGTAATAAAAATGACATCCAAATCCTACTTTTATCCTACTTTTAGCGCTATCCAAGAACAACGACGTGGACGTAGTAGAATTCTGTTCCCTTTGGGGTGTTTGGTTAACGTGAGTCCCCTCGCCTCTCACGAATCGGGGTGCTTGGTTAACGTGAGTCCCCTCGCCTCTCACGAATCGGGGTGCTTGGTTAACGTGAGTCCCCTCGCCTCTCACGAATCGGGGTGCTTGGTTAACGTGAGTCCCCTCGCCTCTCACGAATCGGGGTGCTTGGTTAACGTGAGTCCCCTCGCTCTCTCACGAATCGGGGTGCTTGATTAACGTGAGTCCCCTCGCCTCTCACGAATCGGGGTGCTTGGTTAACGTGAGTCCCCTCGCCTCTCACGAATCGGGGTGCTTGATTAACGTGAGTCCCCTCGCCTCTCACGAATCGGGGTGCTTGATTAACGTAAGTCCCCTCGCCTCTCACGATTTGGGGTGCTTCTCGCGACTCATTATTTAGATTGATTGAAACATCTTACAACAAATGTTCGAATTGTTGCCCTTGAACTGCTTGGCAATGTGCTAATCTATGATAAAACCCTGAAACCGAATTCCTGCAAGTTTCCTCTGATATGGCGTCTATTTCACGGGTTATCCTATTGCGCAAATCATCTAAATCTTCAGGCTTCGTAGTGTAGACTTTCCCTTTTAAGTATCCCCAAAAGAAATAATCTAGAGGATTCAGGTCTGGAGATCTAGCTGGCCATTCAATGGCACCCCTACGCCCGATCCATCTGTCAGGAAATGTTTCGTCCAAATATCGACGAACGTTAACTCCATAATGTGGAGGAGCCCCATCCTGTTGAAAGTAAATGTCATCAAAATTACCATCTGCTAAATTCCGTATGGCTGGTATAATTTGGTCTCGAAGCATGTTTTCATACATCTGAGCTGTTAAATTGCCCTCGATGAAAAATGGCCCAACTGGTCTACCGTTGAAAATATCAGCCCACACATTAACTTTTTGCGGATGTTGGGTGTGAGCTTCTCTCATCCAATGAGGATTATTATCACTTCAATATCTGCTATTTTGTCTATTTACTTGTCCATTTAACTGAAATGTGGCCTCATCGGAGAAGATAATGTTGTTGAGTAAAGGATCATCGTTAATCATCTGCATCATAATTTCACAAAACTCCACTCGTCTGTCAAAGTCATCTTCAGATAGTTCCTGAACCAAATGAATTTTATATGTATGCCATTTGTTGAGCCTTAGAATTTTATGTACAGATCCAACCCCAATTTCATGCTCTTGTGAAACGCGAGGTATGGAATAATGAGGATCTTCGACGAATGACTGTAAGACACTTAATATTTTTTCATCATTCGTTGCTGACTTAGATCTATCAGGTTTTTCACGATCTTTAATACTACCAGTTTCCTGAAAACGTTGAATTGTACGTACAACAGTACTTTTGGAGATAGGATTTTCCTTTACTCTGAAAGTTTCATTAAATAGTCGCAATACCTGCTTATACCCTCTTTGCAGATCACCCCACCTTCGCATCATTAACAGAGATATTCGTTCTCGTTCAGTGAGGTGTGCCATGTTTGAGTTAATTACCTATTTGAACTCAGAAAATGAACGTATAAGTGAACAGAGAAGTTATGCTCAGTTTCAATAGTTAACTAAATAATTGCGACAATTCAATCAATCATTAAAAAACCCTCGAGATATCATGTAAGATATGGGTAAATACCTAGTACATTACGATACAAGTGCGGAGGAATTAGAAATCGCCCAAATCTCGGAAGTTGAACGCACGAGTAGGTAATTAACTCAAACATGGCACACAGACCATAAAGGACAACAGGCTTGACCTTGACAGGTATTGCGACAATTTAATGAAACTTTCAGAGTAGAGGAAAATCCTATCTCCAAAAGTACTGTTGTACGTACAATTCAACGTTTTCAGGAAACTGGTAGTGTTAAAGATCGGAAAAACCTGGTAGATCTAAGTCAGCAACGAATGAAATGTAAAAAAATGTTAAGTGTCTTACAGTCATTCATCGAAGATCCTCATTATTCCATACGTGAGGGGGAGGGGACTCACGTTAACAAAACACCCCAAAGGGAACAGAATTCTACTACGTCCACATCGTTGTTCCTGGATAGCGCTAAAAGTAGGATAAAAGTAGGATTTGGATGTCATTTTACCATCACAAGATTACATATCTGAACGTAAAATTTCCCGCTCTTTCCAAATCCGGGATCAAAATAGGAATTCCCATTTAAAAAAACGCAAATTAACCTTCAAAAACCTTCAAAGTCAAGATCAAGGTCAAATTTGAGGTCACAAAAAAACAGAACTTTATGAACCATAAAACTTTTGTTCGAGTCATTTTCCCTATGATACATAGATTCTGAGATAGGGGGGTCCGTTACTTTTCGAAAGCCCTGTATATATATATATATATATATATATATATATATGTATATATTGTTTCTTTTATTTGCAGCAATATCTATACCGCTGGCTCCACCGCTGTATTATCAGCTTGGCCACGTGCCGCTACCGCTGTATTATCAGCGGCCACGTGCCGCCACCGCTGCCTGGCCACGTGCCACCACCGCTGCCTGGCCACATGCCTGGCCACGTGCCACTTGTTACTCACGAGCATGGTAAATTATTATATTTTTATTTTTTTATTTTGTGCCCGGAACAGCACGGGAATGTGGAGATAGCCGGGAGACACCAGATACCTCGAGGCCGTTTATTTAACAATATTATATTATTTTATTATTATTATTATTTTCTTTGTAAAATACAGATATAGTTATTATATCTTAGTCGATTTCTTTGAGCCTTCTCCTTTTACCGTTATCCTTCTCTGAATCACGTAGTTAGATTTAATACTTTTCCGGCGTTTGATTGCGGTTAGCCCCAGATTCGCACTAATTATCGGTTGATTTTCAATTAACGACTCCGCCGCGGATCCGTGGTGGGGAGGATCCCTAGCGACATGACCATATTTGGTCATGGGGATTTCCGGCGATCAGGTCTAAGTGCTAACGAAGGAGGTTCAAAGTCGAAACCCCTCGTTAGCATTTTCTGCGTTTCCGGAGAACTCGCGCGTGGTTCGCTGAGGCGGCGGTTTTACGCGGTTCGCGAACGTTCTAGCGAATATTAAAATATAATATTAAAATAACGTTATAATCTCGCGGATTATAACATCCCTTCCCCGTTGGAAAGAAAAAAACGGATGTTCTAACGGAGTTTTCTCCTCCTTTAAACATATATATTTCTATCCCTTTTAATACAATATATTTCCCGTATACAATGTATATTACAATCGTTTCTTATTTCTAAATTAAGATCTATTTTTCTCAGAATCGTGTGCTCTTGTTTCTTTTTAATATTGGTTTAGGCATTCCATATGATTTGTCAATTTCATCTACTAATGTAACAGTAGTAGTTGGTCGTTTCGATTTCTGTTTTTATGCTGTACAATTATCTATATTATTAGTATTACAATAATTATTGTGGTTATTCCACTGAAAGCCATTGGGTAAATGAATTCTTTTTGTGTAAAGGAATTATTTTCATTGTTATTTAAATTGTTGTTTATTTCTTTTAACTTGTCACTTAGTTCTTTTAATTCTAGAGGATTATTTATTACGTCTTTGAGTTTTCGTTCGTCATTTGGTTCGTCAATTTTTTGAGGAATTGTTATATTAAATTCTGGTAAGAATGTTTCTATATTTGTTTTATATGTAATTGTTTGTGTTTGTATTGTCATGTCTGTAGTTGTCAGTCTACAATTGTCGTTCAAAAGTAATTCGACCTGATTTCACGAGTATCTCTTTATACTCAGAATATCGCAATTTATCGTAATTTGCTGCTCGGATGTCGTTGAATATAGCCAGGTGTGCGGCTGTTGTAATTTGATCCATATAGTGCGGTTTGTTATCGTATAGTCTATGTCGCACTGTTCGCTATCTTGTGTTTTTATATACATTTTAATTTCACACGGTGTATTCCCTATTTATGTGATATATTAGTTTTTTTTTCGCATAGATATTGATTGTTATTATTTATACAATTGTTTGGGTTTTGTTTTTTAAAATTACATATATGCGCATGTCTCTATTTATTGCGATTAACTTATTATCTACTTTCGTGTACGCAAATTTGTTTACATAATTATACGTTGGTAACGATATTACATTTAAAATATCATACATTGGTTGTGCGATTATAGGAAATTTTATATTGTATTGTATATATAATTGTTATATAAATTTATATATTGTATATATATAATATTATATATTATATATTGTATATATAATTGTATATATAATTGTTTTATCGCAGTACCCCCTTACTTTCATATAATTTTCTATTGTTAACCATTCGTCGTTTTTTATTTCGAACGGAAAGTATGAACCTTGTGGTAACTGTAATACAGTTTCTTTTAAATTGGAAATTATTTCATTTATTGGTGTTAATAGTGGATGCATTATCCCTTTACGTATGTATGTGAGGTATTTTAGTATGTCTTTCGCGTCTCTGATTAAATCTGTTAACATAGCGATAATTACAGTAAAATGTTCGTCTATTTCTTCTCGTGTCGAGTATTCTCTAATATAATGATTTATTAATTTGCCATTATAATCTAGTATGTTTTCTAGTTTATTCAGGTGAATTATGATAATATTTAAAAATTTTTATTTGATTTTTCGCGACGTGTTTTAATGTTTGTTGATTATTTTTATATAATAGTAATAGTTGAATTTGCTCGTTTATTAGTGTTCGATCATTCGCATCCATTAGTCCAAATAATGTTTTAGTTATCGTACCTATTCCATCTATCAGGCCTCGGCGTCGGTCTGATGATGTCTTATATAGGTCATTTATTAATTTTTATTATTTTAGCTAGCGTATTACAATTATTATTGATAATTTTTTTTAAATTTTCGCACGTTCGTTTAATATTATTTTCGGATTTTATATTATTACACATTTCGTTTGTTTGTTGAACATATTTATTTACTTGCCAAGTCTTATCATTCAGTTCGGTTATATCTAATTTTATTACTAATTTCCAAGTTTTCTTGATTTGGTTTTCTCTTGATGTAGGTATCCGATTTTCTCATAGTAAATTCCTGGGTTATGTTTGAATTCTTCAATTTCAAACGGAAGACAGGTTTCATCTTGCTTGGTGGGAACAGGGTTGATCGCTAGCGTTAGCATTCTGTAATAATATATATTAAGTATTATATTATGCACCTGGCGGTGTCATTTCTTTTCTCGTTAGTTTATCAGTGTGGGATTAGTTTTATTCTTTCTTGACTAGCTTTGCTCTATATTATATTCTTTTGCGAGCTTCAGTCTCTCGCTGACTTTTGTTCGAAAGAAGTAGTAGCTAGTGAAAAAAAAATTCCATTGTCAGACAGTTCGTCAAGTAGCTCCTCCAACGGGGAGTTTGTGTTTAATAGTGGTGCTGTGCCGGAAGTACGGGATGTGTCCGGCAGTCTGCCTTTGCCGGCGACCGATTTGTGCGGGCATGCATGAGAGTGCGTTTATCTGACTTATATAGACTTACTGATATCGGTTAGGAACAAGTGTATCCTATATTGCCGTTTGGGCAAGCTTGTTTCCGCATATACGCGCGGAGCCCTACGGCTTATCCGCGGATGGACTTAGCAACCGGCGCCCGCCAGGTCCGTGCTCTTGGGCGCCTACGGATCTCCCAGTGCTGTGGGCGTGTTTGCGGCTTCCAGCGGCAGCTGGACCGCCGCAATTTTCGGCGATTGGCCTATGAGCGCCAGGTAGGCCGTAACGGGGTGTTGCAGCCTCCTTCCCGGTGAGGTTTTTATTTTTTTTTAATTGTTTATAAATAGTTTTAATTTATTTGTGTGCATGCGCACGGTTTTCCTTCCTTTTTGTATTGTATAGTTTACGTCTGAATTCTTTTTTATAATCGTGTATGGTCCTGTCCATAGTGATTCTAATTTCTTTGATCGTCCTCGTCGTAACGTTTCGTTATATACTAATACTTTGTCTCCTACTTTAAATTGCGTTTCCTTTGTGCTTTTGTCGTAATGTGTTTTAGCTTTAAATTTTTTCTTCCTTTGATATTTTCTTTTTGCAAGCTGATTTGTTGCTCTCAATCTTTCCTTTAATTCCTGCGTAATCATCATAATTATACGTCGGTTTAGGCGGTTTTTGTCAATGCTGTCGGAATTTCAGCCAGGTGTGTACCAATCAAAAGTGTATATCCTGTGGCGGTATGCGGCGTTGTATTATAAGTAAACATCGCGAACGGTATCCATTCATCGCAATCTGTTTGATCTTTGTTTATGTAGTGTCTCAGATACTCGGCTAATGTGCGATCGATCGTTCTAACGCGCCGTTACTTTCTGGGATACGCGGATTGTTGAAATTTTGTTTATTTTAATAATTTACAAGTATTTTTAAATATTTCGCTCATGAAATTAGTCTCTTTGATCTGTTAAGATCTTTTTCTGGTATTCCGTGTTTCAGTATTTTTTTACGACAAATTCTTTATTGATTGTATTCGCTTCTTGATTCGGAATCGGTATTGCTTTTAATGAATTTAGTTAAATTGTCTTGAAACATTAGTAAATATTTATTTCCATTAGTAGTAACAGTTAATGGTCCGACAATGTCTAACGGCATTTTTCAAATGGTTTGTTAGGGGTACTCGTAATTATTAACGGTACTTTATTTTTCGCGATAATTTTTTTTTTGACAAGATTCGCATTTTGGTATATATCGTTCGACATCTTTCGTGAAGCCCATTATGTTGAAGTCGGATTCTTTTTATTGTCCGTTCTATTCCTTTATGCCCTCCTGTAGGTGTATATGATATCCCGGAGTATTTGTTTCTTTTCCTCTTCCGTATATGTTTTCGCTTGTTCACTGTTTGCTTCGTCTTCTTGTTCTTCTTCTTCTTCTTCTTCTTTTATTATTAAGATTTCTGGTCATTATTTTCCTTTGAGGGTCCCGGTATCGCGTTGCGACTTAAAGCGTCGGCGTTCGCGTTCGGTCGGCCAGCCTTATGGATAATTTCATATCGTATTCTTCAAATTTTAATCTCTACCGGATTAATCTTGAGCCGGGGGTCACTACGTTAAATATCCATATTAGTGATTTTGGTTCACAAATTTTAAATTTTCTTACTATATACTGGTCTAAAATTTTTATTTTTTAACCCCTTTTTAGGGTATTTTGGAAAGGATCGCCTAGCGACATGGCCATATTTGGTCATGGGGATTTCCGGCGATCAAGTCTAAATGCTAACGAAGGAGGTTCAAAGTCAAAACCCTTCGTTAGCATTTTCTGCGTTTCCGGTGAATTCGCGCGTGGTTCGCTGAGGCGGCGGTTTTTACGCAGTTCGCGAACGTTCTAGCGAATTAAAATATAATGTTAAAATAATGTTATAATCTCGCGGATTATAACAATATGCACTAATGTGCAAATATGTATTATATATATATATATAAATATGTATTATATAACATAATGAAATATAACAATAAAGCATGCCAACATATATATATATAAATGAAAAAATTTTTTCTTATTTGCAGTAATACCTATGCCGCCGGCACAAGAGAATTTGCCGCCCGGCCAAATTGTACCCGGCAGCCACGTGCCATTTGGACCATGGCCTGCTTGCATTTTTGTAATGCAGACATAACAAAATGTAAATAATGATATATTTTATAGAACATATACAAATTTACAATTTATATATTTATATGTGTGTATTTTTTTATCGAATTATGTATTTATTATGAAGGAGGGAGACTATAGGCAAAATGTTTTTTGACAATAAATTTAGAAAAAATATCTTCTTTCCTAAATGTTTTGTAAAAAACATTTTGCCAATAAAGTTTCTCTCTTTTATAATTAATATATACAATTCGAAAAAGTTAAAATTGTCTTTTATTATGTTTTTCAGACGGAACGAAGACGGTGTTATCGTGAACGTCGTCGCGAACGGCGAGAGCAGGCGAGACGGCAGCAACAGCAGCAGCCGTCAACACCCCCATGCCAACAACCACCGCCTCCGCAACATCCACCATCCGCAGTTGCACTTCTGCAACTGTGGAATGGAAGGGAAAGAGAGTGGAATGGAAGGGAAAGAGATTGGAATGAAAGGGGAGGAGGATGGTGAGGAAGAAGAAGAAGAGGAAGGGGGAGGGACAAAATACAAATTTTAAACTTCCGCATACATAATTAATGTAGCTACATACATACATTTAAACATTTCAATAAAAATAGTAAATGTAAAATACAACATTAATAAATGTAAAATACAACCAATTATTTTTAATTTCTTTTAATTTTATGTTTTAATTTTATCATAAAACAAATATATTATTAAACAAAAAATATAATTAAATATTAAATATTAATAAATATTAAAAATATTGAGTTTTTGTCTATATGGACGTTACTATGGCTGCGTTCCGATACTTACTGCCAATACTGAAAATTTATAGTATACGTGACGTAAACTGTAGAATATCGGAATACAGCCCATATAAAGCATAAAAGAGAAAAAGATAAAGCGATAATCTTTCTTTGTCAAGTCAGTATATTACCGGAAATTTCTCTAGATATAAATTTAGTAATACCGTAAATCTATTATTTCTTCTCGAAGAAATGATATTTTTCCATGAATTTTTTTTGCAACATATTCCTTTTAGAATTATGCATGGTGCAACAGAGCCAGATTTTGCATTTTGGCTCTTAAAAATTTATAATAAATAATATTCGCGAGATTCGTACCTAACTGCACCTGATCTGTTACTAGGCGCACGACTCACAATTTTATTTTGATATTTTATCCAAAAATTCGCTCTGTCGCACCCTGCAGATGATCTTGCTGATTACGAATATCATAATTTTAACATGATTCTCTTTATATTTTGGCCAAAATAATGGATTTACGAATTGGTAGTTCCTAGGTCTCCACGAGAAGTCTCCACCATGCCTCCTGTCGATCCTTAAGAGGATGCCGAAGTCGCAGCCGAACTCCAATGGGTAGGCGCCCTCATTTTAATATAACTAAAAGTATCGGTACATTATCAACACTTATATTGTTACCGACAATTTTATCTAATATAAAGAGACATGCATATTTTAGAAAGAGCAATATGAAAACTTTACTTTATATTGTTAATTGTATTTATTGAAATAAAAAATATGTTGCATTTTCATTATACTACTCTATAGTCTCCCACATGCAACGATTTTAGAGCATAGATCTGTCTTCACTACGTACATATTTCAACATAATTCTAATATCATTGCTCTCGTTTAGCTATGTCTCTTTATATATATAATAAAAATTTATTGTGAATATATTTACAAATATTATGTATAAATTACTTATAAATTTTACGAATATTACATCAAACAATTTGCATAAACATTTTATATTGTTAGCTTTTAATTATATCGATTTAACAAATGTCGTACATAAATTGTAATTTGTAGAAACTTATATGCAAATATCTTTTTTTGTATTATATATACAAAGTGTTGAATACTATACATATATAAGTGCTCGTGAGGAGCGCAGTAAATTGAAAAAAATGTCCCATAGCATTTTACGATTTTCGCAATAATAGAAATTATAAAATAAATAAATTATATAATAACATTAAATAAAATCGAACGAATATGTATCTACTTGTGTATTTGTGTGTGTTTGTGTGTGAGAGAGAGACAGAGAAAGAGAGAGAGAGAGAGAGAAGAGAGAGAGAGAGAAACGCTCAGCCGTTCAAGCTATTGCATGATCCAGCGTTAGGCATGTCTTCGGCACGGGGAGCGGACACAGTAAAATTGGACACGGGGCAAATGGACACGGAGCAAATGGACACGAAACATTGCACACGGTTCATTTGTACACGGTTCAATTGGACACTCCGGCCCGCCACCGATCAGTCGGCCACGAAAAAATGCACACCGCTCAGTCGGCCACGAACAAATGCACACCGATCAGTCGGCCACGAAAAGATGCACACTGATCAGTCGGCCACAAAAAAATGCACATCGCTTAGTCGGTCACGAAAAATGCACACCGATCAGTCGGCCACGAAAAAATGCACACCGATCAGTCAGAGACGTAAAAACGTACACTGTTCAGTTGCACACCGTTCAGTTGCACACCGTTCAATTGCACACCGTTCAGTTGCACACCGTTCAGTTGCACACCGTTGAGTTGCACACTGTTCAGTTGCACACCGTTCAGTTGCACACCGTTCAATTGCACACCGTTCAGTTGCACACCGTTGAGTTGCACACTGTTCAGTTGCACACCGTTCAGTTGCACACCGTTCAATTGCACACCGTTCAATTGCACACCACTCAGACGTACACCGTTCAATTGCACACCAATCAGTCGGCCACGAACAAATGTACACCGCTCAGTCGGCCACGAATAAATGCACACTGATCAGTCGACCACAAAAAAATGCATACCGCTCAGTCGGCCACGAACAAATGCACACCGATCAGTCGGCCACGAAAAGATGCACACTGATCAGTCGGCCACAAAAAAATGCACATCGCTTAGTCGGTCACGAAAAAATGCACACCGATCAGTCGGACACGAAAAACGTACACTGTTCAGTTGCACGTCGCACACCGTTAATTACACCGTTCAGTTGCACCGTTGAGTTGCACACTGTTCAGTTGCACACCGTTCAATTGCACACCGTTCAGTTGCACACCGTTCAGTTGCACACCGTTGAGTTGCACACCGTTCAGTTGCACACCGTTCAATTGCACACCGTTCAATTGCACACCACTCAGACCTACACCGTTCAATTGCACACCAATCAGTCGGCCACGAACAAATGTACACCGCTCAGTCGGCCACGAATAAATGCACACCGATCAGTCGGCCACGAAAAAATGCATACCGCTCAGTCGGTCACGAACAAATGCACACCGTTCAGTCGGCCACGAACAAATGCACACCGATCACACACACACAAACACACACACAAAACACACGTAGATATACAGTCGGTCGATTTTATTTAATATTATTATATTTATTAATTTATTTCTTTCTATTAATGCGAAAATTGTAAAATGCAGGAACTTGTTTTTTCAATTTACTGCGCTCTTTACAAGCGCTTATATATGTATAGTACTCTACGACATTCTGTATATACAATAAAAAGATATTTGGATAACTTTCTACAAATTATAATTTATACACGACGGTTGTTAAATCAATATAATCAAAAGCTAACAATATAAAATGTTTTATGCAGATTGATGTGATGTCGTAAAATATATAAATAATATAAATATTTTCATAATACATTCTTTGTCTCAAAAGTCACCGAAATAATAGATTTATATCGATAATATAATAGGATTCGTCCATTTGCAGACGCAACCATAATATATTTTATTCATTTCTCTGATATATGCAAATGAGATATTTGTACTGACAATGAGACATCTTTTTCTAACGATATTCATTGGAATATCGTGATCAAATATGATAAATATAAGACACATGACAAATGTAAAATATGAATAATTTATCATTTTAGAAAAGGCAATTTACTTTCTACTATAATTTAAAAAAATGTTCCTTTGTACATTTCACATTATTGAAATATTTTTCCTTACAAGGATTTCCTTCTAAGGCTATAGTTTATAGTAGTGTAGGAAAGCCACAGCATATCAAGTTAAAGCTTTTCAAATATTATATTATTTGTAAGCAACAGCAATAAAAGTAATTTTTTTTAGTCAATAGATACCACACAGCCGGGTAAGTTATCATACATTCAAAAGCTTGGTGTTATCAAAAAAATCCAGCAATCAGTGTAATTTGCTCCAATAATTTGTTAGCTTTTGTCGCCATATGACATACTACAATTACATAAGAATTATCGCAATATATAGCACATTTTCAAAATAAAAATCCTCTTATAACATGTAAAAATCGGTTCAATGATTTATTTTATCTGGATTTTTATTCTTGTCAAATATGCCTTTCAGTTGAGGCAGTGTCTTTATAATCTCTGAATTAAATTTTGTTTAAATTTTGCTTTCAGAATGCACATGCATATCTGATATAAACCATTTTTGAACAGTAACCAGCACACGAATTAAATCGTCTCTGGAATACTTTTTGAATAGCCAGCATCAGAATTAAATCACGTCTGGGTTTTCTTAAACCAGCACACGATTTAGATCGCCTCTGGATTTTTTTATCAGCTCACAAATAGATCGCGATGCATTTTCTGATATGAAACTTTATTTATAATATTCACGAGTATATATATATCAGAAAATAAAATGCGTTTTATTCATTTGAAAATAATTTTAATAGAATAATGAGAATGTTACAATTAAAATAAGATCAAACACGATATAAGTGGCATAAATTTAGTCAAATATATAATTATGAAACTTGTATTATCAGAATTACTACTGTTGTTTATTGGGCTTATAGAGCAACTAAAGAAAAAGTTTTTTATTACATCAGTTTAATTATGTCAAAAATACATGAAATGAATTTAAATAAATCTGTGTCAACGGTGACATTACAAAAATAATAATAATACAAAAAGTGGAAATATATGTTGTTAAAAGTCGACATTGTTAAAGGCGAACATTTCGATCGATTTTTCGATCCTCTTCAGCGCAATAATTATCATATTAAGAATTAGTAAAAATTACAATTTTAAACAATATATAATAAGTAGTTTTGGTCAAGTTTCCTTCATACGCAATTCGATATAGTTATCCAAAATCGGTTATAACAAGAGAACAATATATATCCGTGGTCATAATTAATAGGAACAATATTTTATCTATCTAAATATGGAGACATATTTAACCATGTGTGTTTCCTCCTAGTTGAATTGTCAGTGGGTATATACCCATTGATGTCCATCGTGACAGGCAACGTCACAGTATATATATATATATATATATATATATATATACTGTGACAATATATATATATATATATATATATATATACAGGGTGATTTTTTCAACCTGAAACTTTGAAATATCTCGAAAAAAGCACTGTAGGAAAAAATGTTTCAAACAAAAGTTATATGGTTTCGAGGGGCCATAAGATGATACCATTGGTTTGACCTTAAAGAATTATTTGAAGATCACGTGAAGATCACTTCAATTTTTTAAATAGAACACCCTATATATTTTTAATATTCTTATAGTTTATCTCGAGAGCTTTCCAAAACACTATAAATAAACATTTTTTCATCAAGTACTTTTCGAGTTATGAGGCTTGAAATAATATCTTAATTTTACATAAATCATAAAATATCTAGTAAAATATTTATTTATCAATTATCTTATCTTAACACTTTTATGTACAAAATAATGAGAGAAATCAATTGATGTAAAGAAAACATACAGTTGTTTTTAAGAAAAAATATGAAATTGTTAATTGCAAATTACATATTTTTTCTTAAAAACAACTATGTTTTTCTTTACACCAATTGATTCCTCTCATTATTTTGTACATAAAAATATTAAGGTAAGATAATCGAAAAATGAATATTTTACTAGATATTTATGATTTATGTAAATTAAGATTTCAAGCTTCATAATTCGAAAAGTATTTGATGAAAATGTTTATTTATAGGTTTTGGAAAGCTCTCGAGATAAACTACAAAAATAAAAATATATAGGGTGTTCCATTTAAAAAATTGAAGTGATCTTCACGTGACCTTCAAACTCTTCAGGTCAAACCAATGGTATCATCTTATCCCTCGAAACATATAACTTTTGTTTATTTTTCAGTGCTTTTTCGAGATATTTCAAGTTTCAGATTAAAAATCACCCTGTATATACTGTGACGTTGCCGTCACGATGGACGTCCACCTGCTAAAAAGAGGAGGCGCGAGCCGAGCTGGTCGAGATATCGAGAGACCCGCCGGGATTCGCAAAGAGGCGAGCGCGTTCATTTGAATCAATATTATTAGTGTTAACCATTGTTGTCGAAATTATATTATTTCGGGTACCATAAATCATCGCCAGCAATACCGAAGAATAACCTGGAAACGGGCAAGAGGAGCAACATCGCCGAATCATCGCCAGCAACAACATGAGTCGAGGAAAAGAAAGATCGGCGTTACTCGCACAACCTCGCGCCGCTTCGATCCATCAGCCCAGCATCACAGGGCCGGCCGGCTAATTCTCTCGTTGTTCACATGAGGAAAGATAGCGATCCCTATCAGTGGATAAATAGTCTAAGTATTGTGCAAGCACGTCGACATTTGGCGGATCGAGAACTAAGCGCCCAGGGGATACTACCAATTTTGAGGGCGCGACTCCTTAGTTACGAGAGAAGCGGGAGCAGGGAAATTAACGAAGAAGAGGACGCGATGTCCTAGGGGGCGCGGAGATGCGGGTGCGCGAGATTTATTGGAAGAAGGCGCCACAGCCGACCTACGGAACTCTCTTCCCATGGGGGGTCCAGAAATAAAATTAGATAACGCCATGGGGCCAGATACCGGTTATCGTCCGTCTCAGCGCGAACCTGCGGCCGCGCAGCCGTCAAGTTCCCGTCCGGGGAGGGCCTCGACTGCAGAGGCTTATAATCTCATAGGAAGTGGAACCTCCCCTTCTCGAGCAAGCGGGTAACGATGCCGAAGCCTTCCTGTTACGGATCAAAGAAGCTCGCGCGATAGTACCGACGCGGATCTTTTAAGTGTCTGCCCCTGTTTTTATCGGAAGTCGCGTTATATTGGGTTCGACTGGAGAGTGAGAACTAGCGGAATTGGAAGGATTTCGAGGCAGCATGGAGAGCGCGATTCGGGGATCCGGACCAATATACGCTCCGCGATGAAATATTTCGATGGACTCAGGGAGAGTACGAAACTGCGGCCGACTATTTGATGTGCCTGCGTTACTTAGTCGGATGACGCCCCCCCTGTTCCTTAGAAGAGCAATTAAATTTCGCACATCGAAACATGTTACCGCGCATGCAGATCGCGATACGACGCCAGGAGTTTAGGGACTTCGCCATCCTGGAATACCTGGCGACTCGTATAGAAAGAAGTATCCTAGCTGAGAAGAACTACCGACCTCCTTTATCGCCGGAACAATCCATCTTTCCGGATTTAACCTACCACGCGCCAAAGGGCAAGGGTAAAAGTGCTGCTACCGTCGCAATCGCTATCGCTACCGACAAAAAGAGGGGAAAGAAGAAACCCGCCAAAACCCCGAACACCACCCCGAGCGATACCGCTACCGTCGCCGCTGCCGAACCGTCAACGAGCGCTACTGTCTTTCCTACCGCTAATTTTTTCAATACTGTTCGGTGTTGGAATTGCGATAAAACCGGACATCGGGCGCACGAATACACTGAGCCGCGCCGAAGATATTGCTACCGTTGCGGGAAACGCGATGTTACCGTACAAACCTGCCCTGCCTGTCTCAGGAAACGAGAACTGGAACCAGTAGAAAGGGTCCCTACGACTCCGAGCCCCGAAAGCGAGACCCAGAATATCGCATCAGCTACCGCAGAAGACGATATGTTGCTTCACTCGTACGTCACCCTGGGGAGGGAAGAGTTACCGTCATTGCGGTTCTTTAAAATTAAGATACACGGATACCCTTTCGCGGCCCTCGTGGACTCGGGGTCCAATCGTACCCTACTGGGCCGAGAAGGGATAAAGATCATCCGAACATTGTTAGATACCGAGAGAGAGGCAGGGGGATGCAAATACGAACGGACAAATCGCGAATATCTGTGAAGAAATTAGAGTACCGCTGGAATTGGAATCAGCACCGTGACGTTACCGTAGCATTGTTACCGAATTTAGCCGTCCCCGTGCATTTTAGGATTAGACTTCCTCATGGAATTCGGG
>JAPIVC010000342.1:0-145826 GCA_030586385.1 Camponotus fellah
TTAGTATTTTTTATCAAATATATCTTATTAAATATTTATCTCAATAATATACATACAATTATTTTACATACATTTGACACCAGAATATTTTAATACGTGCAATAAATGAATTATTTCCTATTTACCCATTCAATTAAGAAAAATTTGTTTAGTATTCTGAAATCCAATAAAAGATCCAGATTATTGAACAAATTATTTGTTTTTAATAATCTAGATCCCTCATTAGGATTCAGAATATTAAGTAAAACTAAGTCAGTTTATCAGAAATTAAACTGACAAGACAAGAAATATAATTACTACATTAATCCTTTATAGACCTTATAACCATCTTAGATGAATTCGAATACGAGTAGTTAAATTGAGTGTCGCTGCGTAGCGGCAAGTAAAGGAACACATGTTATACATTTTCGCTATGTTGAAACGTTGCTGCAACATTGCCAAAGTAATATTACAAAATAATGTCTCTGCATTATTTCTGCAATATTACACTGCTATGTGCAATAATATGTTGTAACATTGCAGCAATGTTGATGCAAGCTTCTGTGCTGTATGGGCAGGGACGCTTCGCGCGTCAAGCGACGCCGTAACCAGGGACGCTCCGCGCGCGCGCGCGCGCGCCACCGCGCGGCGACGTCTTACCACCCCCCTGCCCGACGGCGAGTCGCTTCCCCCCTCGCCCTGATCGCTCCCACCCCTGTGACGTCGAGAATCGCCCGTTTACCCACCCGACGGCGAGCGGCTCCCCTCGCCATACTTACTTCCCCTACTCGCCCGCGCAGGCGTCACAACGTCCCTCAGATATCTTTCTATCTACATCGCTCTTACAGAGCTCTCTCTCGCACCAATGGGAAAATTGAGTTAGAACCAACATACTACACCTACTATAGCGTAAGCGATATTTTAGTTTTCTTATTTGCCCTCGCAATCGTATATTTTCAGATCTTAGAGATTTAACTTACTTTAACTTAGCACATAGCTTATGTATTATTTCATCTTTTGTATTAATTTCTGTTCTAGTTTTAGCATTTCTTTTATTATTACACGGAGAAAGCGGGACTCTTTCACATCGATAGTTCAAGATGCATAGATTCCATTATATTTATATTGTTATTATTATTATTATTATTATTATTATTATTATTATTATTATTATTATTATGAGACGAAGGAGATGTAAGGATATTTCTATATATAGACTCAATGTGCATCCATTCCATTAAATCTTCATTGTCTATAGAAGAATTAAAATTTAAATGTCGTGGCTTCGCAATGAATTTGTTCGTTGTTCAATAAACTGTGATTCTGCATGCTCGTTCATTACATTTTTCACTAATAAGATTAATAACAGTAGATAGTATAGTAGACGTCGATGCAATATTGTTCATATTTTGTTTTCGGGCTTCTTGTAAGTGAAGCACTTGTTCCATTGTCATGCTTTTTCTTTTCTTATTTTCATTATTTTTATTTATATTATGAGATTCTATCAATACATTGTGTTCGTTATTTACGTTTATATTTCGAGACTTGAAAGGAATTGGCACTGCACTGCGTTTTAATCCTCTTGTATTTGTAAAGGAATCTTCAAGAAAATGATCTTCGCACAATCCCGCACATCGAATTGAATTGAGCGTCCATTTTTCTAATTTAGGATTTCCTGTAACAGAAATAAATTAAAAGATTTAAAAACTGTATGGTTATATGTATACTCTATCTATATCATATAACATAATAACTTAAATAAATTGTTAATTTCAATAAGAAAGTGCATATAAAGCTTGTTAAACATATAATAATAATTATGTAATTAAAAATGTAATAACATTACTTTACTTAAAAAACTTTAATAAATTTTATTGTATCGTCACTGGATAGTCCTTTATACAATGTCGCGCAATAAAAATCCACGATATACTACAGATTTCGATTTTGGAACCTAAATCTCATATTAAGGATGGTTGGACTTTTGCTAAGATTTTGAAAGATAAATATATGATGACGATGTAATGATTTCGCTGGATGTTGCCGCATTATTTACTAATATTCCTAAAGATTTGGTGTTGAATGCTGTCACTAAATGTTGGAATTACATTGCTTCTAACACTAAATTTAATTTATCTCAGTTTTTGTACGCGATAGAAACGGTTTTGGATTCCACTAGTTTTTCATTTAATGGACAGTTTTATGAACAGATTTTCGGTAGTCCTATGGAGTCCCCCCTGTCTCCTATTTTGGCTGACATCGTTATGGATGATTTGGAAATACATTGTTTGAGTCAGTTAAGTTTTAATGTTTCGTTGTATTATAGATATGTTGATGACATTTTTACTATTGTTCCAGTGTACGAAGAACGACTGAAATATATTCCTTTACTAACTAGTACAGAGTGTCTTATTTGTTGCGTGGATTCCAATCCTTTGGGCGTATAATCCCGAAAAGCCCATCCTCTACGGTTCGGGCACAACATTAATTGGTGGCAGCGGTGGGATACGCCAACATCAAGTAAGACAAAGGAAATAAAGGACGTCGTGAAAACACATATCCGCTACTACGCAAGGCAGAGAAGTCGACTAAGAACTTCCTGGACACCCGATATAACAAGACGGAGCAACTACTATATTAAAGTAGACGAACCACTCAACATACGAGTGATAAGGGATCACGGTCAAGCAGCTGTGCTCAAGGACCAACACCGATCTACGACCTACGACAAGGCAGCGCATCGCCGACGGACAGCGCATCACCGACGGACAACGACCCGTAATACTAGCAGCGTCAGCAGTCAAGCGAACCGATAAGCAACCATGCGATTCATCGCGCTACTACTGTAAGTCAGAATCTATAATTAAATGTCGGAACAATTAAAGCGAGTTAGGTTTCAAAGTCCGCGATTTTTGAGCGAGCCAGCTCGATTGGCAAATAGATTAGGACTCGTAACACCGATACGAGTGGCAGAAGAAGCTGTTCGCGACATACGGAAAAATCTAGAAGACTACTATTCGAGCTTTGAATCGTCCGAAGCGCGCGAACTAGACAATAACGACAATTTCGAACAAAACGAACAAAGCGTAAATCGAATCACTCTTAGAAGAACTCATTCGCCAGTATCTGTCGATCTTAGTATTCTCGAGCCAAATCTAGAAAGAAACATGGATAATATCCAGTCCCAAGCCATCGATAGAGAAATTGAACGCTTACGTGCGCAAGCCGGCCAAGAGGCCGCCGCGAGTTATGAAGACGCAGGTCACCCGGTCGAAGGTACGAGCAATACCTTGTTAGCCGAACTCATACATACTATTCGCGAAATACAAGAGGAAGTAAGAAATTTACGCGAACAAGTGCACACCTCGCGTACTAATTGAGGAAATAGCAATGAAGCACGAGCAAATCCAGACGATGTCCCCCTCGATATAACGTACGGTCGCACAGAGCGAGATATAAGGCATAGGCGTAGCACCGCGCCGCATTATTTACCGTTGAAGGAAGCGCGAGTAATGATTCCAGAATTCGGAATTTCCCGCCATAAACTCCAAGAATTCTTAAATGCTTGTACATACGCGGTACAAAATATAAATCCCGCAGACGAAGAATCGTTAATGCAGGCAATACTTTATACCAAATTAAAAGGCAAAGCCATGCAAGATTTCGAGACACGAGACATACAAACGTTCGAGGAACTAAAGCAGCAACTTGAGACTTGCTATCAGGCAAAACAGAACACGACACATTTACAAATAGAGTTTAATTCTCTAAAGCAGAAATCGAATGAAACCGCTTACGCTTTCGGACAACGCGTCGATAAATTAGCCATGAGATTATATGAATCCATGGTGGAAGGGGAAGAACGCCTACTCTCCTTCAAAAAAGCGATTCAGGAGGCAATCAAAAAGCAAGCGTTAATAAATTATCAAATTGGATTACGAGATGAATTAAAAATTCTCGTGCGTGCGCAAAGATGCCACGCTTCAAGAAGCAATAAACGGCGCGAGCGCAGAAGAGAAATTGATCGGACCGACAGTAGGCCGAACATATAGCCTCTCTAAAAATAAAAACGACATTAAACACACGCAATCAAATCGCGATACAATTATCCACTGTTATAAATACGGAAAAACTGGACATTACGGACGTGATTGCAGAAGTGGCAAACTTATGTTACCAAAACCGGGAAGAAATCCGCGAGTAAATACTTTAAGTAAATTCTGTAAACATTGCAAAAAGACCGGACACACCCGTGAAGAATGTTGGAATTTGAACGGACGCTCTAAAACAAATAACGCTAATAACTCTAAACCGTTTAATAAAAATAACCGCCAAGAATACATGCGAGAGCCAAAAGACTCCGTATAGACAACGAGAAAAGAGTGCCGACTCTACCAGCAATAGCGAAAAAGAGCCGGAAGAAGCGAAAAGGAAACAACCGCGACCCGCCTTAGAGTATCGAGTAACGCATATTAAAGATATACCTACACTGGCAAAGAATGAATTACTACAAATAACATTGCCAATTTGTGAAGTAAAGGGCAAAAAATTAATATGTTATACGATTCCGGATCAACTATTTCCTTAATTAAATTAAAAAATCTAAAAGATAGCGCTAATATATGAGGAGAAAATCGCACTCACCGGAATAAGCGGACATAAAGTATATACACTTGGAAAAATGTACGCTACAATTAAAATTAATAAGCATAAAATTAAACACGCTTTTTATATAATAAAAGACGATGTAGCGATAGAACACGAAGGAATCTTAGGATTAGATTTCCTGAAAAAACAAACGGTAAGATGTGACTACAAGAAAAACCAAATAACAATAAAGAATAGCACATTAAAATTACATCCATGCAATAAAATTAAGTTGAAACCATGTAGCGAAACAATCGTACGAGCCGCAGCCAATCACAATCGGATAGGGATAATCCGAGCTGAAGAAACAACACCAGGAGTTTATATCGGAAGCTGTCTGGTGGACTCAAAAAATTTTTCATGCCCTGTGAGCATGATAAATACAATGGATAACGAAATTGAAATACCCACTCCGATAGTCACACTGGAGAACATGGAGGGAAAAACGGAGGAAGTAAACGTAATATCAAGGAGAAAAATTAAGCATATTGTTCCCCATAAACAAAAATCTGACAATTACTGCGAACGCAACATTTAAATACGGAAGAGAAGCAGACACTCTTAAAAATCTGCGAAGAATTTAATGATATATTCCACTTAGAAGGAGAACCACTGACATGCACCGCGACGGTAGAGCACGAGATAAACACGCGTACCGACACAGCTCCGGTGAACGTGAAACCGTATCGTTTGCCAGAAAAGCATAAGACAGAAGTCAATCGACAAATAAACGAGATGTTAAAAAACAAAATCATTCGGACTAGCACAAGCCAGTGGAATGCACCATTATTAGTGGTACCAAAGAAAACAGACGCATCTGGAAAACCGAAGCTCCGAGTAGTCATAGATTTTCGGAAGCTAAACGATTTAACAATAGGCGATTCATTCCCACTGCCTAATATAACAGACATCCTAGATCAACTGGGAAATGCAAAATATTTCACCGCGGTAGATTTAGCATCAGGATATCACCAAATCCCAATGGCTGAGAGGGATAAAAATAAAACAGCTTTTTCAACACCCTATGGACATTACGAATTCAATCGAATGCCGGATTAAGAATGCGCCAGCAACATTTCCAAAGATTGATGAATTCCGTCTTAACAGGAATACAAGGACTTAGATGCCTAGTATATCTCGACGATATTGTAATCTACAGATCAAGCTTAGAAGAGCATAATAAAAGACTTAAAGAAATATTACAAAAATATTACAAAAACTACGAAAAGCTAATCTAAAGTTGCAACCCGATAAATGTGAATTTTTGCTTAAAGAAGTAATTTATCTGGAACATATAATTTCAGAAAATGGAATATCACCTGACCCATCAAAGTTAACCGCAATAAAAGAATTTCCGACGCCGAAAAAAATCAAGGATATTCAATCCTTTATAGGACTCGCAGGATATTATAAAAAATTTATCGAAAATTTTTCACAAATTGCTAAGCCACTCACAAAGTTAACAAAAAAATAGAAATTTGAGTGGACAGCAGAGCAGCAAGCAGCATTCGAAACATTAAAAGAAAAATTAATGACTGCACCAGTGCTAAGATATCCCGACTTCACTGAGCAATTTATTGTGACCACTGATGCCTCCGACTATGCGATCGGAGCAGTGTTGTCACAAGGAGAGATAGGCAACGACCGACCAATTGCTTACGCTAGCAGAGTGCTGACAAAAGCGGAACAAAATTATAATACAACTGAAAAGGAACTATTAGCTATTGTTTGGGCAGTAAAGCATTTCAGACCATATGTTTATGGAACAAAATTCAAAATAATAACTGACCATAAACCGCTGATATGGTTATTTAATGTGAATGACCCTGGATCAAGATTAATCCGATGGCGATTAAAACTAGAAGAGTATGACTACGAAATCATACATAAGGGCGGACGAGCAAACGCGAACGCCGACGCACTAAGTCCCAACGCGATACCGGGACCCGCAGATAAAAATGCTGACTATGAAATTCTAAACATAGAAGAAGAAGAAGAAGAAGAATCAGCGAAAACATATATAGAAGAGGAGAAAAAAACAAATTCTAGCCGAATATCATGATGCACCGATAGGAGGGCATCAAGGAATCGAGCGAACAATAAAAAGAATTCGACTCCAACACAACTGGAAAGGCAAAGGATGTCGAACGATACATAGCAAAATGCGAATCCTGCCAGAAAAATAAATTACCACGAAAAAAAAAAGTACCGTTAATAATCACGGACATGCCTAATAAACCCTTTGAAAAATGCGCATTAGACATAGTCGGACCGTTAACAATCACTACTAACGGAAATAAATATTTATTAACTTTCCAAGACAATTTAACTAAATTTAGTAAAGCTATTCCGACTCCGAATTAAGAAGCAAATACTATTAGCAAGGAATTTGTTACAAAAATTATACTGGAACACGGAATACCCGAAAAAATTCTAACAGATTAGGGAACGAATTTCTTTAGCGAAATATTTAAAAATACGTGCAAATTATTGAAAATAAATAAAATTCAAACAACTGCTTATCATCCAGAAAGCAACGGCGCATTAGAACGATCACGCATAGAACGTTAGCCGAATATCTACGATACTATATAAATGAAGATCAAACGAACTGGGACAAATGGATACCGTTCGCGATGTTTACGTATAATACGACACCGCATACTGCTACAGGATTTACATCCTTTGAATTAGTGTACGGACACCAAGCTGAAATCCCGACAGCATTAACAAGACCACCGAAACCAACATATAATTATGACGATTATGCACAAGAATTAAAAAGAAAGATTGAGAGCAAGCAATCAACTCGCGAAAGAGCACCTCAAAAAAGAAAAGGAAAAAGCAAAAGGGAACTACGACAGGAAGACACGTAAAACGGACTTCAAGGTAGGAGAAAAAGTCCTCTTACACGACGAAACAATTCGTCGAGGACGATCAAGAAAATTAGACTCCCTATGGATCGGACCCTACGTAGTCACTGAGAAAAATTCTGACGTAAACTACACGATTAAAATGGGAAGAAGAACGATACGCGTACACGTGAATCGACTAAAAAGTTTTATCGAACAGTGAAACTTCTATAAAATAAAGACACGTAAAGAAGGAAAATAAAAATAATAAACGTAAAAATAAATCCTACCTTAAGCCGATCACCCACGACCACGACCTCAGCCAAAACCCTGGCGTGGAGACGTCTCCTTATTATATTATATTAAATAAAATAGATATAAGCAAATAGATATAAGCAAAATAAGAATATTGTAAGATAGGTAAAGAAAATTTACCGTAGTAAATTTTCTTTTCCCAAAGGGAGAAGGATGTCGTAACCCGACAAAATAATAATTTAATTAAAGTTAAATAAGCAAACCTTGAAATAAGCTGAAGTAAGCAAGAACAGCAAAAGACAATAAATTAAGAATTACATAACAAAATATAGAAATAAGACGTGACGAAAAGAAAGCAAGTCACGGCCAAAGCTGATTAAGCATAATGAAATCCAGTACGGAGCACGAACCGCGCTCCGACTCAGGGACACCTCATCCTTCTTCCGCTAAATTAAACGATATATAAACCGATCGCGAGATCACCACGGCGGACTATCACTTGGTAAAATTGTCGAACTATCGCTTGAGTGAACTTGTCGAATTATCGGACCACTGAGTCACGATTAACATATCAAGATATTATAAAGATACCGCTAATGCGTATAAGATAATTGAAAGTAGCAATAGGACCAGTGTACGAAGAACGACTGAAATATATTCCTTTACTAACTAGTACAGAGTGTCTTATTTGTTGCGTGGATTCCAATCCTTTGGGCGTATAATCCCGAAAAGCCCATCCTCTACGGTTCGGGCACAACATATCGCTTATTCGCGAAGCGACGATCTCGTCGATCGGCACGTCGCGGATCGAGCGCTCGGAGCGAGAGCATTTGAGCGTATCCGGGCCGGAGATTCGACTCTCGGGGAAAGATTAGCGGCATCGGTCGTATGGGCGGCTATGAAAGCGAAAACGAAATTAGGAATAGGTATGACTACCGCGGAAAAATGGCGGCAAGAGGAAAACGAGTACGAGAAAGAGAACGAGGAGCCGAATTCTTCCTGCGGCAAAACGCGGCGGCTTCTTACCGCTGTTACCCGCACTCGGGGCATTAGGATCGTTGATCGATGGAGCGACTGGTGTGGCAAAAATGGTGAGCGACGGCAAAGCGGCGCGTCGACAATTGGAGGAGTTGCAATGGCACAACCGAGTGATGGAAGATCGTAGTTTATATCTCACACCTTACAAGCGTGGTGGAAGCGTCGCGAGAAGAAAACGCATGATTAGGAAAGAAAATCGCGCAAACATTAAATAACATTATAATTCCAATCGGCGTCACAACGAATGAACAATTGAGCTGCACGGCCGTGCGCTCGTGTGCGTCACTTCAGAGGTCTATTTATGCGTGACGCATTGCCCGCGCGAATTCGTCGCAATGAAAGCGGTATCGTGAATCTGGACGACACTTTGGGACCGGGTACGCATTGGGTGGCGTATGCCAAAAAGGGAAAAGAAGCGATCTACTTTGACACTTTCGGCAATCTTCGACTGCCGCGAGAACTAGAACGTTATCTCGGATGTGATACGCGTATCGCGTATAATCGTGACTCTCAACAAACTTACGATTAGACGGACAATTGTGCCTGCGTTTTCTCCGACAAATCGATTAGAGGGGGAAAAAAAATCTTTCGGTATCTAACGATAATAACGCGCGTTACTATGTCATTGATTCTTACATTAACTGGAAGAAGCAGCGTTCTCACGGCAAACTACTTTCCGCCTTTAGATCTAAGTGATGACGATTACGAGCTCGGTTTAACTAATTTCGAAACCTACAATACAATACCGAATGTAAATGTCTCGAATAATAAATTTTATTTCGATGATAACGACGAAATGATCTCGATTCCCGTAGGACCGTACGAGCTGCGCGACATAGCCGCGTACTTGAAAGCGGCAATTCTTCACAAACAACGGCGGCGGCCGGACGATGAATCTAAGAAGAAAGAAAACGACAATGAATATCTGTATGGTATCGAGTACGAGGAAGAGAACGAGAGCGTCGACGATGGCGGAAACGAGTGCATTTTCTCGTTACGCGGTAACGACAATACCATGAGAAGTGAGATGCGCGTATCGAGTTAATTTGGACAAATCGAATAATATCGGCTCGTTATTAGGTTTTTCTCCGTCTCGTGTATTACAGCCGAATAAATGGTACGCGTCCGATAAGCCTGTGAGCATTATCGCGGTTAACACGATTCGCGTTGAATGCAACTTAATGACGGGCGCGTATGTAAATGGAAAATCCGCGCATACGATACACGAATTCCTGCCAAACATTCCACCGGGATATAAAGTGTCAGAGATTCCAACGCAGATCATTTATCTGCCGATTATCGCGCGACTCGTAACCGATATATCGTTACGCGTCGTCGATCAGAATGATCGATTGATTGATTTTCGCGATGAGGAGATCACAATTCGTCTGCACGTGCGACGCAGACAATAAAACGGACGCGAGCGAGAAAGATGTGAAAACGGGAAAGGAGAGGAGAACGAGAGAGAGAGAGAGACATAACGATTTGCACGATGCTCGTCGTGAGTGAATTTAATGCTGCGAAAGCGCATCGCGGCATCGGCAATCATATTCGTATCGTACGTTCGGGGGAGAAGAACATTAGAAGATTATCCGCCGCCATTATCGCTTTTCTACGATCTATGTGTTTTGCCGTACCGAAAATCGCGCGATAGTTCATTATGCGTGAAATTTTGAGTATCGGCGGAGAACCCATCTTCGACGATCGCATCGTGAAGATCGAGAGTCACACGTATAATCCGTACGCCAACACCAATTTCGGATACAGCGACGAGATACGAATAACCATTCAACAACAGGATCTGTATATACTGCCGTGCGAGAGTTTTTTCTATATTGAGGGCAGACTACTAACGAAAAATGTTCCATCGGACCAACAACCATCGGTATCGGGTAAATCGGGAATCCCCGCACCGGCATGATTGGTAAACAATTGTGTAGCTTTTATGTTCGAGGAAATACGCTATGGCTCGACGGCGTGGAAATTGACCGTAGCCGTAATGTTGGAATAACAAGTACGATTAAGAATTACGTGTCATTGACAAACGAACGAAGAAATATCTTGAAGAATGCCGGATGGGATTTCGCAATGGGATCAAGCGGCGTCGCAACAACGGGCGATTTCAACTTCTGTGTTCCTCTCAACACGCTATTAGGTTTCTGCGAGGCTTACAAACGTATTGTTATTAACGCGCGTCACGAATTGATTCTGATACGAGCGAAATGACCACAATTGTCTGATATCACACGAGGAAAACGAGCCGAGAATGGAACTGACGAAGATACAATGGCGTATGTCGCACGTAGTGTTGAACGAGTGGCATTCACTTGGACACAGTACAATTGGACACGTTGCAAATGGACACGTTTCAAATGGACACGAAATTTTGGACACCGTTCTTTTGGACACCGTTCATTTGGACACAGTTCATTTGGACACCGTTCAATTGGACACCGCTCAATTGGACACAGGAATAAGCAACCTGTTCAGATGGACATAGAAATAAGCAACCTATTCAGATGGATACAGAAAGATGCAACCTGTTCAGATGGACACAGGAATAAGCAACCTATTCAGATGGACACAGAAAAATGCAACCTGTTCAGATGGACACAGAAAGATGCAACTTATTCAGATGGAGTGGATATAATTTGACCACGTTCGAAATGGCCACGGGTAAATTTGACCACGTTCGAAACGGCCACATTCGAAATGGCCACACACAGACACACACACACACGGGGGGTGCAGGGGCGCCCCCTCCCACCCGCCCCGTCCACCTCGCTTCGTGTGAAAAGCTACAAACCTATGTGTGTGTGCGTGTGGCCATTTCGAACGTGGCTATTACGAACGCGTGGCCATTACGAACGTAGCCGTTTCGAACGTGGTCAAATTTACTCGTGGCCATTTCAGCGTGTAATGATTCTATCCACTTCTGAACAGGTTGCATCTTTCTGTGTCCATCAGAACAGGTTGCTTATTCCTGTGTCCATCTGAACAGGTTGCTTATTCCTGCATCTGAACAGGTTGCTTATTCCTGTGTCCATCTGAACAGGTTGCTTATTCCTGTGTCCATCTGAACAAGTTGCATCTTTCTGTGTCCATCTGAACAGGTTGCATCTTTCTGTGTCCAACTGAACAGGTTGTATTTTTCTGTATCCATCTGAACAGGTTACTTATTCCTGTGTCCATCTGAACAGGTTGCTTATTCCTGTGTCCATCTGAACAGGTTGCATCTTTCTGTGTCCATCTGAACAAGTTGCTTATTCCTGTGTCCGTCTGAACAGGTTGCATGTTTCTGTGTCCATCTGAACAAGTTGCATACAAGTTGTATACTTGCGCGCTCCTACATTGCTCTTCAAGCTATAACTATAAAAATATTTCGAATTTTGCTCTATAACTTTACGAGTATCTTTTTTGAGAGTACTATTATCGATTAAAGTAAAAAAAAAAATTTCGAAATTTTTGATCCTATAAACCAGGTTCCCTCCTTAATGTAAAATTGTATCTTAATTCCGATTTCTATCCATACGACGATATGAATTTAGATTTCGATAAAAATAGAATCGCGATACTATATGACGCGTATGCGCGATTTCGACGATCGTATTACGGATCCAAAAACGACGGGATGATTCTAACTATGAATAAATTTTTACATTGCGGCCCGCTCGCAGTGATAGATTGTTCCCATCAAAACGAGGCGATTAAGAGCGCTACCGTGGACGTTCTAGAATTCGACTGCAAAGAGAATGTTCCCCCCAACACAATGGCGTATTGTCTCATCATTTACGATCGTGTGGAATATAATCCGCTAACAAATGTTGTGCGTAAGATTCTATAAAAACGACGCGTAAACAGTCGTCGAATTGAAAGAGAGAGAGGGGAGAGATAATGAGACAGAAACAAAAAAGGGGTGGAAAAAAAAAGAGGAATTTCAAAACCACATAGACATCGAGAATGCACTCGCATAAACATCGAGAGCACACTCGCTTGACAAACGCGAATAAACGTTGATCTCTCTCTCTTTCAACTATGGCAACGGCGGCGGTTACGAGTAATATCGCGATACAATCTTCATCGATCTGCAAGGTTTTATCGTCAACGAAAGATTCATGATGAAAGAAGTGGCGATACTCGCGAACAGTAAAGATCTAACGCATCACGTCTTTCGCGTTCCGATGTCGTGGAATTTATTAACGAAAGGCGAAAACTCCCAAGCCTGTTGGTTGACTTTGAATCACGGATTCCATTGGACCGATGGATACGTGGACTATAAATGCATTAGACAAATTGTCCGCGATGCGATATGTCACGCGACAAAGGATCTTAACACGGACACTACTGCGACAATTTACGTCAAGGGTCACGAAAAGAAGAAATAGTTGGCCGACACTGCGGGAGAAGTTGCGGAGCAACGCGTTATAAGAATCGAAAACATCGACGCCGATTACGAGGACATCGGACCTTTAGAAATGCTGACCGCGACGCACGCCTATCGTTGCACCCACCACACGAAAAATTGCGCCTTAGAAAACGTCTGTAAACTGTATAACTTGTGGTTGGAGTCAATTACACGATATGTAAATAACGATATATATTTATACATGCGATATATATTTATACATGTATTGCGATTAAGCGTTCGTACGCGCATCACCCTTCTTCGAATAAATCTATTATAATAATATCACGATCAAATATTTATCTTTTAATACAATAATCTTTCTACGTTAACTACATTAATTAAATATAATATTCACTCATCTAGTGTATTATCTTTTAACTCGACGAATATGTATTACGAATAAGCTTTCATACGCGCGTCACTCTTCTTCGAATAAATATATATCACATTTAAGCATTTTACTTTCAATTCATTATCTAATGTATTATCTTTAAGGCGCGTATATATATGTATCACGATTAAATATTTCACATTCTCGCGCGCCCATACACTCATCTAATGTATTATCCTTAATTCGCTTATACGTATTTCGACTTTCTCCAATTAAAATGTCACAATAAAAAAAAAAGTACAATTAAACACGATTTTCGCGCGCACGTCGCCCTTCTCTTTCCCCCTCCTTCTCCCTCTCTTTTCGATAGATCGACGCTCCATCGCGCTTTCGCGAATTCGAGCGACTCACTTTCGTGCGCGCGCCTGCGAGAGCCATGACGCGCGTCGCGATATCATTCGCGCTATCGTTCGCGCTATTCACACTTCCGTTTGTCACCGCTACGTCGCTAACCGATAGCGATATCACGGAAGTGTTTCATTATCTGCGAATTTACGGCTATCTGGAAAACGATCAACGAAAAATCAACAATCGTTGGACAACGCAACCTTTCTGAGCGACGCATTGATATTATTTCAAGAGTACTACGGTCTACCTGGAAATGGAATTCTAAACGTAGAAACAATTCGCGTAATGCGCAAATCGCGATGCGGCGTCGCGGACATTCACACTCACAGCTCATTAACGCGAAAGTGGCCGAAGACGCATCTCATGTGGAACTTCAGACTAGCAAATAGAGAAACTCTACGCACGACTCAAATGGCGTTCGCTCTATAGTCCGAACATTCTTCGCTAACGTTCTCGCGCAACGCATCATAACCCGATATATTGATATCGTATTAATCGGGCGTATACGTGTATGAGAACAATAAGAATTAAGACGAGTGCCCGTCACCGTTCACGGGTCCGGGGGCGGCCGTCACTCACGCATTCTTTCCAACGGGAACGATCGATCACGTAACTGAGGTACACGTCGACGAATCGGAACCGTGGCATATCGCGCTAACAAAATCTCCATCGGATAGATTGTATCTCCTTCAGACGCTAACGCACGAAATCGATCACACTCTAGGTCTGACTCAGTCTGAGAGAAGATTCGGTCATGTATGCTTATGCACCTACGGGGGACAAACAATTTCCATTCAGATTGAGCATAGAGGATATCATAGGTATACGAAATCTCTACGGATCATGGAAGACTTCGATTCCATCAATTATCGTTGCTACTCCAGCAACAACGACAACTACAACTACAGTAGCACCGACAACTACAGTAACGTTGACGACTGTGAGGACGACAACAATGACTCTTACCAATACCGTTGATCTGTGCGCCTTAAAGCGTATAAACGAAGTATTGATTATATTGAGTATTGAATCATCGCTTATACGTCGCGCGTAAACGCGACATATGGTCGATCGACATAAGAGGAAAACGCTATGGCTCATCCTTCTCGTTCGCCGACTATTTTAAATTTCTCCCTCGCGATCTCGCGCGTATATCGGCCGTGTATCAGAAACTGTCGGGAAACATCGTGATATTCGCGAACGGCTCCGTTTATCTCGCCGATTCGAATTTTCAACTCAAAATAGGATGGCCGAGATCTATCGAATACATCGGATTTCCGCGCGAGGCTAAAATAAACGTCGCGATAAACACGCACACGGGACGCAGTTACGTTATATGTAACGATGATAAAGTAGCCGAGATGAACGATTGCGCGACCGCAACTATGAGACACGGCTCTCTATGGGATACGTTTTCCGGAATACTGTTCGCGATAACGATGGCCTTTCGTCACATCGACGGTAATCTCTATTTCCTCAAAAAACACGATTATTACGCGTACAACGAATTCATCGGTGCGATAACCTTAGCCGGTCCTTTCGATCTCAATATACTCGGAATAAAATGTCCCGCCGAAGACATTCTAGATCAATTGCGCGAACTCGTTTCCAAGATATATCGTCTGAAATACGCATCCGTCAACAGACCGGACGACGACGACGATAACGATGACTACAATGACAATTACGAGAAACCTTGAAATCTAACGTTTAAGATTATTATATTTTTTCGCGTCGTTCTAAATCGCTTCCTCGTTTGGAATGCGCATCAGCCTAGAAATTAAACGATAATAACTACGTTAATTATGCAGATAACTCTTATGCTTTATAACTCGACGTTTAAAATTACCACACTTCCGTTAATCGGAAAAAAAACAATAGATATATAAGGCGCACTTCGATCGCGACGAGCGCTCATTTTTTTCGTAGTGCTCGAGATTAACGCGCGTCTCTCTCTCTCTCTCTCTCTCTCCCAACGAATCCGCATCTCCCAACGCCGAGGTGTTTCCAACGAGCATCGAATCCTTCTTCGCGAGACCGATCATGTTCGCGGAAATCGGACAGGAGTATCGCCGAATCCTCGGGGATCAGAATCAATTGGCGACGCCACCGCCGTCGGCGATACCCGCTGCATTGTCGACGCCACCGCTGCCGATACCGCCGCCACTGCCAACGACGACGACGATGACGACATCTGCAATGACGCAGACGCCCAATCCCTTCGTCGCGCCTTTACGTCGAAACGAGGACGATATTCCAGACCGCTGCGACAGTTCGCCCGTGGAAAAGAAAGCCAAATTGTACACCGAGTAGGTATACACTTCGCGAATTATCTCGCATTTTTTTTCCATTCTGCGATAACGAGCTAATTTTTTTTTCCTCATTTTCAACAGATGGATGAGAAATTGGATGTTCAAACGCGAGATCAGTTTCGCGAAACATCCGATTCGCATATTAGGAAGACGATACGCGCTGACTAAGACGTCTTACAAATACATCGACATCGCTATCGTCGTAAAGCGTGAATCATACGTCGACATCGCTCTAGGAGACTGTCATGGAAAAGAGATCTCGTTGACGGCCGATATGTGGAGAGATCTGCTCGCTCTACGCAACGATATATTGCAGTACTTCGAGAACGACTCCGAGGAACCGTATACTCCAACGTCCGCGATAATCGGAACCGCGACGATTCGATTCGGCAATAAACAATCTTATAATACTGCGATTATAAACAATCTCAAGACACTGCGATTCGAATCGGGAAAGAATCGCATATATCCATGTCCAAGCTACGGTAAAGGCGCTGTTGGATCTCGAATTATGCGTGAATCGCGACGCTAACCAACGTGCTGGAAATCGTCGACAGCAAGCTATCGAGTTTCATCGATATCGCGACGCAAATCGATCACCCGAATGATATTCCGGAAGAAATTCATCGACACAAGGACTTCGACGCGAATGATCTAATCGATTGCGAGTTACTCTCCTTTTCGGACTCTAATACAGTTTGTAAAATTCTTATAATAAAGAAAAAAGAAAAAAAATACATATCGCTAATGCAATCTTATTGACAAATTATGTATTCGCGCGTGTAAATTCGAAAAAAAAAAATATATACACTTCGCTAACGCAATTCCATTAACGACTTATGTACTCGTATATGTAACGTTTCATCGAATTTTTGTTCGATAATCGCGAACGATTATCGAACAAAAAGAGAGAGAGAGAGAAGAACGACCACCTCTACGCGCGACATACTCTCCCGATACATCGAATTTTTTTCATTCATAAACGGGAAAAAAAATACTATTTAGATTAACGGGAAAAAATACGGACAATATCGCGTAATCGTATCCTTCGCGCCGAGTCGCCGGAAACATTCGCGACTGCTTATCGCTCTTTCCTCAATCTAAACGCGCTAATGCGTTAATGCGCGACGCTTTCAGGAAGATATGATTAATCCCGCCGATTAAATTGTTTTTCGAACTTTAGTCGAGTTTCATTCGAGATACAGAGAACGTGCAGTTACAACAAAATCAAAAATGAATAACGCCGACAGGAATCTCTACGCTCTGTGGAAGAAAGATTTCATTAACTTATTGTTCTGCATCATGGCTAAAGTGATGTTCTTCTGGACGGTAAATAATATTATTTTTTACGAAAAAAAAATTATGCGAGCGCGTATATAATATATATAATATATATATCATTTTTTTTACAGTTCACCTCCGAGGTTGAGATTCCTTCGTTAACATCGGCACTGAATACGAATGGAACGACGAAACGCGCGACACTTTCTCGCGGAGAAATGGAGCGACACTTCGGAGAGCCGCCAGGATAACGAGATAAACGGGAAATATCTTGATATCTTCAATCTGCAACTCCTCTTCGACATGCAGGACTTGTTCGAAGAGATAGAAGAAATATCCCTCATGCGGTACGAGGAGAGATGAATAATAGAGGAAAAGGAGGAGAGAAGAGTAATCGCGGAACTAGTGGAACGAGCAAGACAGCGAGACGAGGAACAAATGAGATTATTGCGGATATACATGAAGGCTCCGGGAGGATAAAATTTTAATCATTAAATAATTATTGTTATTATTATGTAATTATTATATATTATTATTACGTAATTATCATGTATTATTATGTAATTATATTTATTTTTATAACGATAAAAAAACTCTAATAAAATTAAAGAAAAAGAATATTTTAATCGAGATTCGTCGTCTCTCTCTCTCCCATATCGTCGTTATCCGCTTCCATCTCCCTCTCTCTCTCCCGCTAGCGCGCGAACGAACGATAGCGAATCGGCGGGAAAGAACGCCCGCCGCCGCTCGTCGTCCGAGAGCGCGCGCGTCCGAGAGCGGCGACGACGGTAACCAGGGACGCTCCGCGCGCCGCGACGCCATAACCAGGGACCCTCCGCGCGCGCCCGCAACGCCACCGCGCGGCGACGTCTTACCCCCCTCCCCGCCCGACGGCGAGCCGCTTCCCCCTCGCCCTGCTCGCTCCCACCCCTGTGATGTCGAGAATCGCCCGTTTATCCACCCGATGGCGAGCGGCTCCCCTCGCCATACTTACTCCCCCTACTCGCCCGCGCAAGCGTCACAACGTCCCTCAGATATCTTTCTATCTACGTCACTCTTACAGAGCTCTCTCTCGCACCAACGGGAAAATCGAGTTAGAACCAACATACTACACCTACTATTGTTTAACGTCTGCTTGCTTCAACATCAACAAATTCCACAAATTGTTGAAAAAGGCAACACTATTTGATTGCCTCGATTTGCCGCCGAGAATCAGCTCCACGTATGATACAGCTCCAACGCTTATTACAATGTGCAAATACTTGTACGACGTCAGGATTAGAGCGTATCTTCTTCCAAGTATGCGAGCCGATTGACAAGGTTGAATACTATAAAATATAAATAATTAGACCAATATATTAAACAATTAAAAAACAAAATTATTAAATAATCAAATCTTACGTGTCACATTTTTGTTTCTTACACGGCGGAGTTTCGCCGTTTCGAATTGGAACGTAAAAATTCATATCGAGTTCTTCAGCGGTGAACCTTTCACACGCGCGATTGATGCAATATTGCAATCGTATTATAATTAATATCAATTCAAATAGTATCAATTCAAATAGTAAATTGCGATGTAGAGGGGATTATTACTGACGCAATATTTTAATTTCTTTCAAAATTTTGTCGCGCCAATGTACGGCTGCGATGACATCATCATCCCCAGAACAAAGATTTAGCTGAATTTGCTAAAATCGAGCGCCGATGTACAGCTGCTCCTGATGCAATCACGTTAGATTTTTTCAAATGTACGTGACAATACGCGAAATTTTCAAGGTTAAATTGCACATGGTACTACGGGGAATTTTTTCTAAGATGAAATTATTCTAGAATATTCGACAATAAAACAATGCACGAGACGGTATATAAATTATGATAGAGAGGCGCGCCCCATCAGTAGCTAAAGTGCAGGACAGTCATTGGAAATTTTGCAAGTGTGTATTAGCAATATGGAGGAGCAAATTTTGCAAGAGCAATCCGCTTTGCTTGATTGGAATTCATTTTGATTACATTGTGTGGGAGCAACGATGCGACGAGTACATCGAGTCGCTGGAAGAGCAAAGTCGCATCAAGCGACCGCGATTGGAAATCGACAATCTGATTGCTCGGATCGCGCACCTCGAAGGATTGAAAAATTCAGTACGTGGACGTTTCATACACGCGGGTGCCGGATGTAGTGCGCGTCAAAATGGACTTGTGTGGCGCGAAATTGATGTGGCGTTCGAGAATCGCATATCGACTGGTGCGGTAATAAACTATAATCACATAGAATCGCACCAATTTCTCGATGAAACCAAAGACATTGTGTTGGAACATGTGCAAAATGTTGTGAAAAAACACTGTAATGTGAAAGTGAACACAATATTTAACGGTGAATTTGTGGCTGGAGATAAACATGCCAATAAAAGTATTAATACTAGAAACTATGAACTCTTTCGCACATCCGATTTACGCGAGTGGTACGAACGACGCGTTATCGAGACCATCTAGTGTCGCTGGAAGAGTTTGAGGAACGCGACAGCCGATGGGCATTGTCGCGAATACTGAACTTGACCGTAAATATAAACAAGTACAATCCTTTGCGCGCAGCATGTCACATTAAATTGCCGGGAGATTATGATGAAAAGAACGGTGATTAACGTGCAATCAAAAGACAATGCGTGTTTCACGTGGGCAGTGGCTGCTCTGTATTCCGCTGAAAGTCATGCGGAACTGAAATCATCGTACCCGCATTACACGACAGTGCTGAATCTCCAGAACATTGAGTTTCTAATGACTGTGAATCAGATTAAGAAATTTGAACATGCAAATGATATTTCAATGTGTACAGCATCAAAGACAAAAACATTGTCCCGATACATCTTTTACAGCAGAAGCGAGATAAGCATGTGAATCTGCTGTACATTGAAGACGACAACAGCGTAGGATATTTTGCTTGGATCAAGAATTTATCCAGGCTCGTGAGCTCGCAATTGAGCAAACACAATGGTCAAAGATATATCTGCGACCGGTAAGTTTAATTTATATTATTTCAATAAGTATAATTTATATAACCAATTGTTCTAATTTTAATTAAAATTTTTTTCTTTTACATGCCTTCATTATTTTGGTTCGGACTACAAGTTGCAGTCACATACGATCGACTGCGCTATCCGATTGCCGAGCGATAAGGACAAATGGCTCGAGTTGAACAATTTTAATTGGAAGGAGCGGCTTCCATTCATCGTGTACGCCGACTTGGAATGCGTTCTGGCCAAGACGGAGGAAGAAAAAATATATCAACATCATTAGTAGTAAGTATTTAGCATAGTTTATTATGTACATTGTTCGTTCGACGAATCGTTATCAGCGTATCATTCGCGTCGTAGCGTCGATTGTATGGTTCGCCGCAGAACTCAAAAATTTGGCGTTACGTGTAAAAATATTTTAAAAACAAATGTCCACATGGTAAATTTGACATCCGAGGAGTGGGAGAAATTCCATAGCGTCACTCAATGTCATATATGCGAAAAACCGTTCGCGGAAGACGATACATGCGTTCGCAATCATTGTCATCTGACCGGGCGATACAGAAGTCCAACACACTCAAATTGTAATCTAAATTATAGATCTAAATTATAAGAATCTTTTTATATTCCGATAGTTTTTCACAATTTATCCGATTTTCATTTTATTATCGAGGAAATAGCCACGGCGTTCGAAGGAAGAGTCGAGTTATTACCGATAACCAAGGAAAAATATATTTCATTTACAAAAGATGTTTGTATGGAAGAAGAATCAAAAAATCATATAAAATTACGTTTTATCGATTCATACAAATTTCTCGCATGGAGTCTCGACAAATTGGCATCATTTTTAGACAAAGACAAGCTAAAAATTTTAAAATCGGAATTTCAAAATTTATTTACCGAAAATTTCAATTTGTTAATGCGAAAGGGTGTATTTCCGTATGAATACATCGATTCCTTGATAGGTTGCAAGATATGTGTTTACCACCGCGCGAATCATTTTACAGTTCCTTGATCGGTGATACCGTATCCGAGAGCGATTACGCGCACGCCAAGAACGTCTGGACGCGATTCTCCATTCGGACGCTAAGCGAATATAGCGACTTGTATCTCAAAATCGATGTCTTGTTATTAGCCGACGTTTTCGAAAACTTTCGAGATAAATATATCGAAAGTTATGAACTTGACTCCGCATATTACTATACTCTCCCCGGATACACATGGAACGCCTTGTTGAAGCATACAAAGATCACGTTCGAATTGCTTATAGATATCGACATGGTTATGTTCATCGAACGTGGTATACGCGGCGGTCTGAGTCAATGTTCGGGTAGATATTCTCGCGCTAATAACAAGTACATGGAGTCATACGATCTATCGAAACCATCATCATACTTGATGTACTTTGATGTAAATAATTTGTACGGATGGACAATGTATCAACCATTGCCCTATGCCGATTTTTGATGGGTTGACGACGTGTTCAATTTTGATGTATTATCGATCGCACTAGATTCGCCTACAGGTTATATCTTCGAAGTGGACCTCGAGTACCCGCAACATTTTCATGATGCGCACATTGACCTACCGTTTTGCCCGACACGCGACAAATCACCTGGCAAACGGGAATTCAAACTGCTTGCAACGCTATATGATAAGAAGCGTTATATGATACACTACCGCAATCTGCAGCAGTGTACGCGTCACAAACCGCGGCCTGCGTGTAACAAAAATACATCGAATTTTACAGTTTTCTCAATCTTCCTGGCTTCGAAATTACATAGAATTAAATACACATTTCAGAACATTGGCTAAAAATGATTTCGAAAAATATTTATATAAATTAATGAATAATGCGGTGTTTGGTAAAACGATGGAAAATGTGCACAATTATGTCTATGTAAAATTATTAACAAAGTAGGACGGGCGATACGGCGCAGAGGCAATAATCGCGAAATCAAATTTTCACAGTAGAAGCGTTTTTTCGGAAAATCTTATTGCTGTGGAATTGCGTAAATTCGAGGTGAAATTCTACAAACCAATTTATGTGTATACTCGACATAACCTAGCATATTTGTATGAATTTCACGAGTATATGACGCAAATGTATCGCGACAAATGCCGGGTAATGTACACCGATACGGACAGTATCATATATTACATCGAGTGAGAAGTATATGACGTATATGAGAATATGAAGCGCGATATCGCTAGATTCGACACGAGCGATTATGCGGTGGGCAATACGGTATACCGCTTCTAAAAATGTACCAAGTTTAATGAAGGACGAAAACAATGGTGCCATAATGAGCGAATTGGTCGGACTCAGAGCAAAAATATACACGTTACGAGTGAATAGGAAAAAGGATACGAAAAAAGTTAAAGAGCAACGTTGTCGTGAGAAGGATACACGTTGTATAAACGAATAACGTTGAACGAAGAGATTGAAATGACGCGTCAGCAGTCGTGTATATGATCTAAACTGCTAAACTAAGTATACACGATCCGCGAGATAAAAATTGCTCTGAGTCTGTATGATAAGCGGTATATCGTACCCGAAACCACCGATACATTACCGTGGGGACATTATAGGATACTTTTGTAAATAAATGTATATTTTGTTTATTATATATTTTGTACATAACCATGTATATATCTTTATATATATTTTATACATTTTATATTTATATTTTTCTAAATTTTATATATTTTAAACGCATATTTTATATATTTCAATAAATGTTTACAATACATTATTTTTATGTATCCAAGAGTTGTATGATTTATCCATTCCCAACCATTTCACATATATGTCATCACCCTTTTTTTGTAAAATTTTTTCCACGAGATATACGTCGAGACTGGCGACGCGTTGCAACTCGTATTCGTAGAATTCTCCAGCGACGGGATTTCTCCATGAATCTTCAAGTATGAATGTCGCGCTTTTATTGCTTTTATTTTTATCAACACTCATAATATCTCCTACATATTTTTGCGCCAGTGGATCAAAATGCTCTCGAAATGTTTTCTGACTTTCGGACGTTTCTAATTCGTGTCGGACCGATGTTACAAACGAATCGGGCGTGGTCTCGTAAATTTCTTCGATGGACGTGGATGGATGGTATTGTTTGACACGGTTGTACTTTTATCGGAGTAGAAACAGTGGCCATATTAGAAAATTGCTTCCTTGGCTTTGATCGATTTGGTGTCGAATATATCGGTGAATCATTTATCGGCATATTTATCCGTGCTCGCTTTATTCCTTGCTTTGACTCTTTTATTTTTTCCCTATGCTTCTCTCCGAACATCAAACTCAACGATTTTCGACGCATCAGATTTTACAGTATTTTCGACAAGCTGTTTTAAAGGCTCGGTAATTTGCTTAAATTGCCTTTCCAATATGATATTTTCCTCCATTTTACCAGTTTTCAAAGCGCGATATTTTTTGCGAATCGATTCGTTCGTTTTTGTAATCTCACTCGCAATCTTTTTACGATCACCGTTCATCATGCTCGATCGATGTGTCGATGATAACTAATCGCTTTATGGTATCGTGAAATCGTTAAATCCTCTTCTTTATCGTCCATTGATCAATATACTATCTTTATCAATGATTACGAAACCATATTTGCGTTGCCAACATTTCTGACACAATGCACGAAAATCGTCGTAAGACATGTCGGTATTCACGTGATCGTTGTACACATGTTTCAAGTTTGTGCCGTCTTATTTAAACAAGATCAGTAGGTTCGCGTTGTCGCTTATAAGATGCTTAAGTATCTTGGCGTTTGACAAAGATAGAAACAGTCAATCGCTCGAGTGTTAACCCATTGCAAAGTACTCTCTTATCGCATCTTGCTTATCACACGCCACGTTATCAAAGATAAAGATGGAATTCGGAAGCGCTTCGCTCGGTGGAATGACATCGCTGTTATTAGAGAATGTAAAATAACCAATTTCGTCTACAGGTGCTAGTAAATTTTGCAAGTATTTGTATTTCGGCTGTTGAAGCGATTTCGAATATATGTACACGTTCTCGAAACGTACGCCGTACGAACTTTCTGTCAAACTAATCAACACGTTTGTCTTATCACAGTTTGAAGGGCCGCAAACGATACCGTATAGTAGTTGGTAGCATGTTTCCATGCTTGCATACTTTTTTCTCCGATATTAGGCTATTGTCGAAATTTGATACTTTGCAAATTAAAATAGATAAAGAATTAGGCTCTAGAATGTATTAAACAACCGATATACGAGAAAAGAGCGATAAGAGCCACCGCGGATGATAGTGCATAAAATTTATAAAGATTAATAAATCGCGAAAAATAAGACGCGAAAATAAGACATATGCATATATTTACTTGGTGCATAAACCAAGGTAGATTCTCCATTCGAGAATACTATATAAGACCCCTCTTTTACCCCCCTGCAGAGATGTAAGCGAAAAAAATATCGGGGCGAAGTCGCTGAATCGGGAGTATTTGATACTTTGATTACTCGCGCTTGTCGCACGAACCGATGTTTTCTCTTTCGAATCAATTTTGCGAATGATCACAAGGGGGAGACCTATTTATAGAAGTGTCTCGACTCAAAACCGCTCAGTATTAAAAATGTTTCTCCTTCTGTCGGATGAGAGAGACATTCTCCGGCTTACCACCGAACAATTGCAGTATATCCCAAAGATTCTTTTACTGCAAAATTTTGGTGATTACGTGGAACGATTGTGGGACAAGCTTCCAGAATATATAAAGGCTGATTCGGTGGTTCAACAATATCGTTCGTGCATGCGACATTACAACCAGCCGTTGCAACGAACACACATCGACGGTCCGCCATCATTGATAAAAGATTGCTACGAATGTCAGCGAGAATCGTAAGAGGTAGCGGTCTCTTAAATCGTGCGATAAACGCGCTCCCCATCGAATTACATATTCCCGGTTATCAGTTTTGCGGGCTGGGAACTCGATTAGAGAAACGATTGGCTAGAAGCAATCGAGGTATCAATCCATTGGACGCAGCGTGTCGCGAGCACGACATTGCTTACTCGCGAAGCAACGATCTCGACCAACGTCACATCGCGGATCACATACTAGCCGCAAGAGCGCGAGAATGCATTACCACGACGGATTCAACTCTCGAAAAAAGCAGCCGCTACGACTGTTTGGGCGGCAATGAAGGCAAAGAAACTCGACGGGAATGAAAAAGCCATTGACGACAAAGAGAAGGAAAAAACGAATACTTCCAGTAGCGAAACGCGGTGGTATTTTACCACTTTTACCGTTGTTGGGACTTGTCGGTTCTTTGGTCGGCGGTGCGGCGGGAATCGCAAAGACGGTAAACGATAACAAGGCGGCGCAACGTCAGCTGAAAGAGATGCAGCGTCACAATTGCGCTATGGAAGGTCGCGGACTTTATCTCGCTCCGTACAAGCGTGGACAGGGATTCTCAACAAAGTCTAAGAGAAAAAAAACGTCGAAAAAACATTAAAAATGCTTACGGGTGTGACAACTAATATGCAATTGGAACAATTTGCGAAACGTATGCACATATCTTTCTTTAGAGGTGTTTTCATGCGCAATAATTTACCGATAAGTGGTACGACGAAACGAGAGCGATATCGTCAATTTGGATGACGTTAATGATCCCGGTACTCATTGGATAGCGTACGCAAAGAGGGGTGATCGTATCGTATATTTCGATAGTTTTGGAAATCTTCGACCAAGGAACTTGTTCAATATTTCGGACGAGTGAAAATTGAATACAATTATATGTCTTATCAAAGTTATAATCAGAGTATCTGTAGACAGTTGTGTTTAAAATTTCTTCAAATGATCAATTTAAAGCCTGACAATCCATCGTCACGACTCAGTATTCGTTCGACATGTCACTAACACTTACATTAACTGGCAGAAACAGCATTTTCACTGTAAGCTATTTCCCCGCTATAGATTTGACCGATGCCGATTACGAGCTCGGATTAACGGATTTTGAAACTTATCATACGACTCCGAATGTAAATTTTTCGAATAATAAATTTTATTTTGGCAACGACGACAAGGAAATTACGATTCCCGAAGGATCGTACGAATTGCGCGCCATAAATGACTATCTCAAACGCGCAATTTTTGCACACCTTTCCAGAGATGTTGAAAACGATTATGATGAGGAATATCCAATAGCGCTCCGCGCCAATCACGGTACGCTAAAAAGCAAAATCAAATGCGCCTACAGAATAAACTTTACCAAACCCGACAATGTAGAATCCTTGCTTGGATTCTCGTCGAATCGTATATGCAACCTCGCAAGTGGTATGAATCGGACCTATTAATATTATAAACATAAATATTATTTGTATAGAATGTAACGTGACTACTATGCGTATAGCAATGATATGTGCGTAAACACGATACATGAATTTCGCCGAGCGTACCGCCAGAATATAAGATATCAAAAACGCCGACACAGATCATTTATCTGCCAATCATCATACGGAGCATTACGGATTTAACTATACGTATTGTGGATCAAAGAGTTCGATTGCTCAATTTTCGAGGAGAGGAAATTACCGTAAGATTGCATATATGGCGACGACAAACGTATGCTTGTGTTGAACGAAACGGAACACGCGAGAGACAATACTATTGCAGTAAGGCGAGCGGTATTGGGTGACAATAATAAGATAGCCGTTAAAAAGAAGCTGAGTGCGTTGAATCGTGAATTTTTGAAATCATTGGGATCATCATACGAAAAGAATGATTGATATTTTGAACATCGGAGGTGAGTCAGTCTTTGACGATCGCATCGTCAAGATTGAAACTCATACATCCGTACGCCAATACGACGCTTGGATACAGCAATGAGATACGAATACCTACATCAGGATTTGTATAGGTACCGTGCGAAAGCATTTTTTATATCGAGGGAAGATTTAATGTTCGTAAAGCGAATGACGAAATGAAGGTTGTATTGGGAAACAATTGCATCGTATTTATGAGCTTCGATACGAACTCGATGGAGTAGAGATTGATCGCAACAGAAATGTTGGAATAACATCGACGCTCAAAAATTGTCTCTCTAACGCACCAGAAAAGTATAAACTTAAAGAACGCTGCGTGGGATTTGATGTAGAACGGTGATAACAATTATTTCCACTTTTGCGTGCCGCTCAACATGTTGCTGGGATTTTGCGAAGATTATAAACGCGTTGTGATTAAGGCATCACGAATTGATTTTGATACGTTCGCGCAATGATAACAATTGTCTATTCGACATCCGTCGTCGGAAACTGAGATTGAATTACTCAAGATACAGTGGCGTATGCCTCATGTAATATTGAACGAAATGACGAAATGAATTATCAATGCAAATTGATCAATGTTAAACTCTATTTAAACTCGGAATTTTATCACTACGATGATTTAAATTTAGATTTTGAAAAAAATAGATTCGCTGTCCTATTCGATATTGTACTCTCGTTTTCGCAAATCTTATTACGAATGCGATAATAGCACCATGCTATTAACCATTCCAAAGTTTCTACATTGCGGTTTTCTCGCGATCATTGATTGCTCGCGACAAAATGAGTCTGTCAAAACTGCTACCGTAGACGTGAGAATAGAATTTGAATGCAGGGAAAATATACCAGCGAATATTACCGCCTATTGTCTCATCTTGCACAATCGGGTTGTCGAATATAATCCATTGACCAATGTAGTCCGCAAAATTACATAAGTCAGCAAATATCTCCTCCATTGCACATGAAGAAAAATATAAAAGATTGAGATGTTTGACGATCGACATCAGTCTGCGATCGGATCTTGTCATCATGGCTGTGCCAACGTTTGTGGATTTTTGCAAGGATCGTTGGGAAAAATTTTGTCGTGAAGGAAGCTGCGGAGAAAAGGATCCGTACTTTCACATTACATTTTTACATATCCAGTACCATGGCGCACGCTCACAAAATCTGAGAGATGTCAGGTTTTATGGCTGCTTAAAAACTATCATGGATTATCATGGAATGATGGACATGTTTCATATTGGAAGTCGAAAGTTTAATTACGACGGGGATGATGGGTGCAATAGAAGAAGATGATGTGTCATCTCTCGTGTATGTTAAAGGCCATGAAAAAACGGCAATGGCTGGCCGATATACTGGACAATGACGGGAAACGATGTGATTATCGAAACTTTGGATGCAGACTATGAGGATGTAGCTTCTTTAAATAAATTAGATGTTAAGAATACTATGCGTTGCGAAAATCATGTAAAAAATTGCGCTATGCACGCGTACGCAGAATCCACACACGGGCATTTCAATTTATCAGCTAGCTTCTCTCGTACTTCTCGATATATGCGATCTTTGTTTTAGTTTTACTCCGTAATAAGTTCTTCCACGTCCGTTATCGAAAATACGAAGTAAATAACAGTAGCACGCAGAAAATACATAGATTGTGAAATAAATCATTGTGATTAGCACACGATAGAGAGTCTCCTTGCTGTATTTTCTGAACATTAATCACGGCGAAGCTTTGAAATGAATAGCATTGTCGTATTATTGAACGACTTTTATAAAGAGAATTAAGCTCTTTACGTCAAAACTGAATAATATACTTTCAAAGTCTTTTCGTTATAAAAATAAATATGATTTTCTTATATTTTTCTCTACAAAATGTATTTAAGATTTATAATTGGTGATTGAAACATCATGATGATGATAATACATTGAATCCATACTTATAATAAATTCATGATGCAATATTTTTTTATCGTTTTTCTTATTCTCTCCTTTCTTTTCTCCCTATCTATGTATGTGCGCAGTATCGTGTTTCCGTACGTGACACAGCTGCCACATGGCCACAAATTATTCTACGATAACAATTAGTCATATGTCTCGTGCGAGCGAATCATAAACTAATATTATCTTAATAATATAATTTAGAAATAATTAATAAAATTTATTATGACTTGTCGAATCTTTACGCAGAAAAAAATATATACTGTATTCAAGTAAATATTATTTATTCTAAGTATATCATAAATTTATATCCGCAAATATATCACAAGTTTACCACAATTAAATTTAATTGAATATATTCTAAATTTTAGTAAGTGCAGTATTTTAATCAAGAATATCAAACTAAAACAAAATTTTTTTGCTTACCACAAAGAGTTGGCAAAGTAAGTTTCATTTTTCTTTGATACAACTTTACAGTATTCTTGAAGAGAAAATAAATTCTTCTTTTGAGTACATGATAATGAGATTTTCTAACACTTGTGATGAGTATTTTTTGAGACTATTATCAAGAACATATTCTTTGTTGAAGAAAATTATTATATACTTCAAAAAAGAAAAATAAATTAGTAATTGCTAAGTAATTGCTTTTCTTGGCAGTAGAATAATATTTTTCTCTGTGTAGACTTACAAAATTTCAGCTTTATTAAATTTTAACTACTACGATATTAAACTGTAACATTAGAAGCTCAATATACAATGAAGCAACAAAGGCGCAATAAAAATAATTAATATAATAATGTAATTTAACATTATTTTTTCATTATTATTTTTATGAAGATTAAACTTCGTTGAGCTATGAAAATCGACTAAATATAAAATGAACATAAAAAATTTAATAAAAAAATACTTATAAATAAATACGTATCTTTGATAAAATCTCTGATAAAACTTCTTTTCCCAAAAATTGTTATTGAATCTTATCTGATATAATCTATTACACGTGGATTTGAGACTCGGAATATCCTCTACGCTGATGTTTTTGTTTTTTAAAATTATAGTTATTATTTGATCTGGCAAATGTGTTATGGTAGTCATCATAAAATAATTATAAAAAATTCAAATATTCACAAAAAAGCTTGCAACCGATGTTATTTACTTTTATGTCACTAATTTTGTTTATGTATAATCATGAATGTGAGCGCACAAATTTTATTCCTGCTTTCAGCACGCGTCTGTAGCGTACATTTCATTCAATGTGGTTCTTCCGACTAATGACGGCTTTAAAATTGATTCATAGCATTTGATTAATTTATCAAAACAAAAGGCACACCTCGGTCCTGATTGGTCAAAGAAATCAGAAGGTAGAAGTAGATAAGAATGACAAATTCTTTGAAAAAAATTTCCTAACAATTTCTTTTCTCTTACTTCTTGAGATTTGTAGTTTTGTGGTCTTATTCCAATGTTATTTTAATGGAATAAGACTACAAAACTACAAATTTCAAAAAGTAAGAGAAAAGAAATTGTTAGGAAATTTTATATATATACAGGGTAGGACAATAACTATTAGGACCTTAAATATCTTCGAATCTATAAGGCCCAGAGGAAGATTTGTGTAACAAAATTTGTACGGTACGAAGAGGGCTATCATATAACGATAATAATTTTGGTCCAGGTGGAGGTTCGGAGATACTAAGGTCATCTTCATTTTTTTTAATGGATCCGATATTTTTTCCGAGTTTTTTTTCCATAATATGATAGAGGAACTCGAAACAAGTTCAGAACTCACGACACAAGATCATTGAACAAGATTTAAAGTAAAGAAAAATCGATAGAAATACATTTTTATTATTAAATGAAATTTACGTTTACAAAAGCTATTCGAACGGATACATTGTGCATGATTGACTGACTTTTATTTTCATTTTATTTTAATCTTATTTCAACCCATTTTCATGTCTAGTTTATCCTGAGAACTTGCTCAGATGTCTTTCAGCAGTGAAAATAGTGTTTACATATTATGACTTCAATGTAAACAAACACTCTTTGAAGGACATCTTAATAAGTTCACCGTAATAATAAAAGTAAATATGACAAGATTAGTATCGACAAATCAGTCAATCGTGTAAGATGTATCCATTTGAAGAACAAGTTGACATGATTTTAATTTATGGTGAATGTCAACAAAATTCTGTGCGAGCAAGAATTTTGTATTTTGAACGATATCCTAATCGCATTCTGCCTTCGTGTCAAACATTTAAAAATGTGTGCGATAAACTTAGACAAACTGGTAGTTTAAATAATCGTAAAAGTGAACGTGAAGAAAGAGTAACCCATGAAGGGAATGAAGTTGATGTCCTCGCAATGGTTGCTCGAAATCCTCACGTTAGTTTACGACAAATTGAACGATAATCTGGTGTTAATAAGAGGAGCGTACACCGCATTTTGCATCGTTACAAATTCCATCCATATCATCTTAGCCTTCACCAAGAATTGCATGGGATGGACTTTGTGAATCGTGTTAGATTTTGTCAATGGGCTCAACAACAGATTCGAAACAATGAATCATTTTTCGATACCGTCTTATTCACTGATGAGGCTTCACTAATCACGGGAACGTTAATTTGCATAACATGCATATGTGGGCAGTGGAAAATTCTCATTGGTTGCGACAGGTCGAACATCAAAGACAATGGTCTTTAAATGTATGGTGCGATATCATAGGCGACAAAATTATTGGTCCTCATTTTATTGACGGACATTTAAATGGCAATAGCTACGCTAATTTTCTAGAGCATTTTCTAGGTCCTTTATTAGAAGATTTGTCTTTAATTACACGACGAACAATGTGATATCAGCACGATGGATGCCCAGCTCATTTTTCATTGGTTGCGAGAAATAAACTAAATGAAAAATTTACAAATCGCTGGATTGGACGTGGGGGTCGTGTAGCGTGGCCAGCTCGTTCGCCAGACTTGACACCACTAGATTTCTTTTTATGGGGAACCCTAAAAAACATGGTCTACAAAGAAGAATCAATTACACTTCAAGCCATGCAACAACAGATTATTACAGCCTATACATTAATAACTCCTGACGTTATTAAAAGAGCAAGCCAATCAATAATCGGAAGAATCCAGTCTTGCATCGATAATAATGGCCATCACTTCGAACATCTTTTGTAAAGATCACTGCTGAAAGACATCTGAGCAAATTCTCAGGAAAAACTAGACATGAAAATGGGTTGAAATAAGATTAAAATAAAATGAAAATAAAAGTCAGTCAATCATGTACAATGTATCCGTTCGAACAGCTTTTGTAAACGTAAATTTCATTTAATAATAAAAATGTATTTCTATCGATTTTTCTTTACTTTAAATCTTGTTCAATGATTTTGTGTCGTGAGTTCTGAACTTGTTTCGAGTTCCTCTATCATATTATGGAAAAAAACATATCGGATCCATTAAAAAAAAATGAAGATGACCTTAGTATCTTCGAAGCGCCTGCACCTGGACCAAAATTATTATCATATTCCTATCCTTCGTATCATACAATTTTTGTTACACAAATCTTCCTCTGGGCCTTATAGATTCGAAGATATTTAAAGTCCTAATAGTTATTGCCCCCCCTGTATATATATATATATATATATATATATACAGGGTGGGGCATAACTATTATATATATATATACATATATATATATGTATGTATGTATATATGTATGTATGTATATATGTATGTATACACACACACACACACACACACACACACACATATATATATATATATACATATATTCATATTCGTATAATTACAAAATATATACTTTTAAAAGTATATTATTTATAATTTATTGTTGATATTTATTGTTTGACATATTTCTAAAAATCTTTTTCTCTAATTTTAGATTTCCTTTTTCGAAAAGAAAGTAACAAGGAGATTAAAGAACAGTTATTATCAACAGTTATTAACAACAGTTATTAAAGAACAATTTTTATCTTTTTCAATTTTTCACTTAGAAACAAGTGTAAAATATATCGAAAAATGACAGCATTATATATTACTAATGTTTAATAATAATTTATGGTATTAAAGAAACGAAAATGAATAGTCTTCTGCGTTGTATAGCTAGAAATTTTATAATTTATTGTTTTGTTTTGGATGATATATATAAAATTGACGATGCATCCCGGTGCATCGCTACGATTTCCGGCATGACACCCGCCGGAAGCTGCCGCCCGGCAGAACATTCGCCGGGCAAAGGCAGGGGCGCGGTGCGTTCACTTTTTTTTTAATATTTCATTAAGCGAAGTCGTTTAAAACTCGGTCAAACATCGCCGATCATACCCGACGTGGCTCGAATCACCGACCGACGAAAACCCACGTTCGGCGCACACCCGAACCTCTCCGAATGGGCCTGACCGCACCGTTTCCCGAAAACCCATTCGGAAGGGGTTATATTGCCGCGCGCCGACGCGGGCAATTAGTCAGCATAAAAAGGGCCACATTTCGGCGTATGACATTCTCCCGATCCACTCTAAGTAGTGAGCTTCAGAGAGAAATCCAGATCAAGCACAAAGTATCACGGACGAAAGGTGGAGTGATCTCCGTCTTAGACGAGCGATCTCGATTCCAAGGTACGCGTGCATCCACCTAATCCTGCAGCTAGGCCATCCCGAAAGGTGGAGTTCAGAGCCGCCCCGAATCGAGAGTTCTCGATCTAGCTGCATCGCGAATCCCATCCTTCGCGACGCGATCCCTACGCGCGTAAATTAACATCTACCGAGCGCATCGCGCATCTAGATATCGCGGCCTCCGCCGCTGCGTATAATATAAAGCGCATACATTTTCGCGGCCTCCGCTGCTGCGTATAATATAAAGCACATACATCTTCGCGGCTTCTATCGCCGCCGACATCTAAGCGCCTGCATTTCTGTATATTGCAGCATCCGTTCTCAACACGCACCGATTATCATAGACCGACCGCGGATTTTAAATCCGGTTATTAAACCACTCGCGGATTTTAAACCAGAGCATCGAGAAATAGATATTTCTGCGAAAACGACCGCCGATTTCGAGAATCCGAGGGTTCTGCGAACTCTGGAATTCCGCACGAAAAAGCGCCGCAAAAATCCGCACGCGAAACTGACCTAGGTTCGCGCGTCGTAAACACGACCCACGTGCGATTAAAACCGCTACTATCGAACTGCATATAATATCCGCCCGAGCCACGAACGTACACGCACACACACACACACACACACATACACACACACACACACACACACACACACACACACACACACACACACCTTCTGTAATTATAATTAACTAATAAACTCTTTATCACACACATATCACGCGTATTTTCTGTTCAGACCCTTACACCGGCGATCTATCCATAGCGAACGACAACCGAAAATACGACCGTTACATTGCCCGAACAGGGACCGTTTGTCATCAAGTGTGAAGTGTACCCGTTGCACCATGAGATCGTGGTTGTACGCGCTCCCGAAGGAGCAATTGGCCGTGCTAGCGGAAGGTTACGGGTTAGAGAGTACTGGTACGCTTGAAGATATCCGTCGACACATGCGAGAATACGCAGACACCCACGCGGATGAGTTCGCTACCGACTCGCGCGAACAAGCCGGACCCTCCGGCGCGTATCCGTCCGGAATCGTCGCGGGAGCCTCCCCTGCAATACGTGATGCGCCCACGGACATCGCGACACCGGCGATGCCAGATCATCGCGTAATTAATCAAATCCGCAAGAATGGCTATCATTTCGATGGACACGACTCCGCCGCGTTCCTGGAATGGCTTGCCGAGCTTCGCGAAAATTATCATCTCCTGGAGGAACAAATTCTGCGGGGATTATCGGAGTTATTGAGGGGGGACGCCCTCCTATGGTACCGGAATCATCGGGCTAGCTGGGTTTCTTGGCAGGGGTTTGAGGCAGCTTTCTGACTGCAATTCCTGTCCCATAGATACGATGCCTCCCTCCGCCGCGAAATCGAAACTCGACATCAACGGACCAACGAAACGTTCGCATAATACACGGTGATGATGACGCTCATGCTCTGGGCTGGCGGTTTCTCACCTCTCATGCAGCTCGAGTACCTATATGACCATATGCATCCGGAGTACAAATTTTATATCCGAAGACGCAATATCGGCGATATCTCCGAATTACAAGCACGCGCTCGCGAACATGAGGACCTGGTTAGCGAACGACAGGAAGTCCTGAAAAGGGAAAAGACCGAAACAAAACCCACCGTGGCAGCCATCTACAATAAAAACGAATGCTGTTGGCGCTGCAAACAGCGTGGACATACGCACCGGCAGTGCAAGCGTCTCGCGAAAAAGTTTTGCTCGCAATGCGGGCGAGATGGAGTACTCACCGCGCAGTGCCATCCGCCGACGGGAAAAACCGACTGGGGCTGGAGGAGAGGTCGCCTCCGCAATTCCCAGCCCCGCATAATATTTAGATCGCAATCAGAATCGCACCGAAATCAGAATCGGGGAGCACACCTTCGACGCCTTGGTGGATGGCGGGTCCGAGGTGTCCCTGATAAATGAGGAAACCGCCGAAATATTAGGACGCGCAGGTTTCACATTGACCATAGGGGCAGGTCAGATACAATTGGCGAACGATCAAAATGCCGATATCGGAGGACGGATGACATTGCCGGTCAAGGTAGCCAATCAAACCGTCACGCACATGTTTAGGGTATTACCGGGCCTCTCGAGCGAAATATTGATGGGAGTAGACTTGCAGGCAAAACTGCGGATAAGCACGCCTGCTCCGCCTCTACATGTGCTCCGTTGGCACCAGCATTGTTGCATCATAGGAGGCCTGGCTGGGCGTACTACCGAGGAGGACGAACGCCTCCAGGATTTCCTGCAAGACGAACTCGCGAAATTCGAAGTCGTGCAGGGACCTACCAACCAAGCACAACACTACATCCGTCTAAAAAACGATACGCCCATTAAGCAAAGGTATCGCCCGCGCAACCCTGCAATGTAGGCAATTATCGAAGCCGAGGTGGATGAAATGCTTACCCAGGGAGTCATTGAGCCCTCGTATAGCCCATGGAGCTCGCCCATCGTGATCGTTAAGAAAAAAGACAGTCGACACCGCTTTTGCATCGACTTTCGTCGGGTCAACGATGTAACGCACAAGGACGCGTACCCGCTGCCGCAGATCACCGCGACTTTAGATAAATTGAGAGGAGCCCGGTATTTGTCGACCTTAGACTTAAAGAATGGGTATTGGCAGGTACCATTGGCTCCGGACAGTCGGCCAATAACCGCGTTTATAATACGGGAAGGCTCTATCAGTTTAAAGTTATGCCGTTTCGGGCTTCACTCCGCTCCTGCTACGTTTCAGCGATTACTGGACACGGTTCTCGGGCCCGAATTAGAACCGCATGTTTTTGTCTACCTAGATGATATCATCGTAATTAGCCGGACTTTCGACAAACACCTCGAGCTGCTTAGGGAGACTTTTCGCCGCCTTCGTAACGCGCGCCTCCGCCTGAACCCGGAGAAGTGCTGTTTCTGCGTTGACCATTTGACGTACCTAGAACACGTCGTCGACCGTGAGGGATCGGACCCCGGAAAAATCCAAGCTGTAGCCAACTGGCTTGAACTGCGAACCGTTAAACAGATACATCAATTCGTGGGGATGGCTTCGTGGTACCGACGTTTCATCCCAAATTTTTCCATGGTCGCGGCCCCACTCACGCGACTAACGAAGAAGAATGCCCGGTGGGAATGGGGTGAAAGTGAAGCTGCTGCGTTCGCTCAACTGAAGCGCGCCCTCAGTACCGCGCCGGTTCTAGCCTGCCCAGACTTTATGCGCCATTTCTTTCTCCAGACTGACGCTAGCACGACCGGACTTGGCGCGGTGTTGACGCAAAATTTTGAGGAAGGCGAACGCGTGATCGCCTATGCGAGTCGTACCTTAAATGCAGCCGAACGCAACTATAGCGCCACGGAGCTCGAATGCCTGGCCATTATGTGGGGCGTCCGGCGAATGAAAAGCTACTTAGAAGGCTACGCGTTTACCGTCGTGACAGACCACCAAGCTTTGCGATGGCTGCAAAATCTAGAGTCTCCATCCGGACGCCTCGGACGCTGGGTATTCGAGCTCCAGCAGTACGACTTCGACGTGAAGTACCGTCGCGGAGTGCTTAATCGCGTCGCGGACGCTCTTTCGAGCCACCCGGCCGTCAGCGCCGCGAAACGCCAGGAATGCTCCTGGTACCGCCGGAAATACGAAGGGGTACAAGACCCTGCCGGACACCCCGACTACCGCATAGAGGACGGGAAATTGTACCGCCTCCTCCATCTATAGCTTAAATTTTAAGGATACCGCAGCAGAGGAGCAGTGGAAGCTCTGCATTCCGAAAGAAGCTAGGAAAAACATCTTACGACGATACCACGATGCCCCTACCGCCGGACACATGGGTATCGCAAAAACCATCACCCGCGTCGCTGAAAACTATTATTGGCCGGGGATGTTCCGCGACATCGCTAACTATGTGCGCACCTGCAGGAATTGTCAGACACACAAAGCTGCACAGCAGCGACCCGCCGGAACGCTCCATTCGACGTTTGTCAGCCGCCCCTGGGAGCAAGTAACCCTCGATTTGGTCGGACCTTTGCCATGCTCGTATCAAGGACATACATGGTTGTTTGTGCTCCAAGACCGCTTTACGAAATGGGTAAAGCTGGTGCCATTACGCCGAGCTACGAGCGCGTCATTCTGCACCACGGTCGACCAGACTCCGTGCTGTCAGACAACGGCACCCAGTTAAGGTCCAACGAATTGGAGGACCGCCTACGGGCCTGGAATATCCGACACGAAACCGCTCCAGCTTATTCTCCACATTGCAACCCGGTGGAGAGGACCAACCGGACCATCAAAACCATGGTCATCCAATGAGAAGGACCACCAGACCTGGGACGAGTACATTCCCGCGTTCCAATTCGCCTTCAACACGGCCCTCCACGACGCTACCGGATATATGCCTGCCTTTTTAAATTACGGACGCGAATTACAAGGGCCAGAGAATGACGACCAGCGGACCACGGAGCACGACGCTCCTGATGATCTTCGAAGGAAGCTCACGGAGGCATACGGGCTCGTGAAAATACAGCTCGCACAAGCATTACATCGCCAGAACGCTATTACGACCGGTGCCAGCCCTGGAAACCGCGCGTCGGAGAATGGGTGTGGAAGCGCGACCACCCTCTGTCAAAGAAAAGCGAAGCGTACAACGCCAAACTGGCGCCCAAATTTAGCGGGCCATTATGAAATCCGACGAATCGTATCACTCGTTATAATGGATCTAAGAAGTAAGCGGGGGAAATGGATAAAACACGTACACGTACAAGACCTGAAGGCCGCTCATGTCAACAATAACAACGACAATTTTCCCCCCCCCCCAGGATGATTTCGACCTCGAGCCTAAGATAGCAAAAATACAAGCTTCACTATCGAGCGAACAGCCAAGCGAGATGGAGCAACTGAACCAAGGGATCCTAGCAGACATCGAAGCCCTGCTTCGGGAGTACGAAGCAAGCACTGCCGACCCGGTTCAGACAATGGAGCCGGCACCGCAGAGCATCGCCCCGCCAACACCAGCGCGGTCACCAAAGGTCGGGACCGTCATTCAACGGTCCGACCACATTAATCGGCGCAAGCAGGAGGCTTTCCTGACGCCGCCGCCACCACCAGGGCCAAGGGCCAGGGCCCCGCGCTCTTATGAGACGCCAGCCCGACCGATAAGACTGGAAGCTGCTACGACCGAGCGACCGATAGGACCACAGACGATCTATCCGTAGCGAACGACAACGTCCGAAATGACCGTTACAAAATTATTTCTACACAATTATCATAGTATGTAATAAACCAAATTTCCATTAACATTATAAATTAATGTATATATATTGTATAATTAATATATACATTTTATTCAGATACGATTCCAATTTGACGCTTATATATATTTTTGGTCTAATTTTTCATTGGATTAGTCAATATCGGTTAATATACAAACAGATCATATTTATACGCATGCCAAAGGAAAACTGCTCTTAGAAAAACAAGTTATTATTATCGCACAATATTTTCATCCATACATACCTTATTCTATTATTGATCGATAGTTAAATGATATTGTGCAAATTGTATTATCTCGTCTGAAAAATAAATATACTACTCACTCAGTATTCTCGACGTCTTCTAAGCAATTTTTTTGGAGAAATAATAATATCAACGATAACTTTTGGAATCCAATAGACGCAAATCAAATGAGTGGATATAATTTGACCACGTTCGAAATGGCCACGGGTAAATTTGACCACGTTCAAAATGGCCACGTTCGAAACGACCACGTTCGTAATGGCCACGCGTTCGTAATGGCCACGTTCGGAATGGCCACGTTCGAAACGGCCACACACACACACACACACACACACACACACACACACACACGGGGGTCTTCGGCCCCCCTCCCGCCCCCACCTCGTCCACCTCGCTTCGTGTGAAAAGCTACAAACCTATGTGTGTGTGCGTGTGGCCGTTTCGAACGTGGTCATTTCGGACGCTCCCAAATCAAATTCAAATCAGTATTCTTGAAGAAACTATATTTTCTGAATAGGTATTCATCAATTGTACCAATTGATAACATTGTCCCAGCTAAATATATAGATTATGTAAGTTATTTTAATTTACATTATATTGAATTGTAATGATACATTCTTATGCACATAACTATGTTTTATGTTTTATAAATATAATAATATAATTATAATTTTTCTAATAAAATTTTATGATTTGATAGATCATAGAACATTATGAAAAATTCTATTGTCTATTACGTATCACTGCGTCGCTAGAAAACTTGGTATACGCTGCTTTCTGAACATTATGGATGACGTTATGGAGAGCCTTTTGTAACGGCAACTATATGGAAACCAAAATAGTTCACAAATAGTACACAATTTTAATTTGAAAGCTTTTTAATCTATTTGATATAATTACTATTTTATTATTATTATACATATAATTATTTTATGTAATATTATTTCTATTATTCTCAGTAGCACAGAAGATTGTCATTTGGAAGTGTATTCTTATATGATGGAAACATGTTGTAACGGAGCATCTTTCCCGACGCCGCGGATCGGCTCGCCGGAATCAGGGTTCGGGAGAAGGGGAGGCTCAGGCTCGCAAAACCACACACACGGTTCAGCAAATTCCTTTATTCACAAACCAAAATATTAAATACAGTATCAGGCATAGAACGGGCAGAGGGCCGGATAAATACACGCCTTATTCTACGGATTATGTACAAGGTAATCGCGGAGCTGCGAACACGACTTACGCTAGAGTTATGTACAAACGGTTGACGCGTGAGAGCTATGTACAAACGGTTGACGCGTGAACACGACTTATCCTAAAGTTATTTACAGGGGGATTATTAATTACCCGACGCGTAACGCGTAAACCCCTCGCGAACGCAGGAAACCTAAAGGGTGGTCGCGTGTAACAAAGCACGGATACGGGCCTGCCAACCGAAGTTGGCCGAGGACGGGAGCACCCGTCCTCAGGATGGTGTACAAGGGTGCACAAGTGGTATACCAGGACACTGGACGTCGGTAGCAACCGACCGGGCCTGGTAGCAACCGGACTCTAGACCAGAGAAGTTAAATCAGGGCCCCTCGTAACTAAGCTGTAAGCGGATCGGCGAAACGCGTAACCGCGATTTGATTGACGATCGCAGAGCAAGAACTCGGCAAGGATTTGGGGATGGAGGTGTAATCAACTTTATTATCTCGGGGCCGCAAGAACGGCCGTTAATCTAGAAGCCGTGAAAACGGCTGGTGTTTCGGGTGCCGATAATGTCCGGGGATCGCACGGATCGATGTCCAGAAGCCGTGGGTACGGCGGTTGCCCAAGAGCCGTGAGAATGGCTATCGTCCAGGAACCGTGAAAACAGCTATCGTACAGGAGCCGTGAGAACGGCTATCGTACAGGAGCTGTGAGAACGGCTATCGTACAGGAGTCGTGAGAACGGTTATCGGGTACGAGGATGGGAGCCGGACAAATCCGGACGTCGGTTGCAACCGACCGAGTACGGGAGCGCCCGTACCCTGGACCGAATCGTCCAGGTCGATGGAATACTCTGGTCGTCGAGTGCACCCGACCGGGCACGGTTGAGACCGTGTTCTGGAGCAGAGCGTAAGGATAGGAGCTCGATAAGCTTCGATTGCCCAGGGTGCGTCCTGTGGCTTCGAGCGTCCCGAGAGTCGGGACAGGAATAGGTCCCGATCTGCCGGAGTGGCCGCCTTATATACCCGGCTGGATTCCTCCATGCGATACCTCCCCACATGGTCATACGTGTTGTGGTGGGGTAAGCCGCGATCCTCAATCCGCGGCGCGGTCAAGGTGCTCAATCGGCAGCGCTCGGCACCAAGTTGACGCGAGCGGGCGTTTCTCTAGTAACAGCTTCGTCGTTACACCACCTCCTCGTTTACGGTTGGTGATCCGCTAGGCGCTTGCAGGATCGCTAGCCCCTTCTGCGACATCGTTCGGGGGGGGCGTTCTTAAGATCTCGCACGTGTATGCGGCGGTGCCATCTACCGAGATCGTCTCATAGGTCCACTATAACCGGGGAGATTATTTTGCGGACGGTCATTAGCCCTTGATAACGCGGCGCTAGTTTGGCGTTGAAACTCTCCGATTTGTCGGACAATGGATGGTCCCGTTTCCACACGCGGTCCCCTATTCGACAGTCGCGCCTGCGCAGATCATAATGGCGCTGCTGTCGTTGGAACGAGCGGACGAGATTGATGCGCATGACCTCGAACGCGTCTTCTAGAGTTTGGCGGACCGTTTCCAGGGCGGTAGAAGTTTGGGGCGGTCGCCGATCGTCCGGAGCGCAAGTGTGGGAGCGCAAGTTCCCTTCCGTGCGTCAGAAACGCTGGCGAGTATCCAGTGGCCTCCTGCTTGGCCGTGTTGAAGGTGAACTGTAACTGGAGTATATGCTCATCCCGTGTCGGTGTCTTTTTCCCACAAATTGGGCAATCATAGTTTTAACTGTTCGATTCGCCCTTTCCACCGGATTACATTGCGGGGCATAGAACGGCGCAGTGCGATGAACGGTACTGAACGCTCGTAGTAATTCTTTAAATTGTCGGAACTTGAACTGGATACCATTATCGGATACTAATACGTCTGGATACCCATGGCGGTATATTATATGATTCGCGAATTCCTTAACGACGCTGTCGGCGGTAGTTTGGCGCAACGGGGCTAGCTCTAGCCACTTCGAGAAGCGGTCTTGCATTGCAAATAGCCAGGTATGCCCTCGGGTGGAACATGGCAGTGGGCCTATCAAGTCCACGGAGTGCCTTGATAGGCCCACTGCCTTGTTGCCATGGGGCGATTATGTTAGTAGCGTGTAATCGGCCTGCTGGCAGTTGTTAGGAGGCCTTATATGCAGCGCAGTCTGGACAGCTTCGCACATAACGCTATGACTCGGTACATCCCGGGCCAATAATATAAACGGGCTATCCGCGCGATCGTTTTCGAGATCCCTAGGTGGCCGGCGATCGAATCGTCGTGAAATCGGAGTAGCTACGCACCGCTTCCACTGCTCGTGAGCAGGAATCTCCTCGAAATTTATGCTATGCAAGATATGATGGTACTACTTGCCTTCCTGTAGCCGAAAGACTAGATAATCTACCGGATTTCTCCGTACGTCCTTATAAATTTGCTGTACCAGGGACATCCTTTAGCCCTTTGTATAACATTACTTTCATGTTGTCGGGACAGAGCATCGGCTACTTTATTCAGAGCCTTCTCGGTGTGCATTTGTTCGTGGCCGACTGAGCGGTGTGCATTTTTTCGTGGCCGACTGATCGGTGTGCATTTGTTCGCGGCCGACTGAGCGGTGTGCATTTGTTCGTGGCCGACTGATCGGTGTGCATTTATTCGTGGTCGACTGAACGGTGTCCAATTGGACGGTGTGCAACTGAACGGTATACATTTGAGCTGTGTGTAACTAAACAGTGTACGTCTGAACGGTGTGCATTTTTACGTGTCCAATTGATCGGTGTGCGTTTTTATGTGTCCAATTGAACTGTGTCCAAATTAACCATGCAATGTTTCGTGTCCATTTGCTCCGTGTCCATTTGCCCCGTGTCCAATTGTACTGTGTCGGATTGCACCATCGCCAAAAGTCGATGTTCAATTTTCCGCGTGATTTCTGTGAAACAAATCATTGTCAATTTGAAGCGTATAATAATATATTTTACAATTGGAAAATCAAGAACTTGATAAATTTCTTATCACGATGCTTAGGCGATAATAATAACGATGATATACAAATGAATTATGAATACAGAAATATTACAAGTTTAATAAAGGTAATGTATAACATATTTTTATGATATTCTGTAAAATACAGGGTATCCGTCAATTTTCGACATTAATGAAATAAAGAAGTGAATTGGCTCAAATTAAGAAGGAATGACTTGTATTGTTTTGGGATTGTCGCAATAATTAATGAAAAATTAAATAAAGAAGATCGGCCAATCTGCGTGAGTAGAAGCACGCGGCGACGAGAGTCGTCACACTGTAATCCGACACTACGAGCGCGGCGAAGCGATGGGCGGGTCGCTCTCTGAGACATGATAATGATTTGCAATATATCGCAATACCATGCCGAAAAATGATCCGTCCTTTTAGTGGCGAGAAAATGATGCGCTATCATTTTCACATCACCTTGCGGTAGATAGCATGGTGCATTCTTTTTTATAGTGGTTTTCTCCATAGGCCTATTCCACTTTTAAATTTGAAAATTATTCAAAATACCATTACTATACGCTGAATGTATCGTAAATGTAAAAAATTGATGGTGACAGTATCTTTACAAAAATTGATCCGTGATTGAAAATCCCTCGATAATATGTATTGCACACGTTGATAATGATACGATACTTCAAGAATCTTTTCTTCATTTCGTACACGAAGACGCACTGCTGGACCGATTATTCCGATATTATGCACGACACTCAGTTTTACATAATTATTGCACAACACATAAAATTGTACGGTCACTTGGGTTTCGTACACGCCCGGGAAATGATTCCATGTAAATTGTGGTCGCACGATAAGTATTTTCTCCTGCTAGTCCGTATGCCACAATCATATCCGTATATTGCTGCAGAGTATACTTCATTTTCACTGTTAATTTACTACACAAACACAAGATTTTTATTAAAACGTCTTAGCTCTCGCACGCTGTTATCTGCATACGCCAGCAGCACGCAATTACAGTTGAGCGGACTTTATTGGCCGATCTTCTTTATTTAATTTTTCGTTAATTATTGCAACAATCCCAAAACAATACAGATCATTCCTTCTTAATTTGAGCCAATCTACTTCTTTATTTCGTTAAGGTCGAAAATTGACGGATACCCTGTATATGTAATTGCACTAGAAGAAATCATAAAGATGAAACTGAACTTGAAATAAACAAATAAAAATTACTATTTACTTTGTTTGTCCTTTTCTAAAATTATTTAAACATGTTCTTTATGTTGTCCAATATTCATTTTCAAAAAAATTATCTAATATAACATTTCATTAAGTTATAATTACTTTTTATTAACAATTTCTTTTATTTATAAATAAATTGTATTATGTTGTATTTTTCTTTATATAAATCTCATCGTTCTCAACACGTTGTACTAATGCATGTGCTTTGTGTCGCTCCCGTATCATTCTCACTATTTAGCCGTTCTCAATTATTTTCTGTGCTTTTGCTCCGCGCTTGCTTGTGTTAGCACGTTTTCTATCTCGGTGTCGGAATCTATCATTATCTGCTCATCACAAGAATATGCCTCACAGTCTATTATTATGGGAGGATCCCAGTTGCGCACAGAATGAAACGGACACAACCAATCATATCGACCGATGCCTAGAGGCTTAGCACGGTTGACCAATAGAAAGTCCGAGAGAGTCCTGTGTCCGATTTATTCTGTGCGCAACTGGGACTCACTCATTATTATCTGCTTATCATAAGAATACGCCTCGCAGCACGAGAGCTGTTGCTCGCGCGTGCTCATCTAGTTCTCGGCATCTAGAAATCATATTGCTTTCCGCTCATTATAACGGAAGTGTGGTGTGTGAACGTCGCATACAACGACGGACTCATCCTGTACTGCTCAACGCGAAGGGAGCGTCCGAAATGACCACGTTCGAAATGGCCGCGGGTAAATTTGACCACGTTCGAAATGGCCACGTTCGAAACAGCCACGTTCGAAACGGCCACGTTCGAAACGGCCACGTTCGAAACGGCCACGTTCGAAACGGCCACGTTCGTAATGGCCACGCGTTCGTAATGACCACGTTCAAAACGGTCATGTTCGAAACGGCTACACGCATACATAGGTTTGTAGCTTTTCACACAAAGCGATGTGGACGGGATGGGTGCGGGAGGAGGGCCGAAGGCCCTCCTTGCACCCCCCCCATGTGTGTGTGTGGAGGGAGGGGGGCCGTTTCGAACGTGGCCGTTTCGAACGTGGCCATTCCGAACGTGGTCATTACGAACGCGTGGCCATTACGAACGTGGCCGTTTCGAACGTGGCCATTTCGAACGTGGTTAAATTTATCCGTGGCCATTTCGAACGTGGTCAAATTATATCCACTCAACGCGAACCTTACGACTGCTTATCTTACTATTTGCTCGCCAAAACCAGATCGATTATTTCCATTTGTGTGTGTGTGTGTGTGTACTTGTCTCCTCACATTTGGCCGTCTCGCCACGCGCGTCCGAAGAGTCGATGCGAACCGCGTTCGATTACCATCCTGCCGCTGATTATTCGATATGTAATTTATTAAACATTTTGGTTCATTCACACACACACACACACACACGCACACGCACACGCACACGCACACGCACACGCACACGCACGCACACGCACACACACACACACACACACACACACACACACACACACACACACACACACATACACACACACACACACACACACACACACTATTTGCAAAATTTGGTCAATTTCCTTCTGATATATATTACATAACATTAGATCGGCATACTCATTTCTCATTAAAAAAAATAAAATAGAAAACAATAAAACAATAAAATAACAAGAGTTAACTTTGAAATTGTTCTATTATAGGAATAAAAAATATAAATATACTTATTATAAAAATGTATTTATACAATTGACGTTATAAAATTGTATTTTTTAAATTATTTTAAATAAAACATTCTTCTTTTAAATATATAAGATATTTCTCAATAAAATCATAAAGTCCTATTGTGTTCCTTGTGTATAAAACATGTGTTTAAAATACATATATTATTTTTATCAAATGATTACACATGTAATCCGTGATATATAAAATTAATTATATTTATTTCTTAAGAGAAAAACGTACACGTTGGCCAAGAGTTGGATTTTTATTCTCTTTTCATCTTTTATTCCATATTTATTTAATTAATTTATTTAAATTTTGATAGGATTAAGGATTTATTAAATTTTACGTAAATTTTACAAGTTTTCACGTGAGACTTCATAAATAGATCGAACTGCTAAGGACATAGGATTCTCGAGGCGTACAGCGCGAGAGAGAAGGAGACAGTAGATTGTAACGGTCCGTTTCTTTACCGCTTTTCGCTGCGGATAGTTCGTCGTAGTCGTAGGGTATTAATAATGAATTTACTTGTGATTCAATTTAAAATGCGTTTATTGTGTATGAATACATGTAATGTATACAGACGGATGTGTGTGTGTGTGTGTGTGTGTGTGTGTGTGTATGTGTGTGTGTGTGTATGTGTTTACTCGCTGACCGCGCATCGATGCGGCCGCGGTTTTTGTGCGGTTTTCTTTGGGCGATGATTCCCTGCGTTCCTGGAATCCCGGTACGCTGAAACTCCGCGATCTGAGAGACGCTACCGTTTTTCTTCCCGCGTTGGGATATAATAATCGCAGCAATTCTTATCTAAAGCGAACGCAACGTGCAGCGGCGGTGCGAATAATAGGTTGCAGCATATTAGCACGGCGAGGTCTACGACATGGCGCGATAATTGCGCGTGCGATTGCGTTATTCGCGGATGGAAACGCGAAGGAGATAGTTTCTAATTCGAAAGAGTATTCTTAACAGCTGGCTCGAGAGCTCTCGATCGGGACGGCTCACACTCCACCTTCCGTTAAATGTCCAGCCGGGATGCGGAGGAGAGGTAGGGAACACTACCCTGCGATAATCGAAAACACTCGGCTAAGGAGGAGATCTCTCCACCTTTCGTTCGGAGCGGTAGTGCTTTCGGGTTCTCAGATTTTCTTTGGAGCTTACTGCTCAGAGCGGAACAGGAGAATGTATCATTATGCCGAAATATGGCCCTTTTTATACCGGCTAATTACCCGCGTCGGCGCGCGGCGGCAATACCCCTTCCGAACGGTTTTTTCGGAAACGGTACGGTCGGGCCCGTTCGGAGGGGTTCGGGAGCGCCGAGCGCGGGTTTTCGCCGGCCGGCGGTTCGGGCCTTATCGGCGACGATCGGTGATGTTCGGCCGATTAAAACTAAACGGCTCCGGGATATCTTTTAATAAATAAAAAAGGTGGGCGCACCGCGCCCCTGCCTCTGCCCGGCGGGTATTCTGCCGGGCGGCAGCTTCCGGCGGATGACATCGGAACGATGCCGCGGATGCATCGTTACAAGATTATACGTCGGCGCTCCTAGACTATACTACCCGAAGCCGCCCGAAAGTAGCCGAGCGCCACACGTACACGGTCCCCCTTCTTTGTGTGCGCGACCGTGCCGAGCGTGCTCATTTCTAGCAGCACTGATCCACATTTCGATTTGTGCTGAGTATGTATGTATCGTTCAAAGAAGTAACGTTAGCTAGCAAACTAATAAAGCTTTGTTCAGTATTTTTTTGACATATTTTGTCAAGGTCAAGACAATTTAACTGTCTTATTATATATATTCCCTTATTATTATATTATTATATTTTTCATTTTTTTTTTAAATGACTTTTTTGTAGGAATCGCCAAAATTCCTTTTACAGGTTTGCATTTTAAGCTTTTTAAATTTCATTCAAATCGGAGGTAATCGGTTTTCGGAAGTTTATCCCTTTTTTCTAATAAGGAAACATTTTTATAGATATCCGAGTGAAATTTAACATGGCATTCATAAAATTATTATTAAGTAATAGTCTAATATACATTGCTACAATAGCAACAATAATTTCTATTGATAAAACATCAGAAAGTGCATTAATCGATAAATTATTAACTTATATAATGCCATTACATTATAACATGGAGTTAAGATTAGTTAACGATTATTTCATTTGCACAATTACTATTTATATTATTCATGAAACACAAAACATAAGTTTTCAAATGCTGGACCAAATAAAAATAATGTAAGGATGTGGAAATTAACGCAAAATAACAGTGAAATGATTTGTAAAAGCATATCAACAAATTATTATGATGAAAACAATACAGTCGTGTTCAATTGCGAAAATATTTTGTTCCCTGGAATATACAATCTATAAGGGTTGAAATTTCAATTAATATCGCAAAAGACTCTTTCGAATCTCCGTACATAAACGGAAATCAAGAGTAAGTAAAAAAATATATATCATATAAAATGATATTGAAATATTATAACAAAATTGTATCTTTACACATTCTGCGCTTATAATTGTATAAAATTATTATTTAAATCATATCGTTAATAAATATAGTAAATATAATATAGTAAAATATTGTTACGTCCAGACCCTTGAAAAGATGGGCCGTATGGAAGAACGTAACTTACTTACCCCATGACACACTTTCTTCGGGCGTGTGTATGGATCGGGTCGAACGAATGTGAAGGGCCTAATACAGGTCAGCGACCAAAGGTCTCTTTAACTCTGCGTTTTTATGCCTATTCGTTCGGTGATCCCTTTTCGATAAAAGAATTTAATCCTTGTTACGCGAGATAGGACCTAGTGCGATCTCAGAGTTTAGGGAAGAGAACGGGTTAAATAATTAAATTCTACATTAAATAAAAAAAATACATATATTATATAAAAATAAGGAAAGAAAAATACATCTTAGCAATTGTAGATATGCATGAGTGAATATGTGTGCGTGTATATATATATTCTCGAGTATGTGTTATAGTTAGAATTAAAATTTTCTAAATTCGGCGAAACACAAGTCCAAATTAAAATACAATAATAAAATTAAGATAAAAGATTCGCCAAGTCTAAGTTCAAAAATTATTAATTATTTCAAATATTATTCATCTATTTCAACGGTTTCTCCCAAAAGTAGTAATAATACAGAAGAAAATAATATAGAGAGAAAAAAGGAAAAAAAATAAAAAGTTTTAAGGAAACTAGTGGGATGGGTTATTCTTCAAAATCTTGGGAGAACGGAAGAGTATTCACAAATTCCATGCTGAAACTCGGAACAAATAAATAAAGGAAATATTCGTGAATTCCAATGCTGAAAACGAATATAAGAGATATTCGTGGGATTCAAAACGAATATAGGAGATATTCGTGAATTCCAATTCTGAAATCCAAAACGAATATAGAAGATATTTGTGAATTCCAATTCTGAAATCCAAAACGAATATATAAAAGAAATATTCGCGAATCGCCCTTTCGGAGAGTCTAAGTGAATTAGGAAGAACAAGGAATGAGACTGGAGGAGAAATGAAACAAGAATTGATTGATTGATTGATAGTAATTAGTAAAGATTTAATGATTATTAAACTGTTTAAAATTATTTGTACAGACATAGATTTTAAAGTATGAGATAGTAAGATATGGAAAAGGGAGAAAATAAAAATTACTCAAATTTACTCACAACTCGGGATCACCAAAAATAAATGCGTTAATAAAATTACAATGGCTGAAGTCGGAGGTTTACAACATGAAGAGCCGAGTAATGGAGATGATCATCAGAAATTTCACATAATGCACAATTAAATGTTAACAAAATCATTTTCACTGTGATATAAAACAAATTAATAACTTAACTGCATAATGCAAGAAAAGGATCCCCGAGCCTATATAATTTTAAAATTGAATGACTGAATCTTGACTGGAACTGTCAACTGTACTGCTTATAGTGCTAGTTAATGCTTATTAGTGAACGCTTAGTAGACGTTCGCGTCTTGCGCTTGCATTTTTTAAAGTTGTTGCTCCTCCTCCTTACTGGATGGTGGGAATTTTTTATAATAATTTCAATATTCCCTTCTTAAGGACAAGGAGGCTGATTTTTGGGAGGAGAGGCGTTTCTTAAGATTTTTATTGGTTAAGCCTTTTGGCTCGATTTAGCTTCATCTAGTAAAGAGTGGGAGTGAGCTTATCTTATCGCCGGATGTTTTGACGATTTAGAAAACGCTTGAGAATGGCCTGTCGAACGAGCGCACGTGCACTATCAATTTCAAGAATATTGCTGTATGTTTAGATTTTAACAATCTTGCCGAGAACCAGATCTTTATTTCAAAAGTTCTTTAGATAGAGAGGCTTAATTCATGAATTTATTTAGAGTTTCGTTAACGCTATCTCAACTGGCCATTCTCAGTATTAGATTTGTTAGGTTTAAATGATTATATACGCGGGTTAGGTTGCGTTTTTTTATGCGCTGTTATTTTGAAGAAGGATTGCTTTGTGCTTCAAATGCAAGCCGATCCTTAGTTCTTCTTTCACGGTATCATTTCGAAGAAAGAAAAGAATCGTGGAGTCCACCGGACGTAACAATATAATATAGTAAATTATTTAAATCATATTGTTAAAATGTGGCAGGTGGTTAATCACAACAGGTATTCAATCAAAAAAACAGCAATTATTTCCGTTTTGGAATAAACTCGAATTAAGAATTACTTTTGATATTTATATAAAGTATTATGGAAAGTACAGAGCTTTGTCGAATATGCCGATACGAGAATCTAGACCGACATGATAAGGTGTGGACATATTTTAACAGGACTGCTTTAATCTCCATAAGTGATGTAGCATTTGTGATGTTCGATTTTTATCGGAACAACTTGACCGACACCATTAGCCTGTGATGTAAATCGCAATTGATGCTGCATGTAAAATTTGTGATATATGTTATTAAAAATGTTACTATATACTTGAAAAATTATTGGTATAATTCAAAAAAATTGTTTCATCTGAGAGTAAAGTGAGGATCATGTCGCAATCTCGAATTTACAAGACGAAGTCAAAGATATTTTTGTATTCTTCTTTCACAGGTAGTATACGTAATTAAAAATAGATATATGTTCTATAATAAGTTAAGATATTTAATTAAAAAATATTATTATCCGAAATTTTTCATACATTTATAAAGTATACATATTAGTATAATGATTTTTAGAGAAACAGATATCATGTATAATGAAGAATTGGATACTACTGCACGCAAAATAATAATTGCACCTTCAATAGTACGTAGAATAATACAAAAATATATTGGGAATCTATTATGTTCATCTTATTGGTTTCAATTATGTTTAAACGAAGGTTTTGCTATATTTTTTCAAACAGATATTATCGATAAGGTTATTTTATTTCTTAAACATAAAGAAAATATGATTGTTCAAATTTTTTAAGTTCTCTTAACTACACAAAGAAATTTAATAAAAAATAAGGAATGCATGTGTTTAAATATTTAAATTATTGAGAAAAGAGCAAATATTATTTTTAACAAAGCCAATTTGTATATATGTATCAAGTCTTTTATTTCTCATTAATTATAGATTGATTATATTGAATTGCATTATTTAGGTTTTAAATTCCCGGATTTACATAGTTCAAATTCAGCACAAATTACTCGATTTAAATCCTTTTGTCGTTATCAATTCTGCTGTAGAATATAATGCTGTACAATATAGTTACCTGGAAAATTATTTATTTCCTTCTCTTTCTCACCTCAAAGGTATGTAAATAACATTGAATAAATAAATTTTAAACATCTGGAAGTTAATTTCATTAAAAGTATAAATTATAAACAAATGTATTTGTAATTTAACTTTATTATTATTGTTATATTTTATTTTATTCCTTGCAATGACAGTATCAAAAATATATATAAATCTATCCAGCAAACACATATTATAACAATTATATAACATTGGAATAAAAAATTATAATAACAGTTGTTATATCTTTATTATCTAATATTTATATAACTCAAAATGGTTAATATTATATAATATAATGTTATAATATAATGTTATAATATAATGTTATATTTATATATCCCAGTACATGTTATAACAATTATATAACATTGAAGTAAAAGATTAATAACAGCTGTTATATCCTTATTATATAGTATTTATATAATTCAAAATTGTTCATGTTATATAAAATAATCACATATATTAGGTGTACAAATAAGTTTCCGCGGTTTGACAAAAGATAGCACCACCAGAAGGTCATGTTGAAATTGTCAGATGTAAAACGTAATATCCCAAGTTTCGTCATCTGGCAACACCATAATCTTGAAGTATTAGTGATTCCGTATCAGCATCACGTAATTTTTTTCGTGCGAAAATGTCAAGTTTTGTGCCGAATAAGCGTCATTTGCGGGAACTTTTGATTTACTTCTTTAATTTGAAAAAATCTGCAGCTGAAGCGCATCGATTGCTTCTAGAAGCATATGACGAGGCTGCTTTAAGTGAGAGAAGTTGTCAGGAGTGGTTTCAAAAATTTAAGAACGGTGAGTTTGACGTGGAGGACAAAGAACGCAGTGGAAGGCCGAAAGTGTACGAAGACATGGAATTGGCAGTATTATTGGAGGAAGACTCGTCAAACCGAGCGAAACCATTACTGGAGCTCTCTACCGAACACAATTAATGAGATTGAGTCGGGCACTCAAGGAAAAACGCGCCCATTACTACTCCAGACATGACAAAATTATTCTCCTACACGATAATGCTCGTCCACATGTTGCGGCGGCGGTAAAAACTTACTTGGAAACACTCAAGTGGGAAGTTTTACCCCACCCGCCATATTCACCAGACTTAGCCCCTTCTGATGATCACCTGTTCCGGTCGATGGCACATGGTCTGTCTGAGCAGCGCTTTACATCATATGAAGATACCAAAAATTGGATAGATTTGTGGATAGCGTCAAAAGATGAAGAGTTTTTCCGACGTGGTATCCGAATGCTGCCAGAAAGATGGAGAAAAGTGGTGGCAAGTGATGGAAAATATTTTGAATAAAACGTAATGTACCGTTCCTTCACAATAAATTCCTAATTTTTTATAAAAAACCGCGGAAACTTATTTGTACACCTAATATATATATATATATATATATATATATATATACGGTCCCATTTGAACTTGGACAGCAAAATATCTCAAAAACTAAGCCCCATATACAAAAATTTTTCAGACAAAAGTTGTATGGTTTCAAGGGGGACATAAGATGTTACCATTGGTTTGACCTTGAAGGGTCATTTGAAAGTCACGCGAAGGTCACTTCAATTTTTTTAAATGGAACACCCTATATATTTTTATATATTCTTGTAGCCCATTTCGAGATCTTTCCAAAACACTATAATAAAGTATTTCTTCATTGAATACTTTTCGAGTTATGAGGCTTGAAATAATTTCTTAATTTTACATAAATCATAAAATATCTAGTAAAATATTCATTTTTCGATTATCTTTGCAATTAACAATTCCATATTTTTATTTGCAATTAACAATTCCATATTTTTTCTTAAAAACAACTGTATGTTTTCTTTACACCAATTGATTCCTCTCATTATTTTGTACATAAAAGTATTAAGGTAAGATAATCGAAAAATGAATATTTTACTAGATATTTTATGGTTTATGTAAAATTAAGAAATTATTTCAAGTCTCATAACTCGAAAAGTATTCAATGAAGAAATACTTTATTATAGTGTTTTGGAAAGATGTCGAGATGAGCTACAAGAATATATAAAAATATATGGGGTGTTCCATTTAAAAAAATTGAAGTGACCTTCGCGTGACTTTCAAATGACTCTTCAAGGTCAAACCAATGGTAACATCTTATGTCCCCCTTGAAACCATACAACTTTTGTCTGAAAAATTTTTGTATATGGGGCTTAGTTTTTGAGATATTTTGCTGTCCAAGTTAAAATGGGACACCCTGTATATATAAAACCAGCCATTTGCCTATATTCGAAATTTATGTTTCTTTATTTGCATACTTTAAGCAGAGCTATAAATTAAATTTCGCAACTTATTGAAGCATATGCGCGGAATTTTTTTCTATACAGGGTGATTCAAAATAACCCCTGTGTCCCCTGAAATGACATATTAGTGAGACAATTCTAAGACGATTTTTCCTTTTGCAAAATTTCATCCGAAGCTTAGTTTTCGAATTATTAAAGAAAGTAGTTGACGCATGATGGGTCGGGTACAAGAGGCAGGCAGGGGCGGCGCGATTCACCGTCAGCCGCGGGCGCTTACGCGGGGCGCCTACTGCGATCAGCTGATCGCTGCACATGCACAGACACACATACGAACACATACATTCTCTGTATGTCTGTCTCTTTCTCTCTCTCTCTCTCTCTCTCTCTCTCTCTCTCTCTCTCTTTCTCTCTCTCTCTCTCTCTCTTTTATTCGCTTACTCATCTGTAATTTTTTTTTTTATGAGAAAGGGAAAAATGCATTTTATGCATACTCACCGGTCGATCCAGTGAGTTATGTGGAACTCGAGTACCAAGTCGAATTATCAACTCGGTACTCCCTACCCACTAAAAACCTCTCTCTTTTTATGAATTTTCTTTGACACACTGTCCCTCTGTCTTTCCCGAGATCTGTTTTCACATAACGTCAAAAAATAGTTATTATTACCTTGTTCGATGACTTTTGATGTATTGCTGTAATTGCTTGAAGGAGAAATGAATTTTCCGATAGATCGTACGTTCTCAAATTTAACGTAGATATCACATTGCACAAGGCAGAAATCCACACTAAATTATTAACTGAAAGTTTTTCTTCTTTCATGAACTGCATTCTTTTATAAACTTTAACGTAATCACATTTATTTACTCACTCGATGAGACGAGAAATTTACTGATGACTCTATCACTAATCACTGTCGAATAATAACTGTTGGCGATTAAAATCACTCGATGAAAGAAATCCGCGCGGACATGTTACTTGCGACGCGACGACGCGACGACACAACAACGCGACGGCAAGCAGATTTTTGTCATGATAGGTTGTGGTAGGTTAAGGTACTACTAGCGCTATCGAACGCGATCATGTGTTCGATTGAAGAATGCGTGGTAGACATAATAAAACATTTAACATATTAATATTATTATTATTATGAATGTGTGTGATATCCATACATCGTATGATATCTATTTAAAAATTAATTAGATTAAATAACTGTTTATAAAATATTTATTTAAAAACACTTATTTAATCTAATTAATTTTTAAATATCATACGATGTTATTAAATATTACTTTTACTATTATCATATTAAATATTAATTTATTTAACTATTTTATCTATTTATTTATTTATTTATTTCTCTATTTATTTTTAACTATTTATTATCAATGATCGAAAATCGGTCATTGATAATAAATAGTTAAAAATAAATAGATGAAATAGATAAATGAGAAAGTATTAATTAATCGAGTTTTATTCTCTCTCTCTCTCTTTTTTTGTGGTTTTAATTGCAAAATAAGATACTCCATACGTTAAAAAATTGGTCGCTCTGAAAAGAGCGGATTGTTTTTGATCGCCTTAAAAAGGGCGGATTAATTTTGAACATTTATAGTAAATGTTCGAAGTGGCCTCCATCCATTCTAACGCACGTTCTCATGCGTTTCAATAAATTTTGTTGAACATTTTCCATTACGTCTTCTTCTATGGACCATATGGAATATCGTAATCTTGTTTCTAAATCTTCTACATCTTCAGGGAGCGTTTTGTAGATCGTTTCTTTGCAGTATCCCCAAAGAAAAAAATCCAATGGATTTAAATCCGGAGATCTAGCAGGCCAACGTATCGGACCATATCGGCCCATCCAACGTCCAGGAAACTTGTTGTTTAGAAAAGTTGTCACAATCCTGGCAATGTGTGGACCAGCACCGTCTTGTTGAAGTATAATTTCTTTTCTTTCCGATAGCGGCACTTCTTCTAGGAAATCTGGTAAATTATTCTCCAATAATTCCAGATATGCTCCGCTGGTTAAAATATCCGGGAGGATAACTGGGCCCAGTATTTCTGTTCCCATAATTCCTGTCCAGATATTGAGCTTCCAACGAGTCTGAAAATTTCTGACTCGTGTAGCTCTGGGATTTTCTTCGCTCCACAAATGCATGTTATGTGGATTAAATATTCCTTCTCGTGTAAATAGCGATTCATCGCTAAATATTATTTGAGAAGGGAATCTAGGATCTCTGTCTACGCTTCTGAGAAAATTTTCGCAGAATGCTCTTCTCAGAGGATAATCTTCTGGTCTTAATTGTTGCACGCGAGTATAATGATAAGCGTGCAACTTTTCTTCTCGTAAAATTCTCTGTACCGTTGAATATGAGCCACACGAGTCAGAAATTTTCAGACTCGTTGGAAGCTCAATATCTGGACAGGAATTATGGGAACAGAAATACTACTGGGCCCAGTTATCCTCCCGGATATTTTAACCAGCGGAGCATATCTGGAATTATTGGAGAATAATTTACCAGATTTCCTAGAAGAAGTGCCGCTATCGGAAAGAAAAGAAATTATACTTCAACAAGACGGTGCTGGTCCACACATTGCCAGGATTGTGACAACTTTTCTAAACAACAAGTTTCCTGGACGTTGGATGGGCCGATATGGTCCGATACGTTGGCCTGCTAGATCTCCGGATTTAAATTCATTGGATTTTTTTCTTTGGGGATACTGCAAAGAAACGATCTACAAAACGCTCCCTGAAGATGTAGAAGATTTAGAAACAAGATTACGATATTCCATATGGTCCATAGAAGAAGACGTAATGGAAAATGTTCAACAAAATTTATTGAAACGCATGAGAACGTGCGTTAGAATGGATGGAGGCCACTTCGAACATTTACTATAAATGTTCAAAATTAATCCGCCCTTTTTAAGGCGATCAAAAACAATCCGCTCTTTTCAGAGCGACCAATTTTTTAACGTATGGAGTATCTTATTTTGCAATTAAAAACACAAAAAAAGAGAGAGAGAGAGAATAAAACTCGATTAATTAATACTTTCTCTCATTTATCTATTTCATCTATTTATTTTTAACTATTTATTATCAATGACCGATTTTCGATCATTGATAATAAATAGTTAAAAATAAATAGAGGAAATAAATAAATAAATAAATAGATAAAATAGTTAAATAAATTAATATTTAATATGATAATAGTAAAAGTAATATTTAATAACATCGTATGATATTTAAAAATTAATTAGATTAAATAAGTGTTTTTAAATAAATATTTTATAAACAGTTATTTAATCTAATTAATTTTTAAATACATATCATACGATGTATGGATATCACACACATTCATAATAATAATAATATTAATATGTTAAATGTTTTATTATGCATGGCACTACCACGCATTCTTCAATCGAACACATGATCGCGTTCGATAGCGCCAGTAGTACCTTAACCTACCACAACTTATCATGACAAAAAACTGCTTGCCGCATTGTTGCGTCGTCGCGTCGTCGCGTCGCAAGTAACATGTCCGCGCGCGTTTCTTTCATCGAGTGATTTTAATCGCCAACAGTTATTATTCGAGTGATATTATTACAGTGATTAGTGATAGAGTCATCAGTAAATTTCTCGTCTCATCGAGTGAATAAATAAATGTGATTACGTTAAAGTTTATAAAAGAATGCAGTTCATGAAAGAAGAAAAATTTTCAGTTAATAATTTAGTGTGGATTTCTGCCTTATGCAACGTGATATCTACGTTAAATTTGAGAACGTACGATCTATCGGAAAATTCATTTCTCCTTCAAGCAATTACAGCAATACATCAAAAGTCATCGAACAAGGTAATAATAACTATTTTTTGACGTTATGTGAAAACTGATCTCGGAAAAGACAGAGGGACAGTGTGTCAAAGAAAATTCATAAAAAGAGAGAGGTTTTTAGTGGGTAAGGAGTACCGAGTTGGTAATTCGACTTGGTACTCGAGTCCCACATAACTCACTGGATCGACCGGTGAGTATGCATAAAATGCATTTTCCCCTTTCTCGTAAAAAAAAAATTACAGGTGAGTAAGCGAATAAAAGAGAGAGAGAGAGAGAGAGAGAGAGAGAGAGAGAGAGAGAGAGAGAGAAGAAAGAGACAGACATACAGATAGACAGAGAATGTATGTGTTCGCATGTATGTCTGTGCATGTGCAGCGATCAGCTGATCGCAGTAAGCGCCCCGCGTAAGCGCCCGCGGCTGACGGTGAATCGCGCCGTCCCTGCCTGCCTCTTGTACCCGACCCATCATGCGTCAACTACTTTCTTTAATAATTTGAAAACTAAGCTTCGGATGAAATTTTGCAAAAGGAAAAATCGTCTTAGAATTGTCTTACTAATATGTCATTTCAGGTACACAGGGGTTATTTTGAATCACCCTGTATATGTGTATTTCATGATAATGATTCGTATAGGCTTCTTCCGCAGAGCAAAGAGAATATAGAAGTATAGCCGTGGCGTCATCAACAGCTGACTTATCGGTGTTAATTTATCGACCTAATTATCGCTCCCCGCAAAAAGTATACGCTAAATCGATATAGAATATACGTGCGCGATTTATCACAATAATCAGAAGTATTAAATCAGAAATAACATTAAAATGATATTAATGTATAGAAAATGTAGCATTTTAAATATTAGATTTTCTATACATTAATATTATTTTAATGTTATTTCTGACTTAATATCTCTGATTATTGTGGTAAATCATGCGCATACCTTCTTCATCGACTCAATGTAATTTTTTGCGGAGATTAATTAGATCGATAAATTAACGCCGATAAATCAGTTACTGAGGACTATGCCACGGCTACACTTCTACGTTTCTCTTACCCCGCGGAGCCGAGGAATGAATCATTGTCGCGAAGTGTTCTGTATTTAAAATACACGGGATTATAGCAAATCCAAAACGCATGTGGTATAACGTCGTAACATTCTTTTATATCGATTAAAAACAAATGATGATCAATCGCCATATTGATCACTACCGTTCTATTGTCGAGCTTCGAGATTTTCACTTTGAGCGTTCACACAGTGCACAATTAGTGGATTGTGACTTATTTTTTATTTAACAGCTATTTTATAATATTCAAATAATATTAGATTTTGAATGTTTTTACTTTATATTAGTAATTTCTCAATTATTCAGTGATATTAGTTTATTTGCTTTTGCTACATCCATTTATTATTATTCATTGTATTGATGTTCTGTGATACATTGTTAATTCATTTATTTGCTTAAAATTACTTAGTTTGCGTATATGTATATTATTTATTTCATTTAATAATTATCAATATTCACATATGTTTTTATTATAATTAAATTTAACCAATAATATTTTATTCCTTGGATATTTAGAAAGTTTCATCAAAGCATCAGTATTCAAAATTTCCATTTGATTTTCATATTTATAATGTTACAGTAGCTCATCATTAATTATACCAATATTTTAAAGTTGCTTATTTTAAGTTATTTTAAGTTTGCATGTACATTTATGTCTTATTTATTTAATTCTTGATCTGTTTGTTCGCACATTATTTGTTCATTTCTTTGTTTATAATTAGATGGTTATTTTTACGTAAAATTATTATTCATTTTATTTACTAATTGATATTTGCATATAGTTTTGATTCTTATGATATAAAATAATGATATTAAAAATAGTGATTAATTTAATCAGAAAAGTTAATTCATCAGTTTTTATTAAATTCTTGTCCTTATATGTTCATACTTGTTCTTTATGTATTTGTCTATTTATATATATTCTTATATTGATTCTTTCTAAACTCTACTTTATAAACTTTATCACAAAATCATTCATGTTGCTAACTATTAAAACTTAATTATCTGAAAATTTATTGTTCTGATTTTAATAATTGAGATTCAGTTATCAAAATGCCGAAAACATATCATCATTTATCAAAAAGACGTAAAAACCAATTAATTTCACTTCATATTTCTCAATTAGAGAAGGCAATTACATCAAATGTTTCCAAAAAACGTTTTAAAACTAATTCTAATGTACAAATGATCTGCAATGACTCTAATTCAGAGATTACGAAATTTTCCAATGAAACTTGTACCAATACTTTTCTTGATGATAACATTTTAAATTCATTCAATAATATCTCAAATTTGTCAATGGATAATCATAATTCTTCAATATGTAACAATTTTGACATTTCAGTTGCATTAAATCAAAACGATTCTTTATTATCTAATTTTCCTACCGAATCAATCGATTTTAATAATGACATAGAATCTCCTCAGAACAGGAACAAAATTTTAGTTTACAAGAAGATTTGTAAATGTTAGTTTCTAAATGTTGTATTCCTCAAGGTACTGTAGATAAACTTCTTCTAATTCTGCGGAAACATGGTCATGATGATTTACCTCAAACATGTAGAACTTTAATGAAAACACCACGTAATTCTTTTCAAAATATATCTTCTCTTAGTGGTGGAAGATACATTCATTTTAGATTGTCTTCAGGAATAAAACGTTCTATATTAAAATATTGTAGAACAATGCCTCGTGAACTAAAAATAAATATTAATATCGATGGCTTACCATTGAGTAAAAGCTCAAGTAGCCAGTTTTGGCCTATTCTTGCATCAATTGAAATTAATGACCTTTATACCAAGCTTTTTACAATTGTTTCATGGAATGTCAAACCTAAAAATGTGAATAATTTTCTCCATCCTTTTGTTAATGAAGCACAAATTGTTCTTCGAGAAGGTGTATTATTAGATAATGATTTCCATTGTAAAATCTTATTAAATGCAATATTATGCAATGCTCCTGCAAAATCATTAATTACTTGTACAAAGGGTCACACAGGTTATTTTTCATGTTCAAAATGTACACAAGAAAGTGATTTCGTATGTAATCGAGTTATATTCTCAGAAATTAATTCTACACTTAAGAACGAATGAATCATTTCGTAGTCGTAATCAAGATGAGCATCATATAGGTGATTCAATTTTAGAAAATCTTTCTATAGATATGATATCACAAATTCCTCCCGATTACATGCATCTTGTTTGTTTGGATTCAAGACGTTTATTACAATTTTATGTCAGGGGTAAGAAAGGTATAAGATTATCTAATGCTGCAATTGATTCCATCGACAAACACTTACTCGACACAAGAAAATTTATAATTAAAGAATTTTCAAGATTACCAAGAAGTTTATTATATATTGACAGTTGGAAAGCTACGGAAGTTCGCCTTTTTTGCTGTATTTAGGTTTAATTTTATTAAAGCTCTTTTTGTCTCATGATTATTATAATAATAAATAATTATTTTTTATCATTAAGTGTAGCTATTCGTATATTTGCAGATCCAGATGTTTAATTCTTAATGATTTCGCACATTCTTTGATCTGGTTTATTTCAAATTACAAAAATGCTTTTGGACTTGAATATCTTTCACATAATGTTCACAATTTAGAACATCTTGCAAATGATGTTAAAACTTTAGGGTGTTTAGACGCTTTCAGCTGTTTTAAATTTGAAAATTACATGCAAAAGATTAAAAAACGAATAAAAAATTGTGGCAAACCATTAAAGGAATATTCTAATCGAATTTTCGAATTAAACCGACTTCCACCCGAAAAATGTTATTTAAAATCCTAATATCCTATTATTCATTTAAAAAAAACAATTAAAGATAGTAATGATATATCTTATTTAGAATTTAATGGCTTCAATATTTTCACAAAAGAAAATGAAAATTGTTGTTTGTTGAACGACAATTCTTTAGTTTTTATTTTAGAAATAATTTTGGATAATAATGTTCCATATATAAATGTAAAGCGAAAACTTTTACTTACCGAACCATTTTTTAGTATTCTATGTGATTCTAAAGAATTACTGGGCATACAAATTTTTACGGAAACAAGTCCTTTTAATATTGAAAAATTGCCGACAACAAATATAAAAACAAAGTGTTTGAAATTAAAACATCTTGAATTGGAAAACACATTCATTATAATTTCATTTTTGCATGCACGTACATAATAATAATTATTATTATTTTGATTCTCATTATTTTCGTCTTGCGATGATTTGGTATTCTTTTAACGGACTTAATTAAATTAGAAACAATATTTCAGTGTGTTATTTTAAAGAATGATCCGACGATACTTTTTAGGATTAATTTTTATATATGATTGTTATGTAGATCTGATTTTAATTGAAGTTGTTTTAATTGGATATATTTTGAATGTTATATCTGTAGCTTAGATTATTAAGGCGATTATAAGTATTTGTTTGCGCTTCCATATTCATTTTCCACTTCTGCTTTTTATAAAATAATCTATCAAATTTCATAGTAATTTTAATTATTCTATAGTATATTGTTCTGCGAATTACAAATTTAAGAAGTGTACTTTTATCTTTATTAAAAATATTATACAGTATTTAACATTGCGAGTTTATACTATCAAAAATTCATAGTGTTTCTTATGAGGGCATTTATATGGATTATATATTGTTGAATCATTATACTGTGTAAATCTGTAATATATGTATATATATATTTTTTTTTCAGAAAAAATGTCCGAAAAAAATTATACGCAGTTGTACAATTTTTAAGTGATGAATCCTTCTCGGAAGTTCCAACAAATTGGATTCAACAAGGTGATAAAGAAGATGATTTTATTTGTTGGTGGCCTAACACAAAAAATATCAATTCGCTAATTGAAAATCGAACTGAACCGGATAAGAAATCATGGACAACTTTTCACATTATGGTGACCAAATATTGTTGTAAGTTAATAGTTAGTTAATAGTTAGTTATAAAATAATTTTATAAAAATATTTTTTAATTCCAATATTTTTTAATTCAATATTTTCATTATTTTGATTAATCTCTTTTTCATTTAACATTAAATACACACGTGTGTGTGTGTATTGTGTGTGTGTGTGTGTGTGTGTGTGTGTGTGTGTCAATTATTAACATTATATTTACTATTGTTGTTGTTGTTGTTGTTGTTGTTGTTGTTCTTCTTCTTCTTCTTCTTCTTCTTCTTACGTTCTATCTGACGTATGCTTCTTGCCACAAAACTGCGCCTTCTAGGGAAATGAAGTATTCGGCAAGCGTGTCACGTAAGGTAATTTGGAGAGCAATACGTAGCATTTTCTGGTTTTGAGATTAATTCTGATTTCCGTAGGAAGTTATGAAGACACAATCCTGTACACACAATCCATTCCGCGGTATCAACATGTGCAATAATCGTTGATCGAAATATTCGCCAACGACTAGTCAGAATTCCAAAAGAGTTTTCAATGACACGACGTGCTCGAGAAAGACGATAATTGAAAATTTTTTGTGTTTCGTTTAATTTGATTCCTGGATATGGTCGCATAATATAGCTCTTTAAAGGAAATGCTTCATCTGCAACCATATAATAAGGAAACTTTGTGTCAGTTCCTGCTAAGCAGCTGTCATCTGGTATTTTTAGTTCGTTGTTATCGAGAGCTATTCCAAAAACCGATTCTTTAAAAACTCCTCCGTCACTTTGTGAACCAAACGCATCAACATCAACAAGAGTAAAAATGTACTTAGCATCACAAACTGCCATTAATACGATACTGAATGTTTTTTTATAATTGAAGAAACTAGTTCCAGTATTGTAAGGAGCTTGTATAACGATATGTTTTCCATCAATCGCCCCGAAACAATTCGGCATATTCCACAACTCTTGAAAATCTCGTGAGTATCTTTTGTAATCATTCGTAGTAGGTCTTGACAAATATATAGGCGATAACTTGTCCCATATAATCTTGCAAGTGTCACGGATAACTTTGCTCACAGTTGATTTTGACACGTAAAAGTTCCATGCAACAGTTTGCATACTGCAACCATGAGCAAGATAACTACGAAATAAAATATTCGTGTTATAACAGATCAAAAAACACAATAAATTATTGAAAGTATTAGAAAAAATACTTACAAAGTAATACATAATCGATGTTCCGGCGACAGAGGCTCTCGAATACTTCTTTTTCAAAGGCTCTTGCACTAATTCTAATAGTCTTTCGAATTGGGAAACAGTCATTCTAGTAAACTTGAAAAATTGTTCGTCATCATTGTTTTTCATAAATTGGAAGAGAATATGAAAATGACCTTTTTGTTTCCGCTGCAATAACATTGGTCGAATCCAATATTTTCGGTTTATAAACGTTTTCTTTTTTTTCCGTAATAATTGCAGAATTATTGTAACCAAGTTAACAACCATAAAAGTTGTTCTTTTAACACGCTGAATATCCATTAATTAACAGCGAAAGAACCCCGCACAAACCTTATGGAAAACGGTTCCCGGTCAAATTAGCTAAAATTTTAGTATGATGTAGTTGATGATGCCCTGATCAAAAGTGTCCATAGGCACAAAGTCCAAAAATGAACAGTTTTCGAGATATCGAGCGACAAACGCAGGATAAATACATCGATTAGCTTGATAGTGGCACTGTACTTCCAATATGTAACGGGAGTGCTATGAGTGTGCGTATTTATATATCTACGTGGGAGTGTACGTGTAAGTATGAGTGTGAATGTGGGTGTGAATATGGGTGTAAGTGTGGGCGTGGGTGTGGGTGTGGGCGAAGGTATACGTGAGTGCGAAATTGAATAATGCATCTGCGTGAAAGTGTGTGTGAGTCTGTGTTTGTGTCTGTGTGTGTATGTGTGTTCATGTTAGTATTGGTGTGTGCGGGGGTTCACGTGAGTACATGTGCAAGTGTGTGGAATTTTGCGTGTGAGTGTGTGTCTGGATGATATACCTGCGTGCAAACGAGTATGTAAGAGATGTGTGTATAAATAAGAGTAAGTATTGAATGGGTGTGTGGATTGATGTTGTCTCTGTTAGTATTTGCGTATGCATAAACGTATGCAAACAGTTCTGTTCAGGAGTGAATTCTGACCGTCAGCATTGACGTTACCCAATGTGCACCACGGGGAGGTTGCATGATCGGATTTTGCACATCATTTGGCCCTGAAAAGGGCCGATTCTCCTAACATCTAAAAATCTTCAACTCATGGCGCAAGATTTGGGTCTTGTTGTTGTGGTCTGTTTCCAGCATCTTGTATGGATTCGATTAGTCTGGTGGAAGGGTAGCGAATATTTGCCTGGTGTCGTGCGTACCCCATAAACCATAAGACACTAGCAATATGCGCGCATGTACCAAGAGTCCGAGCGCCAACCTTACACGTACAATAATAACCTTGTATAGGTATGAATTCGTCATCCTGCATTCCATCGTCCACTTGATCATCGTGAATTGGTCGGTATGAAATCCATAACTGATATTTTGTTGCGTTACGGAATCGTGAAAATACTCTAACTCTCAGGAGTCCTGGATGTGGTAATCTGTTTACGTCTCTTAACATCTCAAGCTGAAACTCTTCTTCTTCGTCTCTTTGTAATTTATCCTGCACATAGGATGGTGCTAATTTTATTTGGTATATACCAACTGTGAGGTCTTTTAAAAAGTCCAAGGTCAGAACTGGAAAGTCAAGTAATTGATCAGAGTTTAAACGAACCCACCTGTGAGCATTCTTGGTATGGAGATTTTCTGCTTCAACCAGAGCTTGAACAACGTTTGGTTCTTTTTCTTTCTCGAGTAATTGTTGAGCCATTGCAGCATCAGCTCTTTCCATGAAAATTAGGGGATGGTACTTATTGATAATAGCTCCAGCTATCCGATAAAAATCTCCCAGATTTGGAAGATGCTGGATTTGTATCATTTGTCCGAAGAATTTGAAAATGGATTTAATGTGCCCATTTCTAACTTCAATTACCCACCTGGTCTTTGTCACCAAACGTGATTCATTCGCGTCCTCTGTAGAGAGTTGACGCTGACCTGCCTCGAGAAACGCAGGCATTTTCCATCGAATACCTAACGGTCCAACAACTCAGTAGCATCCCGGTATCCCCTATCAACTATAATTATGTCATTCTCTTGAAACCATCTGGTCATCCTATCTGCATCATTCTCAAATTCATTTTGCAGCATTATTTCGCGAATCAGAGAAGTACGGCCCTTGAATTTCCAGTATATAACTGTCAGGGGCGACTATTAGAGCAGGTTTTATTAGGTGTCGTCCCTTGTGAACGCTGTACGATTGTCGGAGAGCTCGAAAATTACTACTTTTTGGGATGTAGCTGTAAGTACCGTCAATCAATGCAATTACTCGGGGAATATGTGGCTCTGGATTATATAATTGGTTGACAAACTGCGTTACGTGTCTTTCCACATAATTGTCCCTAGTAATAGCATCAAATCCAATATTACTGGGTACAAAACGTTGCATCAGAGATTGTCTGACGGTAGTAATGGCCAGACTTGTTGCTTGTCTACTTGGATATTGGAACATGACTTTGAGAAAATTATCAGAAAGTCCTTGACGCAGTTTACACAAAAACATAAACAAGTCCTTCTTAGTAACATATCTGTAGCCACCTTGACAAGGTACTCTATCACAATAAGTAAATAGGTCCCGAAACTGTTCCTTCGTCACCGGAGAAAAACATTCAAACTCCTCATCAGACAAACTATCCTCATCATTAAGTGTTAACTGATTTTGTGCCACGTTACGTAGTCCTTGCAAGAAAGTTTGGAGTTGTGGCCCCCTGATGACGTGGTCTGTTAACGGAACGCAAACCGATTAACAAGGGTTGCAAAAGATAGCCCTGATCATTCAAATGGTGTCTACATGATCTAACGTTTTCAGGAATGTAAATATCTCGTAAAATGAAAACATTGGCTTTACATTCGACTGATAACTTGTGTATATCAGCATCGGCATTACAGATCAGACAAGTACTATTTCTGGTCTGCGTCAATATATTGAGTCTTAAACACGCTGGATCTATAGCAGTTATTTCGTTTATGATAGAGTTATTACAATTAATACATATTCTAGTCAGATGTGTCACATCGAGAGGTGGTCTACGAAATTCTTCTCGTCGTCGAATACTTATTTCACATTTATTGGCATTTTCATCTCCACCTATTCGAGTCATTACCCGTGGTGAGAATCGATTATCGCAAACATAACAACTTAAAAGGTTTCTGAATGCCATATTTTCCAAAAAGATTCGGAAACAGATTATCAATATCAATAATTTGTGTGATTCTTTCTTTTTACATTTGAAGGAATGAGCACATAAATATGTTTAATAATTGGACGTTTTTGATCTCAGACTGAATAAAATCAAACGTTGGCTACTATTCTGAAAGAGCTTCAACAGAAGTATGACTATTATGTGATTACTCTATAGAAATTATTTTCCAATTTTCCGTTAATGCAATGAAATACGTCTCAAATCTAATGTAACCATATGATAACAACTATGCGTCAAAGATACGACCGTCATACTTCTGTTGAAGCTCTTTCAGAATAGTAGCCAACGTTTGATTTTATTCAGTCTGAGATCAAAAACGTCCAATTATTAAACATATTTATGTGCTCATTCCTTCAAATGTAAAAAGAAAGAATCACACAAATTATTGATATTGATAATCTGTTTCCGAATCTTTTTGGAAAATATGGCATTCAGAAACCTTTTAAGTTGTTATGTTTGCGATAATCGATTCTCACCACGGGTAATGACTCGAATAGGTGGAGATGAAAATGCCAATAAATGTGAAATAAGTATTCGACGACGAGAAGAATTTCGTAGACCACCTCTCGATGTGACACATCTGACTAGAATATGTATTAATTGTAATAACTCTATCATAAACGAAATAACTGCTATAGATCCAGCGTGTTTAAGACTCAATATATTGACGCAGACCAGAAATAGTACTTGTCTGATCTGTAATGCCGATGCTGATATACACAAGTTATCAGTCGAATGTAAAGCCAATGTTTTCATTTTACGAGATATTTACATTCCTGAAAACGTTAGATCATGTAGACACCATTTGAATGATCAGGGCTATCTTTTGCAACCCTTGTTAATCGGTTTGCGTTCCGTTAACAGACCACGTCATCAGGGGGCCACAACTCCAAACTTTCTTGCAAGGACTACGTAACGTGGCACAAAATCAGTTAACACTTAATGATGAGGATAGTTTGTCTGATGAGGAGTTTGAATGTTTTTCTCCGGTGACGAAGGAACAGTTTCGGGACCTATTTACTTATTGTGATAGAGTACCTTGTCAAGGTGGCTGCAGATATGTTACTAAGAAGGACTTGTTTATGTTTTTGTGTAAACTGCGTCAAGGACTTTCTGATAATTTTCTCAAAGTCATGTTCCAATATCCAAGTAGACAAGCAACAAGTCATTGCTACCGTCAGACAATCTCTGATGCAACGTTTTGTACCCAGTAATATTGGATTTGATGCTATTACTAGGGACAATTATTATTGTGGAAAGACACGTAACGCAGTTTGTCAACCAATTATATAATCCAGAGCCACATATTCCCCGAGTAATTGCATTGATTGACGGTACTTACAGTTACATCCCAAAAAGTAGTAATTTTCGAGCTCTCCGACAATCGTACAGCGTTCACAAGGGACGACACCTAATAAAACCTGCTCTAATAGTCGCCCCTGACAGTTATATATACTGGAAATTCAAGGGCCGTACTTCTCTGATTCGCGAAATAATGCTGCAAAATGAATTTGAGAATGATGCAGATAGGATGACCAGATGGTTTCAAGAGAATGACATAATTATAGTTGATAGGGGATACCGGGATGCTACTGAGTTGTTGGACCGTTAGGTATTCGATGGAAAATGCCTGCGTTTCTCGAGGCAGGTCAGCGTCAACTCTCTACAGAGGACGCGAATGAATCACGTTTGGTGACAAAGACCAGGTGGGTAATTGAAGTTAGAAATGGGCACATTAAATCCATTTTCAAATTCTTCGGACAAATGATACAAATCCAGCATCTTCCAAATCTGGGAGATTTTTATCGGATAGCTGGAGCTATTATCAATAAGTACCATCCCCTAATTTTCATGGAAAGAGCTGATGCTGCAATGGCTCAACAATTACTCGAGAAAGAAAAAGAACCAAACGTTGTTCAAGCTCTGGTTGAAGCAGAAAATCTCCATACCAAGAATGCTCACAGGTGGGTTCGTTTAAACTCTGATCAATTACTTGACTTTCCAGTTCTGACCTTGGACTTTTTAAAAGACCTCACAGTTGGTATATACCAAATAAAATTAGCACCATCCTATGTGCAGGATAAATTACAAAGAGACGAAGAAGAAGAGTTTCAGCTTGAGATGTTAAGAGACGTAAACAGATTACCACATCCAGGACTCCTGAGAGTTAGAGTATTTTCACGATTCCGTAACGCAACAAAATATCAGTTATGGATTTCATACCGACCAATTCACGATGATCAAGTGGACGATGGAATGCAGGATGACGAATTCATACCTATACAAGGTTATTATTGTACGTGTAAGGTTGGCGCTCGGACTCTTGGTACATGCGCGCATATTGCTAGTGTCTTATGGTTTATGGGGTACGCACAACACCAGGCAAATATTCGCTACCCTTCCACCAGACTAATCGAATCCATACAAGATGCTGGAAACAGACCACAACAACAAGACCCAAATCTTGCGCCATGAGTTGAAGATTTTTAGATGTTAGGAGAATCGGCCCTTTTCAGGGCCAAATGATGTGCAAAATCCGATCATGCAACCTCCCCGTGGTGCACATTGGGTAACGTCAATGCTGACGGTCAGAATTCACTCCTGAACAGAACTGTTTGCATACGTTTATGCATACGCAAATACTAACAGAGACAACATCAATCCACACACCCATTCAATACTTACTCTTATTTATACACACATCTCTTACATACTCGTTTGCACGCAGGTATATCATCCAGACACACACTCACACGCAAAATTCCACACACTTGCACATGTACTCACGTGAACCCCCGCACACACCAATACTAACATGAACACACATACACACACAGACACAAACACAGACTCACACACACTTTCACGCAGATGCATTATTCAATTTCGCACTCACGTATACCTTCGCCCACACCCACACCCACGCCCATACTTACACCCATATTCACACCCACATTCACACTCATACTTACACGTACACTCCCACACACACTCTCACGTAGATATATAAATACGCACACTCATAGCACTCCCGTTACATATTGGAAGTACAGTATCACTATCAAGCTAATCGACGTATTTATCCTGCGTTTGTCGCTCGATATCTCGAAAACTGTCCATTTTTGGACTTTGTGCCTATGGACACTTTTGATCAGGGCATCATCAACTACATCATACTAAAATTTCAGCTAATTTGACCGAGAACCGTTTTCCATAAGGTTTGTGCGGGGTTCTTTCTGCACTTTGTAAAAGTTAAAATAACACAAAGGTTAGAATTAACTCAAACACAAATTCACGTTATGAAATTACGGTTCGTTACGTTAAGTTACGTTACGATTATAAGCTGCCATAGACGATAGGAGGTGATTTCTTACGGTTACGGTTTTACGGTTAAGCTTACGGATCTTCATTGGACCCGCGTCTTTACTATTATTACTGTTATTGTTACTGTTTCTGTTACTATTATTACTGTTACTATTATTACTGTTACTGTTACTGTTACTGTTATTACTGTTACTGTTACTGTTACTGTTACTATTACTATTACTATTATTATTATTGTTATTATTATTATTATTATTATTATTATTATTATTATTATTATTATTCATTGGGTCAAAAATGGCGGTTGGAAGAGAGACAGGTGTTTTGTGGGTGAGAGGATTAAGATAAGAAATTAGGAGAAAATATGGAGGGTAGAGAGGCGGGAGAGGACTCATGGAGAAGAGGAGAAAAGAAAGAATACCGGAAAATGGAGGGAAGGAAGAGGAGAGACGGTGGAGGAAGATAGGAGGAAAGAAATGTGAAGTGTATAGACAGTAGGATGACATGGAAGAGACAAGGAAAGGGGAGGTGAGGAAGGAGGAAGGAGATAACGCAGCGAGGGATACAGAAGAGCGAGGAATAGAGACGAAAAGCAGGTAGATGGCAGCAAGTGACAGCGACATGGATAGAGGAATAGGGGCCGGATCCAAGATGGCGGAATAGTGATAGTGGAATGTGGACACGTGGAGGAGTAAAAGAATGACGAGTATGAGAGTGACAAAGAGTGTGGAGTGAAAGGTGGAGGGAGACATTGAAGAAGGAAAAGAGGAAAGGAGGATGAAGACGGAAGAGGAGACGAGAGAATGGAGAGCGAGAAAGAGATATGGAGGAAGCTGAGGGAGATGAGAAGGGAGCAGGAAAAGTTGGTGAGAGAGGTGGAGAGGATGGCGGTGGACGTGGAGGAGATACTAGGATGGGTGAGGAGGCAAGGAAGGAAGGATGCAGGGAAGACGGGAGAGAAAGAGGTAGAGGAGAAAAGTGTGAGGGAGGAAGAAGCAGAGAGACAAGGAGGGAAGTATAAAGAGAAGATGGGAGAGAAGGAGGAAAACAGGAAGAAGAGGAGGAAGAGGAGATGAGGAAAAGAGAAAATGGAGCAGGAAGAAGGAAGAGGGAAAGGAGGAGGAAGGATAGACAGGAAGGATAGACAGGAAGGAGTCTGTAAGGATAAGGGAGGACGAAGAAGGAGATAGGAAGAGAGGAGGAGAGGAAGAAGGTAGGAGGAAAGCAGCAGAAGGATTGGAGAAAAAGGAAGGTGTGGATGGAGAAGGAAGAAGCTATAGGAATCTAGAAAGGACGAGTGGAAGAAAGATAGCGACGGAAGAAGGAAAAGGGAAAAAAGTGAGAAAGAGGATCAATAAGGAGGGAGAAGGTCAGAGAGAAAGAAGGAAAGAAAAAGAATCAGTGGGCGCGGAGGAAGAGAAGGTGAAGGAGAACGAAAAGAAAAGGAGACAGAAGGAGAAGGACATGCGAGGGTGTAGAGAGAGTGAGCTAGATTAGGACCGATGTAGGAGGAGAGAAGGGATATGTATGTAATGTATGCGATGTACGTAATGTATGTTAGGATAAGAACAGATGGAGGAAAAGAAGAAGGTATGAGATACAAAGGGGAGGTCGAGGGGAGGGAGAGGGGAAAAGGACATTTATAAGGCCGCAAGCGGTCAGGACCGGTGTAGGAGAAGAGGAGGGATATGTATGTAATGTATGTAATGTATGTTAGGATATGGAAAGACGAAGATAGAGTATGAGAGAGACAGGGGGTAGAGTGGAGGGGAGAATGAAGAGAGGGTGAGGGTAAAAGGAATGAGTGTAAGGCCGCAAGTCGGTCAGGATCGCGGATGAGTGTTTTAAATGTTAGATTTGTATACAGAAAGGACAGGTAGAGAGAGTAGTTAAGGTTTGTTGGTGAAGATTGTAAAAAAAGGTATGAGAAACGAAAATGTAAAGAGAATGAATGACATGGAAAATGTAAGCTGAGTGTGTGAGATATTGATGAGAAGTAAAGGATTAGAATGGAGGAGAGGACGAAGGGAGGGAGAGGATAAAAGGAAGATTGTGAGGCCGCAAGTCGATCAAGAGCGCGGAGGGATGTGTGTTTTAAATGTTAAGTTTGTATTTTTATAAAAAGGACGTGTAGAGTAGTCAGGATTTTTGTGAAGATGGTGGAAAAGAGAGGAGGAATGAAGATGTAGTGATATGTATGATAAATGTATTGATGAGACGGCAACCTTAAGGGGAGTTCGTAAATAAAACTACTACTACTACTACTATTATTATTATTATTATTTTTATTATTATTATTATTATTATTATTATTATTATTATTATTATTATTATTATTATTATTATTATTATTATTATTATTATTTGGTAGTGTCACTTGCATCTGCACGAAAATCAGCTATAGATGCTTACTATACTACGACTGATGATAAAAATTTGGCCGAGGACAAAGAAATATAAGGAAAAATAAACATTTTTTTAAAGAGTTAGAGAAAAATCACGAGGAAAACAATGATGATTTAGATGATGAAGAAGAGAATGACAAAGAAAATTATGATGATACTAGTGAAAAAAATAAAAAATTAACCAAACATTTGAAACAGAGTAAGAGTTTTGTATATTTACTTTGAAATTGAAATATATATGGATAATTCTATCAAATCGGACAAAAAACTTTTTTTAATATTGTATTTTTTAAATCAAACATAACATTTTCATGTGTCATATATATAAAATAAGAAGATATATATTTTTTATTTGTTTGAAATATTTTTTGCGAAAGTTATAAACAAAATATAACAAATATAACCAGAGATATTAATTTTTTAAATTGACATTTTCATTTTTTACGAAAATTTTGTTCATAATTTCTGCAAAAACTTATTTCGAACATTTCACCTAAAGAAAACTTCGTTCAATTTAAAAAATACGAGGACATTTCTTATTGATTTGACGTGGTATTGCGCATATAGTATGCTGAATATTTGAGATGATTATTTATTTTTTATGATTTACTTTATTTACAGATATTAATCGTTCTCCTTTTAATCCTATGCCTATATATACTGAAAATACAGATAAAATAGATAACTTATGCCAATCTGTTAGTACCTACATAGTACCTATATAGTATCGAAAAAAATCTACATTTTTCTACTTCTAAAAATTCTGAAATTGAAATTTTTCCATCATGTACAAGTACATTTATATGTTATAATTTTGCTCGTATAAATGTATAATTATATAAATGTTTAAGATATTAAAACAGATTATTGTAATCTGCAGATATCAACAAATATAATTCTAATGGAAAAAATTTAAGAAAAGTTTATATATCCTGATAAGTCATCATCACCTGTTACCGTTATTAAGAATATTGAGAATATTCCTATTTTAGAAATTCCATCAACAAAAGATGTCTACAATATTTTGGAACGAATAGAAAGTATAATAAATTATTATATCTATTTTATATGTTTTGAAAATTTGTTAATTATCAATTTGTTATTTATCAATGTCAATTACGCAATATTTATATATCAAAATTTATAATCATATATGAAATATGTATGTGCTGTACGCTTCTTTTTAATTGTAGCAAGCTTAAACAAAATTATACGGGCAAATGTTACAACTAATTTCGAACTAACAAATATATCGAAAAGATTGGCTAAATTGGAATCCTGTCAAAATAATAATAATACAGAACTTACAGAAAATGATATGGTTATTATAACACCATTACTGCCAATCCAAACAATAGAATCCATAAAAGAATTTGATGATTTAATTAATTCAAATAACATTGCTGCATCGCAATTTGTAAGTTATCATTTTTCATTTGTAACTATTTAAATCTATATAGATCTAAATTATTAATTACATTATTTACATTTAAAAAAAGATATAAATGCGGTTTCTGTATTATTTATATCATTTTTAAAAAGTAAACCATTTTTATAATATTTATAACTTATTATTTATATTATTTAGTTATATTATTTATATTATATTTATATTATTTATATTATTCTTATAAGATTTATATTTATATTATTCATTCCATTAATTGCATTCACTGCAAAAGATTATTATTGATTCTATAAATCAAACAATTTATATCCAAACATTTTTTATAAAACTTTTTATAAATTTTTTTCTTATTTTCTATATAAAACCATTCTTATTCTATGCTACAATTATATTCTATTCTACAAAAAATTGTTTTAATATATATTATTAGCTACTTCTTTTTTATGAATTTACAACTGATATGATTAAATAGTACATGTTTTTATGGTATATTTATATAAACTTATTGTTAATTTTAGAAAAAATTGATTGTAAAAATTGGAGGTAACACACCACGAATTTGCATTCATCGTGTCTTAGAACGAACAATTAGTAATACATGTGCTAAAAACTGTTCTTGGAAAGGCATTCGCTCAAATTATAAAATATGTAATTTTTAACATTTATTAAAATTATACGTGATGAGTATTTTAAAAGTTTATTTAACTGTTTTCTTAAATTTTATGCCTTAAATTAAAAAAAAATATATATATTTTTTATTATTAACTACTATTAATTATTTAAAATGATTTTCTTACTACAAACCTATGCGCGTGCATCCGCGCGCGCGCGCGCACGCACTAATATTATTAATAAAGTTATATTATTAATAAATATATTATTAATAAAATTATATTATTAATAAAGTTATTACTTAATTTGCAGATGTCATATGTTCTGTACATTTAGGTTTAACTGAAGCCGAATTTGATATAATCTCTGCAGAATGGTTCAGATTTGCCAAGCAACGAGCAATACGAAAAGAAAAAAAAGAGATCTACATAACAATAATAAGTGAGACAAAATCACACATAATAACATATGGAAAGAAAAACGAGAAGATAATTATTTGTTTATGATTGACTTTATTATTTTATTTTTATTAGCTTATATTTCATAATGTATGTGATCAATTATAATAATTATACAGTTTTGAAGTCTTTATTTTTATAGTGCTTAATCATACAATGTGATTTAATGGTCACGATTTAATAATCGGCAACATTGATTTATACTTTGTTAAGAAATATTTATATAACATATATATTAATGGCTGTTCTTCCGAAAGCGGCCGCGCTCCGATTTTCTTCAAATTTTGTAAATAGCTTCCATTTGGATAGAAAAGAAGTATATTAAAAGGATTTTTGGCGACTCAAAGGTTAAGCCACTTTTTAAATTATTTTTTGTATTTTAAGAACATACTGTTTTTACGCGATTAGGAAGAGGCGCGGAGCGCCCCTCGGAGCGGGGAAGGCGGTAGGGCGCTCTTAGCGCGCCCGTTAAGCCGCTTTCCCCGCGGAGAGGGGTCGGGCGGCACTGTCGGTAGCGTAGCCCAATGTCTATCGCCCAAAGTAGTTATTTTTTTTATATAAAGTTATATAAAATCATGTAATTAGGATAGTTCCAGTGTAATCTTAAAAAATTAATATCTCGCTCGTTTATTGTTATTAAACAAATATTTTGGAGTCGTTTCCTGTTTATGCATTTCTTGAATGTTATTATACAGTTTCATATCAATAATGTAAATTTTATTACATATTATATACATGATATTCGAAAATTACATATAATTTATAATATTTTTTGTTTATAATTTATAATAAATAATGAGCGATGGTTAAAACTTTTAAATACTTATTTAGAATGACATTTATGTTAATATATGTCAAAGTAAACATCATCAAAACGTTGTATATTAAAATATACAGAAAATACAAAAAATAATTTAAAAAGTGTGTTAACCTTTGAGTCGCCAAAAATCCTTTTAATATACTTCTTTTCTATCCAAATGGAAGCTGTTTACAAAATTTGAAGAAAATCGGAGCACGGCCGTTTTCAGAAGAATCGCCATATTAATATATAAATATATACGTTATATTATAATTGTTGTATGAACTCATAAAGTATTGTTTATTTCATAAATTTTATGTTTTTGCGTACGTACAATTGTTCAGTAAATCCACAATGTATTAATAATATTATAATAATACTAATATAGCAATTTAGAAAAGTTTTATTATTTCGTCTATTCCGATTGAAAATTATAAAATATCCAAGTAAAAATAACAACCTACTAACTATATAATAATCTTACTATAAATAAGTCAATTTAAGATCAATTTATAATAATATCTTAATACACAATCTTTTATATATATATATATATATAAAATATGTAACTCTTCTACTATTTTAATATTTACATATTGTTACATCATAATTTCAAATCTTTGTGTGTGTGTGAGTGTGCGCGCGTGCGTGCGTGCATGTGTGTATGTGTGTGTTCAAAAAGATTTGAAAATTATGATGTAATATTTATATAACAACTATGTAAATATTAAAGTAATATAGCAGTAACATATTATATATTAATTTTATTACACTTATATTCTAAATGTATCGATAATATTACCTTTATATAATCGTCACAATTAAATATTTGTTGTATAACATAGTTACTTCCTTGAGTGGGAAATTATAAGGAACAAGTATATTTCATATACTTTACTACTATGTTACAATCTCATTATATAACTTGTTATATTCGGTTACACTGAGTTAAGTAATCGTTATAACATAGTTATAAAAATGTGTTTGCTGGATGAAAACTAACTTCTCTTTTTTATATAATTTTTGTATAATTACATAATGTAATTTTTAAGTTATAACTGCAAATATCTACTACGGCAAAATTATTTTTACATATACTTAATTTTTACATATACTCAATTATTTGCTATATAATTGTTACAATTAGTTGCAAACTTTGTTACAAATTTAGTTTTAATTAAATGCTATAGTATTTAAAAATTTATGTATTACGAAAAGTATTTTAAATTATAATATATTAAATATAATATATTATAATTATAACTAGTTATAACTAGTTAGTTATAACTTAGTTATAACTATAATATATTATATTTAATAACTATATATTATATTTAATAACTAGTTATAACTAGTTATAACTAACATATATTAGTACTAACTAACATATACTAGTACTAACATATATTGTATTACGAAAAGTATTTTAAATTATAATATATTAAATATAATATATTAAATATAATATATTAAATCTTTTTTTTTTTACTGTTATAATTGTGGGCTCCATTATATGGCGTACGTTAGAATGAATATTATCTCATGAATTTTTAAAAGCTCTCAAAGTATATTTAAACTTTCAGTGAGTATTATATTGTAATGTAATATATGTATGCATATTGTATATTATGTATGTATATTGTATATAAAGAGAAAATCCAAATATACATATAAGTTTGACAATATACATCCTTTTATTATTTAAAAAATAATAAAAAAAAATGGATGTTTTAAGAGTCACATTTATATCCTGTTATATATTTATAAATTTTTCTCGAATAAATTTCAACTCGAGTTTTTTATAATGAATATGTGATAGAGATTAATAGTTTCCGAGTTATAAACAATTCAAACTAAGCAATCTTTAGAGAAACAAGTTTTACCAACATATAGATAAAATTACTTTAATTTTTGTAATAAAAATTAAAATAATTATTTATACACATTAAAATTATATTGTAAAGTATAAATATTTATATGTTAGTAATAGTTTTTTATATATACATAAGTACGAAGAAAAATTGTATAAATTATTTTCTTTTTTATGATGCTGATTATATATATAGTGTTTAACATTATTAACATTTACCATCATAACATAAAATTCTTGAAGGTCGCCAGTACCTAAAATAAAAGACGTAATTAAAATCGACCAAATTAGCAGTTTATTGAGGTAAAAAAAATCACAACGTTTCGATCATAGATTTTGATAGATCCTTTTCGAGTGAACTACAAAAAAATTATTTCCAGTATTACAAACAAAAATGTTACATAGAATGAGAAATGTTACATAGAATGAGAAAAGAAGTTGTACATACAGTAATTTAGTTAATTATTCGTGAGAAAATCACTTCGTCAACCAACTCCATCAACACACAGAGAAAGACTAGACAATCTTTATTAGTCTATCATAAATATTGTTTAAATTTTCAGTGTCCTTTTGTAAGTTAATCGTGTTGTCAAACTTTTTTATAAAAAACATTTCGGCAATCTCTCTCTTTCTCACGTGTTTCTCATTATGTAAAATAACAGGTAACAACCAATCAAAGTCATGATTAAATTCAACTTTATGTTTACTGATGACCGAAAAATTGCTTTCGTGTATTTTTATGTTGTTGCGATGCTCTTTTACACGAGTGCTTACATGTCTTTTCGTTTGGTCTATATATGACTTGTTACAGTTTTTGCAGTCTAATTTGTAAACGACTTCCGTCCTGTTATTGGTAGGCAACCTATCTTTACCACGTTTAATCAATGCGTTGAGTTTTTTAGGTACATTGTAAACAGCATTAAGACCTACATTTTTAAAAACGCGACTAATTTCGCTACTCAAGCCCTCCACGAACGGCAGGGAAATGTACGAAGATGCAGCTGCATTGTCACATTCATTGTCACGATTCGCATTATCGATGTTTTAAAAAATATAATCTTTTTTGCACGTAACGGTTAATAATTTGGGTTGGAAAGCAATTGTTGGAAAGAATCTGCTTAACAATATTAATATTCTTGGAATGAAATCGAACGTCTGCTAATAAAATGGCGCGGTCAACAAGATTGTAAATGGTGTTCATTTTATATTTAAACGGATGTTTAGAGTAAAAATTAGTATATCTATTGGAACAGGTGGGTTTCCTGTATCAATCAGTCAAAAGCCGCCCCTCCGATCGGATAACAATCGTGTCAAGAAAACTGATACGAGAATCAGACTCGGTTTCATGCGTAAATGCTAAGCGTGGGTGATAATTATTAAAGATCGATTTTATCTCTTCAACTTTTGAGCGTGGAACAATAGTAAAAATGTTATCCACATACCTATAATAAATCGGAACATTAAAATCTAGCAGACCTAAGCAATGGGTCTCCAAGTCATCCATCACGATATCTGCCAAGATAGGTGACAAGGGAGAACCCATAGGACTGTCAAAAATCTGTTCGTAAAACTGTCCGTTAAATGAAAAACTAGTGGAGTTCAAAACCGTTTCAATCGCGTATAAAAACTGAGATAAGTTGAATTTCGTGTTAGGAGCAATGTGATTCCAACGTTTAGTAACTGCACTTAAAACCAAATCTTTAGGAATATTAGTGAACAATGCAGTAACATCGAGAGAAATCATTATTTCGTCATCACTGATAGATTTATTTTTCAAAATAAACATCTGGCAAACATCCAACCATCCTTAATATGAAATTTAGGTTCTACGATCGAAATCTTTAGTATATCGTGAATGTATTGCGCGACGTTATATAACGGACTACCAATAGATGACACAATAATTCGCAGTGGAAAACCAGGCTTATGAATTTTGGGCAAACCGTAACATCGTGGCAGATTACCATTAGTAGAGTTTAATTTTTTGTATGTGGACTCATTAATTAAATCATTACTGCGCCACGATTTGACAATAGTATTAATTTTATTCGTTAATTTTCTGATCGGATCCTTGTTTAATTTTTTATAAGTGGATTGATCACTCAAAAGAGCCTCCATTTTTAAACTCTACTAATGGTAATCTGCCACGATGTTACGGTTTGCCCAAAATTCATAAGCCTGGTTTTCCACTGCGAATTATTGTGTCATCTATTGGTAGTCCGTTATATAACGTCGCGCAATACATTCACGATATACTAAAGATTTCGATCGTAGAACCTAAATTTCATATTAAGGATGGTTGGATGTTTGCCAGATATTTATTTTGAAAAATAAATCTATCAGTGATGACGAAATAATGATTTCTCTCGATGTTACTGCATTGTTCACTAATATTCCTAAAGATTTGGTTTTAAGTGCAGTTACTAAACGTTGGAATCACATTGCTCCTAACACGAAATTCAACTTATCTCAGTTTTTATACGCGATTGAAACGGTTTTGAACTCCACTAGTTTTTCATTTAACGGACAGTTTTACGAACAGATTTTTGACAGTCCTATGGGTTCTCCCTTGTCACCTATCTTGGCAGATATCGTGATGAATGACTTGGAGACCCATTGCTTAGGTCTGCTAGATTTTAATGTTCCGATTTATTATAGGTATGTGGATAACATTTTTACTATTGTTCCACGCTCAAAAGTTGAAGAGATAAAATCGATCTTTAATAATTATCACCCACGCTTAGCATTTACGCATGAAACCGAGTCTGATTCTCGTATCAGTTTTCTTGACACGATTGTTATCCGATCGGAGGGGCGGCTTTTGACTGATTGATACAGGAAACCCACCTGTTCCAATAGATATACTAATTTTTACTCTAAACATCCGTTTAAATATAAAATGAACACCATTTACAATCTTGTTGACCGCGCCATTTTATTAGCAGACGTTCGATTTCATTCCAAGAATATTAATATTGTTAAGCAGATTCTTTCCAACAATTGCTTTCCAACCCAAATTATTAACCGTTACGCAAAAAAGATTATATTTTTTAAAACATCGATAATGCGAATCGTGACAATGAATGTGACAATGCAGCTGCATCTTCGTACATTTCCCTGCCGTTCGTGGAGGGCTTGAGTAGCGAAATTAGTCGCGTTTTTAAAAATGTAGGTCTTAATGCTGTTTACAATGTACCTAAAAAACTCAACGCATTGATTAAATGTGGTAAAGATAGGTTGCCTACCAATAACAGGACGGAAGTCGTTTACAAATTAGACTGCAAAAACTGTAATAAGTCATATATAGACCAAACGAAAAGACATGTAAGCACTCGTGTAAAAGAGCATCGCAACAACATAAAAATACACGAAAGCAATTTTTCGGTCATCAGTAAACATAAAGTTGAATTTAATCATGACTTCGATTGATCGTTACCTGTTATTTTACATAATGAGAAACACGTGAGAAAGAGAGAGATTGCCGAAATGTTTTTTATAAAAAAGTTTGACAACACGATTAACTTACAAAAGGACACTGAAAATTTAAACAATATTTATGATAGACTAATAAAGATTGTCTAGTCTTTCTCTGTGTGTTGATGGAGTTGGTTGACGAAGTGATTTTCTCACGAATAATTAACTAAATTACTGTATGTATAACTTCTTTTCTCATTCTATGTAACATTTCTCATTCTATGTAACATTTTTGTTTGTAATACTGGAAATAATTTTTTTGTAGTTCACTCGAAAAGGACCAAAACCTATGGTCGAAACGTTGTGATTTTTTTTACCTCAATAAACTGCGCAGCTTAGCACATAACCAGTTTGGTCGATTTTAATTACGTCTTTTATTTACCATCAGTTAAATCTTATAGTTACACTAAATCTAAGGAAAAAACTGCTGATAATTTATGGAATGCCATGCAAAGTGTCATAGATGAATGGGATTCCGAGTATCAGTTTAATATGAAAAAAAACAATATATTCCTGTGCCATGCAGAAATGTTTTTCCGTGTTGAAGGTGATACGAAATTATTCTAATAATATTGTAACTATAACAGCACAATTTCATAATAAGTTGGATAAAAAACACTATTATATATTTATTACTTATATTACGGAATCGAAGTCCAATTTTATCATAACTTGATCAAATATTTGGTTAACATCATTAAATTAAAAAATTAAACGCTTTTTTGAGAAAGATCAATGGATTATTTTAAATTTACAACAATCTGGTACAAATTCAATGAAAAAAAGTTCTATTTTATTTACCTATATATATATATATATATATATATATATATATATATATATACATATATATACAGGGTGATTCAAAATAAGTATAGTGTCCGTGAAATGACACATTCTTGAGTCAATTCTAAGACGATTTTTCCTTTAGCAAAAAATTCGTTTCGTCCGACGCTTAGTTTTCGAATTATTAAAAGAAGTAATTAACTTATAACGGGTCGGATACAAGAGGCAGGCAAGGGTGGCGCGAGTCACCGTCAGACGCGGGTGCTTACGCGGGGCGATCGCTGCGATCAGTTAGTCGCTACATACACACACATGCGAATACATAATTCTCATTCTCTCTCTCTCTCTCTCCTTCTCTCTCTCTCTCTCTCTCTCTTTCTCTCTCATTTACTTACTCGAAGTTATTATTACTCTAAAATTATTATTTATTTTTTATTGTTACACATTTTCACTTAAATTATTTTCTTATTCTATTGTACCGTTTTTGTTTTTTTTACGAGAGAGGGGAAAATGCATTTTATGCATACTCACCGGTCGATCCGGTGAGTTATGTGGGACTCGAGTACCAAGTCGAATTATCAACTCGGTACTCCCTACCCACTAAAAACCCCTCTCTTTCGCTAATTTTCTCTACCACTGTTTATTTGACATCCCGAAATTTGTTTTCACACAATACCAAAGAATAGTTATTATTACCTTGTTCGACGTATTGTTGTAATTTCTTGAGAAATAAATTTTCCAATAGATCGTACTTTTACTCAAGTTGAACGTAGATATTACGTTCTAAAGAACAGAGATCCACACTAAATAATTAATCGAAAATTCTTTTTTCTTTTATAAACTGTATTCTTTTATAAACTTCAACATAATCACATTCATTCACTCACTCGATAAGACGAGAAATTTATCAATGACTCTCTCACTAATCACTATCAATCACTATCGAATAATCACTGTTGGCCATTAAAAATCACTCGATTAAAGAAAAACACAACGTTATTATGACGTGACGACGCGACAACGCGACGATATTTACTCGGCGACAGCAAACTGTTTTTGGTTAGGCTAGGTTGCGGTAGGTTAAGGTACTAACAGCGCTGTCGAACGTGAACATGTGCTTGATTGAAGACGCGACAATTTAGCATATAATATTATCATATGACATTTATCGTATGAGATTTGTTTTAAAATTAATTAGAATAAATAAATGTTTAATACTTTCACTGTTAATGTTAAATATTATTTATTATTAATATTAAATATTATTATTAAATATTCTTAAATATTATTATTAACATTAAATATTTATTTATTATTATTAAATAGTATTATTAATATTAAATATTTATTTATTATTATTAAATATTATTATTAATATTAAATATATTACTTATTATTAAATATTTATTAAACTGTTGAAAATCAATAATAATATGAAAATAATATGAAGAAATATCATTAAATTCTGGCGTTTCAATCTCTCTTGGCTTTTTCTTATGGTTTTAAAAACAAATTCAGAGCGACCAATATTTCTGAACATTTGGAACATCTTCTTACGTTTTTAAAATCATAAGAAAAAGCCAAGAGAGATTGAAATGCCAGACTTTAATGATATTTTTTCATATTATTTTCATATTACTATTGATTTTCAATCAGATGATTTAATAAATATTTAATAGTAATAAATATATAAATTTAATATTAATAATAATATTTAATAATAAGAAATAAATATTTAATATTAATAATACTATTTAATAATAATAAATAAATATTTAATGTTAATAATAATATTTAAGAATATTTAACAATAATATATAGTATTAATAATAAATAATATTTAACATTAACAGTGAAAGTATTAAACATTTATTTATTCTAATTAATTTTAAAACAGATATCATACAATGTATAAATATCTTATGATAATAATATTATACGCTAAATTGGCGTCTTCAATCAAGCACATGTTCACGTTCGACAGCGCTGTTAGTACCTTAACCTACCATAAACCTAGCATAACCAAAAACAGTTTGCTGTCGCTGGGTAAATATCGTCACGTTGTCGCGTTGTCACGTCATGTAATAATGTGTATCTTTCTTTAATCGAGTGATTTTTAATGGCCAACAGTGATTATTCGACAGTGATTTATAGTGATTAGTGATAGAGTCATTGGTAAATTTCTCGTCTTATCGAATGTCTTATCGAGTGAATGAATGTGATTATGTTGAAGTTCATAAAAGAAAACAGTTTATAAAAGAAAAAAGAATTTTCGATTAATTATTTAGTGTGGATCTCTGTCCTTTAAAACGTGATATCTACGTTCAATTTGAATGAAAGTACGATCTATTGGAAAATTCATTTCTCAAGAAATTACAGCAATACATCGAACAAGGTAATAATAACTATTCTTTGGTGTTGTGTGAAAAATTTCGGAATGTCAAATAAACAGTGTTAGAGAAAATTAGCGAAAGAGAGGGGTTTTTAGTGGGTAGGGAGTACCGAGTTGGTAATTCGACTTGGTACTCGAGTCCCATATAACTCACCGGATCGCCCGGTGAGTATGCATAAAATGCATTTTCCCCCTCTCGTAAAAAAAAAAACGGTACAATAGAATAAGAAAATAATTTAAGTGAAAATGTGTAACAATAAAAAATAAATAATAATTTTAGTAAAAGTAATAATAACTTCGAGTAAGTAAATGAGAGAGAGAGAGAGAGAGGAGAGAGAGAGAGAGAGAAGAATGGAATTATGTATTCGCATGTGTGTGTATGTAGCGACTAACTGATCGCAGCGATCGCCCCGCGTAAGCACCCGCGTCTGACGGTGACTCGCGCCACCCTTGCCTGCCTCTTGTATCCGACCCGTTATAAGTTAATTACTTCTTTTAATAATTCGAAAACTAAGCGTCGGACGAAATTTTGCTAAAGGAAAAATCGTCTTAGAATTGACTCAAGAATGTGTCATTTCACGGACACTATACTTATTTTGAATCACTCTGTATATATATATATATATATATATATATATATATATATATATAATTGTTACGCCCGCGGCGGGGATTTCGATATTAATCGAAAGACGCGCGGAGAAAAAACCGGCCGCTCGCGAGTCGCGCGAAATGAACACACTTTTTCAGAGAACTAAAAACTTTAATAAACTCAATAGTAACACAAACAGTAACTCAGAACACAGAAACACAATGAAAATAACACAGATCAGCTCTTTACGGAAAACACGTCCACGCAGCTTGACAGCTGTCTCCCGACTAAAATGACAGCCGCTACTGTCAACAACCTCTTGGCAACGCGATCTTCTGCCGAATGTTAATGTGTGGGTGTCCAAGTAATCCGCAGGAAAGAAACACGGGGACGCAAGACTGCCCCCCGTCTTCTAAGATTGTCGTCTCGACAATTCGTAAACGCCATTGAAGGATGCCGAGTCTTCTTGTTATTTTAGCTCTTGCTAAAAGTAGTGAATGACTCCGTAGAATCATGGCCAGTCGATTCCCGGAAAATCAGCCGTGTCTTCCTGCTCTAGCCTGAGCTGCTGCTACAGGGTACCGAGCGACACGTTCTAATCGACGTAATACACATCCAATGATATCTTTTTAAAATTCGAAACTTCCAATTTCCTCGGCTGGTGTCCCGTGTCTTCGGATAAGAGGGGGGGGGAGGTAATCACCGTGAACCCATCGTCTACAAGGTACTTCTCAAACCCCTGTCTCGGCATTTGCCCTCCGTCCCGCGGGAAAACCATAGCTCAAAAATCGCGGAGAGGCAATCTTCAACTATTGACTTTAAACTCCCGTTCAACCGTTCTTAATCCGGCTAGACACTTCAACGCAATTCAGATGCAACTCAGCATCCCTTTCCTTGAAAATAAATAAAACCAAACGAGTAACTAGAAATAAAATTTTTCATTAAGGTCTCGAATTCTATAGTATACTAATCGGGTCTCGGATGTATGACAATATCTCCCTAAAGTCTATTCTCGTCTTTCAAAATGAGAAGCTAATCTATCTAAGTGAATAATTTTATTTCTATGTCTATTTGATTTCCTAATACAATAAACAACATCGTTCAATTTTTTGACGATCTCGTAGGGTCCTTTCCAATTGCTTTGCAATTTAGGAGTTTTTCCTTTAATTCTTCGAGGATTGAACAACCACACCTTCTGACCAGGCTCGAAACATTCGACGGGCTTTGCGGTCATACAAAGCTTTCGCTCTTAAAGATTTCATGTTCAACCGTTGCTTGACTTCGCTATGGATCTTATTCAACTTTTGTTTCAATTTCGAAACATAGTTTTCTTCCGAAAATTCCTCACTCCCAAGCGGGTTTCCACGAAGAAGATCTAGAGGTAATTTCAAATCTCTTCCTAGACACAACTCAGCTGGAGTTATTCCTGTGGTCTCATGTTTGGCAGACCTATAAGCTAGAAAACTCATTCCTAATCAACGATCCCAATCGCGCTAGTTATCAGAAACAAATTTAGCCAAATATTCCGTTAATGTCCGATGTTGTCGCTCCACCATCCCGTTAGATTGCGGATGAAACGGAGTAGTACGAGTTTTCCTAATTCCTAATAAATGAGACAACTCATGAAAGATTCGCGAATCAAAATTTCTTCCTTGATCCGTATGCAACTCCGAGGGGACACCAAATCTAGAAATTACCTGGTTCACAAAGACCTCCGCGATAGTGGAAGCTTTTATATTCTTTAATGGAAACGCTTCCACCCATTTAGTAAAGCAATCGCAGACAACCAATAAATATTTATTTCCTGCTGAAGACGTAGGAAATGGACCTAGGATGTTCATCTGCACCCTTTCAAATGGCTCCGACATTATAAATTTGCATAGAAGATTTACCCTTATCGGAGGGACCCTTTTTAGCTATACAAACTCTACGCGACCTACACCAATCCTCAACATCTTGTTTACAAGTTGCCCAATAAAATCTCTTACGAATCTTACCGAGGGTTTTATTTACCCCAAAGTGCCCTCCGGTAGGAGAGTCGTGAGTTTCCTTTAAGATCTGAGAAACTCTTTTTTGCGGGACTATTGTCTGAAAAATGCTAGTTTTCAAATTTGGAGATTCCCACCTTCTATGAAGAACTCCGTCCTTAAGTTCCAGGGAATCCCATAGTGATCAATAGAGCTTACTAGGTACCCCTTCAGAAACAATCTCTTGCCAAAGAGAAGTCGGTCCACCTCTTTTCCGCGAAGAAACCTACCCAACGTCGGATCTTCCAACTGATCTTTTTTCCAATTTCCCCAACTGTTCCCTCCTAGAACCTTCTTCCGACCAACTTCTGCTCTATTTTACCACAATACTTACAATCACTCTCCTTACAAGGTCACCTAGATAGTCTGTCGGCATTTCCATGCAACTTCCCTTTCCGATGAATAATTTCAAAAATCGTATTGCTGAATACGCTCCATCCAGCGAGCTAATTGACCTTCCAGATTCCTAAACGATAATAACCAATGCAAAGAGATATGATCAGTCCTGATCAAGAACTTGTTTCCGTAAAAGTAATGATGGAAATTCCTCAAAGACTCCACCACAGCAAGCAATTTCCGGCGCGTAACACAATAATTCCTTTCCGATTTGCTGAGAATTCGACTATAATAAGCAATGACTTTTTCCACACCATCTTGAACTTGAGATAATACAGCACCGATCCCGTGATTTGAAGCATCGGTGTCGAGAATAAACTGTGCAAATTAGCCATGCGTAAACGTAAGAAGACTTGTTTCAGACGGCCTAACATTTCCTCAAAACTGCTACTGAAAATGATAACATCATCTAAATATACCAGACATATTTTAAATAACAACTGCTGCAACACCTTCTCCGTTCGAAAGTGGCAGGAGCATTACATAAACCGAAAAGCATAACAGTAAACTGCCATAAACCGTTTCTAATAGAGAAAGTCGTTTTTCCTTATCCTCAGGATGAATTTTCCTTATCCTCAGGACGAACCTGCCAATATCCACTCTTTAAATCTAGGGAAGACTAAGAGTTTCCAGATAACTGATCAAGCATATCGTCTATTCGTGATATTGGATATGAATCCTTCGAAGCCCGAATTTAATTTCCGATAGTCCACACAAAATCTAATCATTTAATGGAACCGTCCTTCTTCTTAACCATCACCGCAGGAGAAACCTAAGGATTTTGAGACTCTTCGATACCTTTTGACGCTTCATATCCTCAAGAATCTGTTCAACTTCCCTTTTCATCTTCAGAGAGATACGACGGGGAGCCTGTTTAATAGGATTAGAATTAGTCACATTAATAAAATGCTCGACTACATTACAATTCCCGGCTACAATTCCATCAGAGAAAATATCCTGGAATTCAGCTAAGAACTGGGCGAAAAGATCTTTCTGCTCTTCCGTCAAATTTTCAGATTCCCTTTCGAAAATTTCTTTTAAAAATTGAGGAACTTCGTTAAAGCAGCTTTTAATCCGCGAACAAACAAATTGCCCCTGCTCGCATAAATCGATTTTTCCAAAGATTGACTCGAAAATATCTTCCCTGTTTATTGCTGAAAAGAATTCAGCTCCTAACAAACAATCTTCAACCATATCAGCTACAAAAACAGGATGTTCGATCAAATATTCCCCTAATTCCACTAACACAACCGTTTTAAATTTAACGGAGTCTTTCTCTCCAGTCGGATACTTCAATTGAATAGAATTATCCAGAGGGGCCTTTCGGCATCCTAATCAAGCCACATCTAACTAATGAGAATCCGAGTCCGAATCTATTTTAAAAACATAATTCTGTCCATCAATAAAACCTTTAAAATAAAATAATTGTCTACTTTTGGATAAATTGTTACATTTATTTACATATTTAACATATTTTTCATCTGGGGCTTTCTGCATGCTCATCGAACTTGCCAGTAAATACGACTAATCCTTGTTTCCCTTCGTAAGCGAAGGACATTCCGAACGGAAGTGCTCCAAGGAGCCACAGCTCCAACACCCTTTGCGTTGATCCCCGTTCTTTTGGGAATTCTTATTTTTGTCAAAATATTCCCCGTTCTTACTTTTCTTATTACCGTTATTGTTATCCTTTCCATTTTTACCTTTATTAAAATTACACTCCTTATTATTTAAATTAAAATTTCTTTTAAAACTGCTAGCGTTTCGATTTTCATGTCTTTTCGGAAAACAATTTTCCTGGATAATCTTTACCGCTATCGCTCTCTCTACGGCGGATTTTAATGAAGAGACATTTTCCAACTGCAGTGTCCTTCTCAGAAAACCATCGGATAATGCGGAAATGAACTGCACACACGCGATTTTATCTCTCACCTCATGAGAGTTCTCCGGATACGCCAACCGCGATAATCTTTCTATATCGGTGGACAGAGAAGGCAAATCTTCATCCGATTTTTGTTTTCGGTTCGTGAATTGCGTATAATAAGTTTGTGCCAAATGTCCCTCCTCGAATCGGAGTTCCAATTTATTTTTCAGCTCGCCGAAAGAGAGGTCTTCGATCTCGCAAACACCGTTCAAAACCGAACGCGCCTTCCTTCTCAGATTCGACGCGAGAGCAATCGTTTTTAGAGAATCGCTCCCGTTAGCTCGCGCTATTAAATTAAACTGCGCGAAATATTCCCTCAACGGAACACTTCCGTCGAAAATATTCGGCTTCAATTTAAATCCGAATTCATTTACTAATCCCCGATCTCTATTTTCTACCGGGGTATCTCTTATTTGAAAACGACTTAGCTGATTTTGTTGCTCCGTTATACGGTGAATCTCTTGATCCCGCTGTCGCAGAAGCGCCTCAAAATCGGCTCTCTGCTGCCGTTGTTCCTGCCGCAGCTGCTGGATCTCTTGCATTGTGGCCTGTAACGCCGTCTGCTCCGCTGCTCGGAGAGGCGTAGCGACTCGCATCCTCTTCCGCGTTGCCGCTGCGGCCGACGTTTCCGCAACCTCCGGATTTGCCACACCTTCACCGGCCATCACACTCTTTTGCTGTTGAATGAGCACTTTGAACACTAACGTTCGTCTAATCCGGTTTATCCCGGACGAGCCTCCAAAATGTTATGCCCGCGGCGGGGATTTCGATATTAATCGAAAGACGCGCGGAGAAAAGACCAGCCGCTCGCGAGTCGCGCGAAATGAACACACTCTTTCAGAGAACTAAGAACTTTAATAAACCACTCAATAGTAACACAAACAGTAACTCAGAACACAGAAACACAATGAAAATAACACAGATCGGCTCTTTACAGAAAACACGTCCACGCAGCTTGATAGCTGGCTCCCGACTAAAATGACAGCCGTTACTGTCAACAACCTCTTAGCAACGCGATCTTCTGCCGAATGTTACGGGTGTCCAAGTAAAAAGTAATCCGCAGGAAAGAAACACGGGGACGCAACAATATATATATATAGGATGTCACAGACCACTCATATCAGCTAAATATCTCAAAAACTGAGCGCGGCAGACAGAAATGTTTCAGACAAAAGTTATATGGTTTCGAGGGGGACATAAGATGATGCTATTAATTTGACCTTGAAGAATCACCTGAAGGTCACCTCCAACTTTTTAAATGGAACACCCTATATACTTTTTATTTTCGTAGCATATCTCAAAATCTTTTCAAAAACTATAATAAAGTATTTTTTCATTGAGTATTTTTTGAGTTATGAGACTTGAAATAATTTCTTAACTTTACATAAAGCATAAAATATCGAGCAAGATATTTTGTATGAAACTCAACTTTTGTATGAAACATTTTTCTGTATCTCTCTTAGTTTTCAAATATCTGCCTAGGCGATTAAAGGCGATTAAAATGCTCCACCCTGTGTATGTATATATATATATATCGATTCCGCACAATATTCCCGAAAAAATTATAAGAGTAAAATAGTTAAAAATTGAACAATTTATATGATATTTTAAATTGATAAAAGATTATTTTAAGTTGACAATATAAATAAAGTATAAATCATAAAAAATATCTTGTAAAATATTTATTTCTTGACTCTTACAATTTTTCGATTACTTTATGAATAATTTTATTATTTATTATACAGGGTGTCAGGAAATTTTTGACCTTAACGAAGTAAGGAGGTAGATTTGCTCAAATTAAGAAGGAAAGACCTCTATTGTTTTGTGATTGTCGTAATAATTAACGAAAAATTAAATAAAGAAAATCGGCCAATGCGCGTGGCTAGAAGCACACGACAGCGAAGGCGGTCTGACTGAACATAATGGCGGCGCGCGGCGAAGCGGTGATTGGGGAGGGGAGGAGCGGTGAGTGTGTAAGCGCATGGCGAAGGCTCCTCCGATCTTCTTTATTTAATTTTTCGTCCTTCCTTAGGGGTCCTTCCTTCTTAATTTGAGCCAATCTATCTCCTTACTTCGTTAAGGTCAAAAATTTCCTGACACCCTGTATATTGTGTAATGTATAATGTCAACATTATGATAGCAGGCAAATCAATTTAAGTTTAAAATTTCTTACACATTAAAGTTTTTCAAAATCATTAAATTATCATTATATATAAGATTTTGATTAAAAATAACGAAGAAACATATGAAATCTAACACACACTCACAAACACAAACACACACACACACACATACACACACACACACACACACACACACACATAAAAGTAAGAAATATAAACATCCTTAAATATAATAATACATTTAATATCGAAATATCTTTAACATCTCGAAATATGTTGAATCAATATATGTAATTTTAAAATATCTAATAATCGATGAAGCTATTTATTTTATAATAGGATACTATCGTGTCAATTATGATACAGAGAATTGGTGAAAAATTGCCCAATACTTAAATTCTAAAAAATACAGAAATATACATGTTCTTAATCGTGCGCAAATTATTGATGACGCATTCCATTTTGCAATAGAAAAGAAACTTGAATTCTCCATATTTTCGAAACTCGTTAATTATTTGCGAAAAGAGAAAAATTATATAGCATGTATCCTATGATCAAAGTTTTAAAATTTAAACAAATTAAAACAGATAAAGAATTAGGCTCTGAAATGTATTAAACAACACGAGTAAGCGAGAAAAATATCGGGGCGAAGTCGCTGAATCGGGAATCGAACCCGAGATTTCGCTTGCCGGGCGACTGCTCTAAAACTACTGAGCTATTCAGTCCCACACCGATACCTCTCGCCTATTTGTAGAAATAATGGGAACGCGATTAGCTTCGCGTAAATTTAAACAAATTAAAATAGATAAAGAATTAGGCTCTGAAATGTATTAAACAACACGATATACAAGAAAAGAGCGATTAAGAGCCACCGCGGATGACAGCGCGTAAAATTTTTATAAAGATTAATAAAGTCGCGAAACAAGACATATGCATATATTTTACTTGGTGTATAAACCAAGGTAGATTCTCCATTCGAGAATACTATAAGATCCCTCTTTACCCCTCTGCAAAAATGTAAGCGAGAAAAAAATTTGAATTTGAATTTATGTCGAATATTTTCGTACTCTTAGAATTTTACCCTCAATTCTGGGTAAACACAATAATTAATTTTATCAAATGTTCTATTAAGTCAATGCATAATATATACCATAAATTCATATATTATAATAGTGAAATAATTCTTAAAAAATTAAATTCAATACATTCGTCAGAATTGAAAAAATGAATTTAGTTATATAATTCTTTCTTCGCCAAAAGTAAAAAATCTCATAATGACACCTTAAAATTGAATACAGCCTGTTTGTCTATTATTGACAACATATCGAAGATATAAGCGAATCAATGTTTATCTGCCTTTGTTTTGTTGACTACATGGTCGTCGTTACTGTTCGAAATTTTCAGTTTAGTTAAGTATCTACATGTGAAGTATATGTATCAGCCTTGCTGGTTTTCTCGGTCCGAGTGAGTTGCCTTTGGCCTAATAAGTCTCTTAGTACATAGTTTTTGGTTACATTTTTATAATTTTTATATTTCTATGTTAGTGCATCGCTCCTTGCGTTTTGCACCTAGGAGGCACTTTGCATTGGGCTGTTTCGAGGATCAGTTGTGATGCGTCGCGTCGCTTTATCTTTATAATTATGTATGTATTTATAATTATGTATGTATTCGATTATGCATTTTCTCTTTCTCTATGTTTTTTGCCGTTATCACGTTTGTCGATTATATTTATTTATTATTTTTGTATTTTTTTTTATATCAATAATCGCTGAAGAAGATTCGAAAAGGAGTCCGAAACGTTCGTTTGAAATAAAGATGGAAGATTAAGCATCGTGTCTTATTGAAAAAATTTTTTTCACGCCCTACATCTGCGTCGGCTCTTCATGGCCTCTTATTATTTTATTTATTTTAGTTTATTAATTTCGAGAGCCTTAATCATTATTTATTTTTAATTAATACCACGCTGGCTGAAAATATGCGTTTTCCAACTTTTTTCCAATATGTTAATTTTTATTTTGGTTTCTTGACTGTGTCGTATTTAAAGAAATGGATTACGTTAAGCAAACAGTTATCTAAATTAAATTTACGAATATTATTTTTGAGGAAACACCACAACATTTAAATTTTTGTAACCGCTATCAAGATTGTTTATACGATTCGATGTCACGTAGGAGACATGATAACATTAAGTCTAAATTTATCAAAAACATATTGAAAAATGAAATTAGCGATGCACATAGACACATTCGAGCATTACGTCGTGAGATGATTAATGTGGTTCGATTTTTGTCTAATAATTTACCGATATATATTTGTAACAAGTTTTTTGTAAAACAGAACAGAGCACAACAAGCATTTTATTTACATGAAAGTTCAAAATTAGACAAGAAATTTAATTGGTTGTTAAATAAACAACTTAAGGCAATGCAGAAAGATATCCGTCCTGTTCGTTATTTTTCTACTGTCTCCAATCATAAACCTACAAATTTGATATCTTCGGACAGTCATCCTTTACCAAATCATAATGTAGAATTTTCGTTTAACTCTCCACCTTCTCCCTCGTCCATTTGTATTGATCTCGACCCTTCATCCTTCTCACCACCTGTTTCTCCTGTCTTTGAACTAAGAGATGATTGGTTTGTGAACTTATCTTCTTCTATCATACCTCGCAAAGTACAACTTCTTTTGCAATTGGGAGGTGGTTTTTGCTTACCGATTATTAACAAAGAAAAAATTACGGTAGAGTTGTTAAAAAATGTTGAGTCTAATATTAATAGACTACCCAGGGAAGTTCGTATGGCTGTGAGAAATAGATCCTTTCCTATAATAAATAATTTCCATAATTCCATTTTACATAGATCCCCATGTGATATATTTTTGCTAGAAGCTTTTAATATTACAAAAAAATTCATAAGAGACAATCCGAACATTTTGTTTACAAGAGCTGATAAAGGGAACATAACGGTAGCATTGGATACAGATAGCTATATATCTAATATGTCTGTTCTGTTAGCCGATAAAGACACATAGAATTGTACACAAAAATCCGACTAATAAATTAATTAGCAGTATGCACGATCTCCTAGCGAGGTGGAGAGCACGCGATTACATCTCTATGGCGAGATATAGATCATTAAATTGCACTGATGGTGTTTTACCAAGGGCCTATGGGCTGCCGAAAGTTCATAAGAGGGATAACCCTGCGTATTATAGTCTCGTCAAAAAACACGCCACTTTACGGTCTCGCTAAATTTCTACATAATATCATCTATAAATCCATTCCAAGACCTGATAGCCAAATTACTAATAGCACACAGATGGTTGACAGATTAAGGGGGATACGTATCGATGGTGACATAAAATTAGTTTCATTAGATGTTATTTCATTATTCACCAACATACCATTGGATATGGCTATTGATAGTTTATCAAATAGATGAGATTATATAAGTAATAAATGCCAGATACCTCGAGATGAGTTTATGATTGCGGTTCGTTTCATTTTAAGCTCTACTTTTTTCACTTTCAATGATGTTTGTTACCAACAAACATTCGGCACACCCATGGGCTCTCCACTCTCTCCGATTATCGCTGAAATTACGCTTCAAGATCTTGAAGCAAGGGCGGTCGCGGCTCTTTCTGTGAATCTTCCATTTTATTTTAGATACGTCGACGATATCGTGTTGGCGGCTCCTCCCTCAATGCTTGATACCATTTTGAATATTTTCAATTCATTCCATCCAAGGTTACAGTTCACCATTGAGGAGGGAGTCGATAACCGATTAAATTTTCTGGACATTACTATTATTTTAATTGATCGACATTTCAAATTCAATTGGTTTCATAAACCGACTTTTTCTGGAAGATATCTCCACTTCGAGTCGCGACACCCTCTTTGCCAGAAGAAGGGCACGATTTTTGGTTTAGTGGATAAGGTTATCCGGCTTTCTCATCCAAGATTTCATAAAGAGAATTTCGAATTGATAATTAATATTCTTTTAAATAATGGATATCCGCTCTCGTTCATTTTTCAGATAATTAATGATCGGCTCAAACAATTATTTTCTGGATTTAATAATAGATATGAAGATGACATCATGGTCGGTGAAGGTTCAATCGATGATAACAATAATAATAATAAAAAGGTTTCATATTTTAATGTTCCATATGTAAAAAATATATCTGAACGTTTTAGACATTGCATTAGAGATCTAGATGTCAGACTTTCTTATACTGGAGTGAACAATTTACGGGGATTTATTAATGTTGGAAAGGATAAGTTGCAGAAGGATTCACGTAGCAACATAGTATATAAGATCAATTGTATGAATTGTGATGCCTCCTATGTGGGACAGACTGGACGCTTGTTGAAGACACGAAAAAAAGAACATAAGAGGAACTTGACATCTGTCATAGATTGCTGATCATAGATTGTTGAACCATAATTTTAATTTTGATGACGTTGAAATCTTGGATGAGGAAATATTTTTAGAAAAGAGATTAGTATCAGAGATGATTTATATTAAGCGCCAAAAAAATGCGTTGAACCTCCATAATGACACCTTAAAATTGAATACAGCCTGTTTGTCTATTATTGACAACATATCGAAGATATAAGCGAATCAATGTTTATCTGCCTTTGTTTTGTTGACTACATGGTCGTCGTTACTGTTCGAAATTTTCAGTTTAGTTAAGTATCTACATGTGAAGTGTATGTATCAGCCTTGCTGGTTTTCTCGGTCCGAGTGAGTTGCCTTTGGCCTAATAAGTCTCTTAGTACATAGTTTTTGGTTACATTTTTATAATTTTTATATTTCTATGTTAGTGCATCGCTCCTTGCGTTTTGCACCGCCTAGGAGACACTTTGCATTGGGCTGTTTCGAGGATCAGTTGTGATGCGTCGCGCCGCTTTATCTTTATAATTATGTATGTATTTATAATTATGTATGTATTTATAATTATGTATGTATTCGATTATGCATTTTCTCTTTCTCTATGTTTTTTGCCATTATCACGTTTGTCGATTATATTTATTTATTATTTTTGTATTTTTTTTTATATCAATAGTCGCTGAAGAAGGCTCGAAAACGAGTCCGAAACGTTCGTTTGAAATAAAGATGGAAGATTAAGCATCGTGTCTTATTGAAAAAATTTTTTTCATGCCCTACATCTGCGTCGGCTCTTCATGGCCTCTTATTATTTTATTTATTTTAGTTTAAAAAATCTCATTTCAAAAGAATATGTTTAAATAAATTTAAAAGACACGTTTTTCTTAAATTTAATAAATACATGTTATAAATTTTGGACGTTTTGTATTCGGTTTTTCCTATAATACTAATATTGTGTAGAATTTACATTTTAAATAATATAATTTATATTTTAATTTTTATATATATATATATATATATATATATATATATACAGGGTGTCCGTCGATTTTCGACCTTAACGAAAAAAATAAGTAGATTGGCTCAAATTAAGAAGAAATTATCTATATTGTTTTGGGATTGTCGCAATAATTACGGAAAAATTAAATAAAGAAGATCGGCCGTGAATAGAATCTGCGTGAATAGAAGCGCGCAGCGACGAGAGTCGTCCGACTGTAATCCGATACTAGTCGCGCCGCGAAGCGGTGGGCGGGTCGCTCGAGACATGATACGATATATCGCAATACCGCGCCGAAAAATGACCCGTCCTTTTAGCGGCGAGAAAATGATGCGCTATCATTTCCACACCACCTTGCGGTAGATAGCATGGTGCGCTTTTTTTATAGTGGTTTCCCCCTTAGGCCTATTCCACTCTTAATTTGAAAATTATTCAAAATGCCATTACTATACGCTGAATACATCATAAATATAAAAAATTAATGGTGACAGTATCTTTACAAAAATTAATCCGTGATTGAAAATCCTTCGATAAAATGTATTGCACACGTTGATAATGATACGATGATAAAATGCTTCACGAATCCTTTCTTCATCTCGTACGAAAGCGCACTGCTGGACCGATTATCCTGATATTATGCACGACACGCAGTTTCACATAATTATTGCACAACACATAAAATTGTACGGCCACTTACGTACGGAAATGATAGCGCATCATTTTCTCGCCGCTAAAAGGACGGGTCATTTTTCGGCGCGGTATTGCGATATATCGTATCATGGCTCGAGCGACCCGCCCACTGCTTCGCGGCGCGACTAGTATCGGATTACAGTGGGACGACTCTCGTCGCCGCGCGCTTCTATTCACGCAGATTGGCCAATCTTCTTTATTTAATTTTTCCGTAATTATTGCGACAATCCCAAAACAATATAGATAATTTCTTCTTAATTTGAGCCAATCTACTTATTTTTTTCGTTAAGGTCGAAAATCGACGGACACCCTGTATATATATATTTATTTATTTATTTATGTGTGTGTGTGTGTGTGTGTGTGTGTGTGTGTGTGTATTTAAATCTGATATAATATAATTTATTTATATCATTATTCAAATAAATGATCGGTTAATTTGGATATTGTAGTATATCTAGTTGATGCTAAAATTTTATTAAACTAAACACTTATTAAAATAACATTTTCTAATAAAAACACCTATACATTTGCACATATATTAAATTTATTTCTGTAAATAAAATGAAAGAAATAAAAAGATACTATATTTTTTGCCGAATTTTAGGAAAAATTAAATCTTGAATTTATAATATGGAAACTTGAAATAAATTTGTGGCATAACGAAAATAACGCCGATTATTATTTTACATCTGGTTTAAAGCAAGAACTTGCAAAGTGGAAATGTATTATATATGATATATCATGCAAAACGACCTTTCAACTGATGCAATGGTATCTGAAAAATTCTAAACAAAATTCTTTTTGTGATACTTGATTCTTACAGTAATATTTTTTATATTTTGCATATGTTAGAGAAATTAATTATCACTTATGTCAAACATTATTTATGATTACATAAATTTGACATAAGTGATAATTAATTTCTCTAAAAATCTATAAAAATTCAGGAAAGAATATTTTCTAATAAAATTGTGCTAATTGTTCTAGTATTAACTATCTTTTATGGTATACAGTTTTTGATAATTACATTATTGAACGGAATTGTCCGAAATGCATCGAGTATTATAAGTTTAACATTCGAAATAAATGCATTCGATAAAAAAAAGGAGAGTCGGGCCCAACCTGTTCATTCGGCGTTCCTGGCAGCCGTAAGAGGATATCTCTAAAAAAATTACCTTTTTAAAAAAAGAGGTAAAAAAAGAGCTAAATCCCGCGTAAAAAATTGTATGTATTTGCAAATCAGTGCGTTAACTATAAAAGTCTATCTCCAAAATCATGTTATTTTGTATATAAAAACCTATCTCTAACGTTGTTATTTTATATCTTACAAAAATTAATGATATTAAAAAAATGTGCTGTTTTTTTAATTAATTTTTTTTGCTTATATTAATTTTTAATTTCTATAAATTTTGTTTTCTTGTATTAATTTAAAAATACAAAATTAAAAAATAAAAAGGCTTTCGGACCGTGGCGTAGGATGGTAGTACGAATGAATTAACAAACCGCAAAAACAGAGGCATTCAATTAAACATGATTTAATAAGCAAACTCTGTCAGCAAAAATTACAATATAATAGACAAACGCACTTCTTTTCGATCTTCTACAGATCCTTTTCAATGTCATAACAATAATAAAGAAATAGACGTTATAAATTAAAGGCAAAAGAGGTCATGAGGACCTTAATAACGGTTACAAATGTTTAAAACGCATGAAAATGATCGGTATTACGCTAGGTGGAAAAACGCAAATTTAAAAACCATATGCACAAGCAAAGAATACTAATAATCATGAAATGCTGTAAGAGAGCATCACTCACCTCGATATCAAGACAAATGCGCTATAAATAAAAAGGAAATCTGTGTTCTGAAATCCCACGTAGAATCCATTCAAAGGGTAAAAATTAAAAAGTTAAACATGTCCATGGAAAAGTCACTACTATGATAAAATGAAAAAAGTAATCCAAAATTTAAATCGCTCTGTCCAATGATAAGTAATAAGAAATGGAATTGATAACGAGGTGGCAGCCTGTAAAAAAGAAAAAACAAAAAGAAAGAGCAAGCTCAAACGAAACAACATTACATGTACAAAAAGTCATAAAGATTGATGTGTCAATAAAAAAAACAATTAATGAGAGATGCAAAGAACAAAAAAATAATAAGTACATACTGGTCAAAAAGCAGAAATCAAAGAAGGAAACTAAGCCAAGAAAGTGAGAAGAAGTGGCAATCAAGAAGGTCGGAACTAGACTGGGAAAGAGACAAGAAGGAAAATAAAAAAGACTGAGGGAAGGGATAGAAAGGAAGGGAGAAGGAGAAGAAAAGGAGGAAGGGGGGAGAGAAGATATGAAACTATGAAGAGGAAGGCGAAAGAGCAAGGGGTTTTTTAATGGGGCAACATTTATTAATGATAGGAAGATAGGAATCATCAAGGAGCAGAATGTCATTCTGAATATTCAAACCATTTTCCTGTTGGCAAATATGTAGCATCTCAGAAACTAGCCTCTTCCTGTAGGAAGCTTGATCTAAGATAATCGTGTCATCCCAGTTAAAATTATGTCCCAACAATCTATGTATTGAAACTACCGAAAGATTTTCAGATGATTTGTTAATATTTGAACGGTGTTCTTTTAATCTAGTGACTAAACGTCTGCCCGTCTGTCCTATATATGAGGCGTCACAATCATTACATTCAATTTTATAAACAACGTTCGAATGGTTGAATTTAGGAAAAGGATCTTTGTGTAACTTGATAAGCCCGTTTAATTTATTATTGTTGGAAAAGGCCAGCTTGAGGCCATTATTGCGCAAAGAGCTTTGGAACTTCTTAGGAATGCCTCTAATAAAAGGAATGACAAAAAAACGTGGATTGTGGACAGGAGAGGAAGGGGGAAGTGAACTACGATTACTATTGGAAATCAGAAATTTGAGTCCGAAAGATAATCCTATGTATAAAATGTAAAGGAAAGGAATTAATTTTTAAATTAATTTAAAAAATTTTTATTTTTTTTAGCATTGCTAAGTCTAAGTTTTTTTAATTAATTTTTTTTTGTAGAATATAATGTAAGAAATTACAACAACTATTTTGTATAATTTCTTTAATTAAAATAAGTTTTTAATTTAATAAGTTTTTATTTTTACTTAGCACAATTTTTTTAATATCATTAATTTTTGTAAGATATAAAATAACAACTTTAGAGATAGGTTTTTATATATAAAATAACATGACTTTGTAGATAGACTTTTATAGGTAACGCACTGATTTGCAAATACATACAATTTTTTAGCGGGACTTAGCTTTTTTTTACCTCTTTTTTTAAAAAAGTAATTTTTTTAGAGGTATCACTATTTTTTGTACTATATATTAAACGAAAAATTTAAATTTTCTTTCAATAAATATGCTAAGAACTTGCTACTCTCATCATATTTCATTACAATACTACGATCCTTTTTGGTTATGTAAATATTTAGATTTTTCAAACTTTGTTATATTTATTGTAAAAATAACAAAAAATAATCACAAATCAATCTACCATTAGAAATTTACATTTATTATTCATAATAAAAATCTAAATTGATAAATGATCATTGTTTATTTAATTCATCATTGAATATATAAGTAAAACGGAAAAAGAGTAAGTTTCATAATTCTATTTTTAATACTAAAAAAAATGGAGACAAATTATTGGTTACTTATTTAAATATTTTTTGACAGTTTTTAAATAATGTAAAATATAAAGCATTCTTAACGAAATTGCTGATACATTACAATATTTTTTTTATATAAGACTGATCGAAATATTGTACTAAATGATAAATTATTAATCACAACTTAGATGTTACATAAATGTTTATGTTTAATAAAGATTTTTTTTATTACTTTATTTTATAACATTTTTATGTATTTAGTATCTTTTGTAATCGAAAGGTATGTGTGATAATTAGTGCATCACACAATAAGTAGATGTAATAGATACATACAGAGTGAGTTTTAATGTTTGTGTCAATCTTTTTATCATGCGGAAGATTATCGACTGCATAATAAGTTAATCGGTACATAAATGTCAATTGTTTGAATCGACTATATCGAAGGCCCGAATATAATATGTATAACAGTAATAATAATAATAATAAATATGTAGCTTTAATAATAATAATAATAATAAATCATACTACATCATTTATTAATTTGCTTTAATTGGACACATCATATTCCGACTCACCCTGTATCATCTATTATTTCAAGCTCGATATAAATCGATAATTCATCCTAGATCAATTAATTACAAAGCGCCCTTAATATCATTAAACGCCGTTAGTATCATAGAGCGCTACTAACGCTGCGTGAATTATTGCTAGCGCATTCTTGTGGCAGACGTTGAAAACGTATTTCTGTATATTTCTTTGTTACGTTAAGAGGAGTTGACCATGACGACGTTTCTTAATCGAAATTTTCACAGTTCAAACTTTGCATCATGATATCCCCGTTTACAGAGCACGTAGCGCAAAAATAAAAACACTTTTATTATATAATTTAAACCCAAGCTATCGATTAATTCTATTAAGGACTCGATCCGTTAAGTGGTTATATAAGAAATAAAAAAATATCGAGAGTATCTCAATTCGACTCGCGTAATAAGACACGGAGCGCATCTTTGCTTATGCTGGGACTTAGCTAAGACACTATCGTGTTTCTTGATATCGTTTCGTCCATGCTAACACAAAACAAAACTCGCCCTTCTGGAAAGATCCAAGTTTAATAAATAACGCGTTAGGCAGTCAAATTCAAACGGAATCGAGTAACTGTCGAGCTCTAGTAGGTTGCAGTAGTAATAATATTAATATGTTAAATGTTTATTATGTTTACCGCATTCTTCAATTGAACACATAATCGCGTTCGATAGCGCCAGTAGTAACCTTAATCTATCATGACAAGAAACAGCTTGCAGTCGCCGAGTAATTATCGCCGCATTGTCGCGTCGTCGCGTCGTGTAGTAACGTGTCCGCGCGTGTTTCTTTTATCGAGTGATTTTTAATCGCCAAAAGTTATTATTCGACAGTGACTAATAATGATTAGTGATAGAGTCATTAGTAAATTTCTCGTCGAGTGAGTAAATAAATGTGATTACGTTAAAGTTTATAAAAGAATGCAGTTCATGAGAGAAGAAAAACTTTCAGTTAATAATTTAGTGTAAATTTTTGTTTCGTGCAACGTTATATCTACGTTAAATTTGAGAACGTACGATCTATCGGAAAATTCATTTCTCCTTCAAGCAATTACAGCAATACATTAAAAGTCATCAAACAAGGTAATAATAACTATTTTTTGACATTATGTGAAAACAGATCTCGGGAAAGACAGAAGGACAGTGTGTCAAAGAAAATTCATAAAAAGAGAGAGGTTTTTAGTGGATAGGGAGTATCGAGTTGGTAATTCGACTTGGTATTCCAACATAACTCACTGAATCGACCAATGGGTATGCATAAAATGCATTTTCCCTCCTCTCGTAAAAAAACAAAAAAAATACAGATGAGTGAGCGAATGAAAGAGAGAGAGAGAGAGAAAGAGAGAGAGAGAGACAGATAGACAGACAAACAGACAGACAGAGAATGTATGTGTTCGCATGTGTGTCTGTATGTGCATAGCGACCAGCTGATCGCAGCAGGCGCCCCGCGTAAGCACCCATGTCTGACGATGAATCGCGCCACCCCTTCCTACCTCTTGTATCCGACCCGTCATGCGTTAACTACTTTCTTTTATAATTCGAAAACTAAACTTCGGACGAAATTTTGCAAAAGGAAAAATCATCTTAGAATTGACTCAATAATATGTCATTTCAAGGACACAGGGGTTATTTTGAATCATCCTGTATATATATATATATATATATATATATATATATATATAATTCTTTTAAAACTATTCGAAACATGCAAAGTATCTCATAAAGATTAGAACGCTCGTAAGCACAGTAGTGAACAGTAAACTAAATAAAATGTCCTATTGCAAAATTTATAATAATTAATGAAATATTAATTAAAAAGAATTAATAAATAAATACATATTTTGCGCATCTAGATAAGATATACGTTTTACGCTAGCGATAGCAATCACATAAGAAATCAGTACTAAAACTATTTGACTAAAACATACCTGAAAAATAATAGAATATAAAGAAAATAATAGAATATAAAGTTCATTTTGTGACATATTTTTGAGGAATATTTTATGTCCCAAAACAAACGTCTCAATGTGTTTTAGATATATTTCAAATCGTTTTAGTACTAATTTCTTATGTTGAACATATTCTTTGAGTCCACCTGAAAGAGAAATTATATATTGTGAATTCAAATGTATTAAGATAATATTTTTAATTTGAAGATATTCTTATATATTTTAATCAATTGTACAATTTCTCAGACAGTTCTTCACCAATGTCTTTGTTTCAAAATTTCCAGCGACTTAATCTGTCCTAAAGATCATGTAACAACCGACTTTCTCATATCGCTCTCATCATGCGTTTATACTCGCGCAAATAGCTCGATTTTTTAAAATTTTTATTGATTATTTCGAAAATCGCAAAACATAGAATTTTTCTACATAATTCAATCTATTTACATAGAAGAAGTAATTTAGTTATCTGGATATTATATTGTACAAGATGTCTGACATAAGTTGTACACCGAAAAGATAGAAGTAGACCTTACTAAACTGAAATAAAAAGTCCTATATCATTTTAAATAATATAAAATTTCAAGATATTAGTTAAAGATCAAAACACAATATAAGAGCGGCTCGCACCTGTGTGAAGTTAGCCCCGCACTTTTTGAATTTTATATTTTTATTAATTGTGCTGCATTGTGCATGTGTATACGTTTGTGCTGATTTGTGCCGCAAACCGTAGCTTAATAACTTAAACCATTTTTGAGAAAATTAAAAAAACGAAATTTGCGGCAACCCCGCACTTTTTGAATTTTTATTGATTGTGTTGTATTGTGCTACGTTTGTGCTAATGTGTGCCGCAAACCGCACTAATTTGAAGCATATTCGAGAAAATAAAAAAAAATTACTAGCCCCGCACTTTGTTCCAATCGAGTTCAATTTTTTTTAATAAATTGGCATAAGTTTGTGCCGTCTTGCCGTAAAGCAAATTTTGTTATCTTATTCCATTTAGCTAAAAAAAATTCGTAAAGTTAAAAACAATAATACTACATAAATCACTTTTTATAGCATTAATTGAATTTCTATCAATTGTGTTACATTATCCTCATAATTAGAAAGGATAAAAAAATTAAAAAATATAGGTAATTATTAAGTAATTGATAATTGTCTTAATATCGCTAGTCGATTAATCAGAGGATTAATGGAAAATAATATAATCGACCAAAACTAGCAAAAATTTGTTTATTATGATTATTATTGATATGATGATTACGACGTTTCGACCATATGGTTGTCGTCCTTTTCAAGTATATGCTGGAATGAAGATTTTAAATTAAACGGTTGAATAATAATACAAGCAACAAATTAAATGCGAACAATTTAAGTACCGATCATAATGTTGTAAACTACACAAGAGTCACTAGCAGAACGGTTACTTCTCACAATCATTAAATTCAAGAAATAAAATATGTTACAATTCAATAGATCAAATTTAAGAGAAAAATTGATGTATCCGCGTGAAACTTCGTCAAGAAACTAGTTAAATCCAAAAATAAAAACGAACTAAATGACCTTTATTATTTTGTCGTAGATGTTTAAACTATCCGTGTCTATCTGTAGATTAATCAAATTATTGGATTTCTTAATATAAAACATTTCAGCAATTTCTCTCTTTCGTACATATTTTTCACTGTGTAAAATATTAGGTTTCGACCAGTCAAAATCATACCCCGATTCCAATCTATGTTTACTTATAACCGAATGATTAGTTTCGTGTAATTTAATGTTATTAATATGTTCTTTCACTCGAGTACGTAAATGCCTTTTAGTTTGCCCGATATATGACGCATTACAATTCTGGCAATTCAATTTATATACGACATTTGTTTTATCGTTAACGTGTAAATTGTCCTTGCCACGTTTAATTAGAGTATTCAGTTTTTTAGTGAGTTTGTAGACGACGTTAAAGCCACTACCTCTCAAAAGACGGCACAAGTCATGACTTGTATTTTTCACATATGGTACTGAAATAAAGGAAGTCCTGTAGAAATTTGTATTTGTGTCAACGGTATTGTTGCGGTCACGGTTATTTAAAAAATTGATTCTTTTTTGTATGTGTCGTTCTATAAAATGTTCAGGAAAACAATTGTTGAGTAAAATATCATGTACCAGCTCAATATTTTCCTGTTGGAAACAGTCGTCAGATAATAAAATTGCGTGGTCAACTAAATTGTAAATAGTGTTAATTTTGTATTTTAAAGGATGGTTAAAGTAGTAATTAATATATCTCCCAGACCATATAGGTTTCCTGTACCAATTAGTGATAAGTTTGTTATTAGACGGATGACCGTTGTGTTTAAAAAACTAATCGATGAATTAGCTTCCATTTCATACGTGAATTTCGTTGATGATAATTATTAAAGGTCGTTAGAATTTCTTTCGTCTTAGTGGCACAAAAATGTCGTCCACATATTTATAATAGATTGGAACAGTAAAATTCAGAGAGTTTAGACAATGTGTCTCCAGATCGTTCATCACCATATCTGCTAAGATAGGTGATAGTGGAGAGTCCATGGGGGTGCCGAAGATTTGTTCATAAAAACGTTCATCAAAGGAAAAGCATGTCGAATCTAGAATTGTTTCTATTGCATGTAGAAACTGAGATAAATTAAACTTTGTATTATTCGCAATATCATCCCAACGTTTTTTAATGGCATTTAAAACCAATTCTTTGGGGATATTTGTAAATAGTGAGCTAACATCCAATGATATCATTATACTATCATCATTAATAATTGTATTCTTAATTTGAAATTTGAATATTTATTCTTTGTATTCTTAATTGTATTCTTAATTTGAATATTTGAAACAAAAGACCAACCATCTTTAATATATGAATTTGGTTTCTTTATGGATTTATATAAAATATCGTGGAAGTAACTCGAGATGTTGTATACCGGGCTTCCAAGTGCGGATACAATAACTCTTAACGGAAAACCGTCCTTATGTATCTTCGGCTGCCCATAACAACGTGGTAAATTCTCATTCGTACAATTTAAATGTCTATACGTCATTTCGCTAATCAGATCATTCTTATGCCAAGACTTGACCAAATCATTAATTTTATTAACCGTTTCAAAGGGTCTTTCTTCAATTTTATATATGTGGATTGGTCATTCAACAATTGTTTTCCGTTAAGAGTTATTGTATCCGCACTTGAAAGCCCAGTATACATCTCGAACTACATCCACGATATTTTATATAAATCCATAAAGAAACTAAATTCATATATTAAAGATGGTCTTTTGTTTCAAATATTAAGAATACAGTTATTAACGACGATAGTATTATGATATCATTGGATGTTAGCTCACTATTTACAAATATCCCCAAAGAATTGGTTTTAAATGCCATTAAAAAACGTTGGGATGATATTGCGAATAATACAAAGTTTAATTTATCTCAGTTTCTACATGCAATAGAAACAATTCTAGATTCGACATGCTTTTCTTTTGATGGACGTTTTTATGAACAAATCTTCGGCACCCCCATGGGCTCTCCACTATCACCTGTCTTAACAGATATGGTGATGGACGATCTGGAGACACATTGTCTAAACTCTCTGAATTTTACTGTTCCAATCTATTATAGATATGTGGACGATGTTTTTGCCATAGTGCCACGTACTAAGACGAAAGAAATTCTAACAACCTTTAATAATTATCATGAACGTCTGAAATTCACGTATGAAATGAAAGCTGATTCATCGATTAGTTTTTTAAACACAACGGTTGTTAGGAACGTTATTTACAATTGAATTGTATCACGCGCGCTTCGTTTACCGATGTCCTGTGAGCGCTTCGAGCAAGTTCGTCTGCAATCGGCAGATCTCGGCGCCGAGCGGAGACGAGCCGTGAGCGCGTCAGACAGAGGTCAGACAGGGATCTGGTGTGAACCGTTCAACGCTTCGCTATAAGAGTATATTTCTCGTTCTTAATAATCGGATTCCATGTAGTGTGGAGGTAAATAAATATTTTAAACCGAGAGAAACACAGTCTTTCTCGACCACCTAGCCTCGAAGCATTCTTACCGCTAAAAGTGGAGGGCACATGGCCCAGCGTCCAGCGTGACGCCATAACATTTTGGTCTTTCGAGCCGGATATATCCGCCATTAGCTGAGAGCACCTTCACTCTCTCTCTCGCTATAGAGGAGTCCGAACGAGCGACAACGAGATTGAGCATTGGCATAGTCTTCCGCAAGGGGAGACTAAACACAGGATCTTTAGTTTCGCAATTTTCGAGCGAACGGATTCACACCGGGGCGGACGAGTCCATCTTATCGTCAACGAGAACGGACGAGTCCATCTTATCGTCAACGAGAACGGGCGAGTTCATTGTCAAGGATATCGTTATCAGCCACAGAGGAAGCATCGCTAAGCGAGTAAAGATTGCACATCGACTCTTCTCATCCTCGGCGAGGAAGCTGCTACCGGGTGCCAGTCATCTGAAGACGACCGCTTATTCTAGGAATTGCGTTATTATAAAATATTCTCACAGCGCACTTGCGAGGTAAGGGTAATTATTCAAGTATCGGTGCCAGCCAACTCTTATTTTTCATTTCATATTATCTCGATAATCTTCTCTAATCATCTCTAATCAACAGAACATTACCATGAGTTTCGGAGGAAAATATTATCACTCTCAAAAGGCGACGTGTGACAAGCATCGTGTACGCGCATCAAAACATTTGTCGAGTCGGTCGCGTCCGCGTCTGTTGCACCTTCGATAGCTGCTCAGCTCGAAGAATGCAGAGCAAAGCTCGATCATTATTGGTCTGAATACGAGTCGGTACAAACGAAGATAGAATGTTTGGACGAAAGCGAATCTAGTCACCACGCGGGTTTTGAGGAAACGTTTTACACATTAACCGCACAAATTCGCGGAGTCCCGTAAATCTACCGCGCCACGTGCTTACATCTACGCCTACAACCTCAAGGGCATCTAACGTATTAGAATCTTTATCACAATTGAGATTGCCTAAATTTTCCTACCTTCCTACCTTCTCGGGTCAATACGATGAATGGTTTCCATTTTTCGATACATTTCACTCTATTATACATGTCAACGAGTCACTGGATGACATACAAAAGTTTCAATATTTGCGCGCTTCACTAACGGGTGACGCAAAAGACATAGTTAGCTCATTAGAAATTTCGGCGGTAAATTATGAAGTCGCTTGGAACTTGCTCAAAAATCATTACGACAATAAACGCGTCATTGCACAAAATCATATAAGAGCCATCATGGAGTTACCTTCCATGACTCGAGGGAACGCGTGCGAGTTACGACAAATCGCTGACGGTGCATCGAAACACATCCACGCGCTTCAAGCGCTAAAAAGACCCACATCACATTGGGACGATTTATTTATTTACATTTTAAGCAAAAAGCTTGACGCCATTTCAATGCGTGAATGGCAGAATTCATTGACTTCCACCGAGTTACCGACATTTAAACAATTCTTGGATTTCATCACTCATCGTAGTCAAATGTTAGAATCCACCGGCAAATCAAGTCCGTCCACGACCAGGACGGAATTGCGTTCGTCATCAAAATTGAAGCATAAATCCGCCTGCGTGGCATCTGTTAAACTAAAGTGCATTCATTGCAGCGAAGAGCACTCCATTTACTACTGCCCGAAATTTTTGGCTCTCGCGATTCCTCAAAGGATAGCCGAAATTCGAAAGGCCAAAATTTGCTTAAATTGCCTACGGTCATCAACTCATGCCGCGAACAAATGTACAGCAGGAAATTGTAAAACATGCAAAATGAAACATAATACATTACTTCATCTTAACGCTTCCGACTCTGAATCGCAAGGTGATGACGGAAAGGCTAACAAAACGACAACTTCGAATTCTGCTTCAACCACCGTGGTCACGCATAGTTCCGACTCTCGTGATCGCGAGCATGTGCTACTCGCAACCGCGCTCGTCCAGGCATACGACGCCGAAGGTACATGCAAACCATGTCGTATCCTACTGGATTGCGGGTCACAAGCGAATTTTGTTTCAAGAGCGTTTCTAGAATCTCTTAAAATCAAAACTCAATTTTCCAATATTACGATTTCTGGTGTAAACAATACCGTCACGAGATCGTCTGAAATAGCACGAATATGAGTACAATCCCGCATCTGCACATTTAATACAACAGTTGATTGCATTGTCACAGATAAGGTGACTGATAAGCTTCCGGCATTTACGTTGAAACGCAAGGCATTTGAAATTCCTCGTAATATCAAACTAGCCGATCCTCAATTCCATGTGTCGTCTGACATCGATATACTAGTAGGTGCAGAATTATTCTGGCAAGTTCTTTGCATAGGACAGATCAAGGCGTCATTAGAACATCCCACAATTCAAAAAACGCTATTCGGATGGATCCTCGCGAGGTCGTCTTCAAGCTTCGACCCTCGCAAGAAGGATACATTCCCTCCACACGTCAGTAACTAATAATCAGTTGTCTGAGCAGTTAACTCGTTTTTGGCAATTAGAGACGATTGAAAATGCAAATAACTTTACTGCCAACGAGGCTCTCTGCGAAGAACATTTCTTAAATAGCATAACGCGAAATCCACAAGAGAGATTCAAAACTTCCATTGAAGGAGCAGGTTGTTCATAAAATAGGAGATACCAAGGCTACAGCAATGAAACGATTACTAGGACTAGAAAAGAGGTTCGCACGAGATTCTAATTTAAAGATTCAGTATGCACGTTTTTTGGATGAATATCAAGTATTGGGACACATGAAGCAAATACCTGACGCAAATCACCACGAGCAAGGAGCTTTTTATCTACCACACCATTGCGTGTTCAAGAATACAGCAGACTCATCAAAAATCCGTGTAGTTTTCGACGCGTCATGCAAAAGCAGTACCGGGTTATCGCTCAATGATGCGCTTCTGACGGGCCCGGTTATTCAACAGGATCTCACGTCAATACTTACGAGATTTCGGATATGCGCTTGCAGCTGATATAATTAAAATGTATAGGCAGATACTCGTGCATCCATCGCAAACGCGTTACCAGCAAATTCTATGGCGTGACACGCCCATATCCGATGTAAAAACTTATGAATTGACCACTGTCACATATGGAACTTCATCCGCTTCATTCATAGCGACCAGATGTCTCAAGCATTTGGCGGAAATTTACCAAGGCAAGTATCCAGTAGGATCTGTTCGTATACGAAGAGATTTTTATGTCGACGATCTACTTACAGGTGCAGACTCCCTACATGATGCAAGAGTAGCGCGTAGTGAAGTGGTCAATTTATTACAAGAAGGAGAATTCGAATTAAGCAAATGGTCATCCAACTCTCCTGAATTATTAGATCACCTGGGTGACCAGGATGGCAATGTAATCACAATAAACAACGACAAGGATGCCTCAATACTAGGGATTCACTGGAATCAATCATTGGACACATTCTATTTTACATATAAAATCACCAAAGCTCAAGCCATAGTATCCAAGCGCGACATACTATCAGAAGTATCTCGTCTCTTCGACCCACTGGGCTTACTTGGACCCATCATCGTTCTAGCGAAATTAATTATGCAAGAGCTCTGGCAGTTGGATGTCCATTGGGACGAATCTATTCCCTCGGATATCGACTTCAGATGGAGGAGACTGAAAACTCAGTTGCCTACTATCAATCAGTACAATATCCCACGCTGTGTAAAGCACAGCACAGGTGCAAATGCATTCAGCTATACGGTTTCTGTGACGCGAGTCAGCGAGCTTACGGTGCCTGTGTATATATACGCACCCAAATTGGAAGGGATGAATTTCGATTTGAACTTTTATGTTCTAAATCTCGAGTTGCTCCGATGAAAAGTATATCTTTGCCAAGGCTTGAATTGTCGGCGGCATTGTTATTGTCCCAACTCATTCACAAAATTGAAGCAGCAATTGAGCTAAACAACACACGAATCTTTTTATGGTCGGATTCCACAATAACACTTAACTGGATTTCCTCACCGTCCCGCAAATGGACGGTATTCGTGGCCAATAAAATCGGGGAAATACAACGCATAACTGACGTCAACAGTTGGCATCACATAACATCGACTGATAATCCGGCGGACATTTTGTCGAGAGGACTAGAACCTCATGATTTGTTGAACGCTTCAATATGGTGGCATGGGCCAAAATTCCTGATGACAAGTGAAGAGGAGCCTGACAGTCATTTCAAGCGCATGGAAAACACTCCAGAGCAAACGGGATCAGTCATAGTTTTAACTGCCATAGAGTCTATTTGTATCGAGGAATTAATAGACAAATTTTCAAATTTGAATAAGATTTATCGAATCATAGCTTATTGTTTAAGATTTCGCAAGACATACCGGCCGGAAATTCCCACACGTACTATTTCTCATTTCGAGATAATTGCTGCAACAAATATTATGTGCAAGGTCATACAAAAGCAATCATTTCCAAACGAATACAAGGCACTTGCTAAAGGCGACGTCATAAACACATCTAGTCCGTTACTTTCATTGTCTCCGTTCATGCAGGCAGATGGTATAATGCGAGTGGGGGGTAGGTTACAAAATTCCAAATTAGACTTTAATGCATGTCATCCAATATTGCTACCTCGCGGACATAAATTAACGAAACGTATAATAGAACAGGAGCATACTCGTGCGGGGATACAAGCCACCATGGCAGCTGTAAGACAACGTTTTTGGCCATTGTCACTGCGGTCGACTACGCGAAAAATCATTCAAAAATGCTTAACGTGTTTCAAGGCTAAACCCGTCTTTTCTGAAACGATCATGGGATCACTGCCTGCAGGGCGTGTAACAGTATCACAGCCATTTTATCACTGTGGCGTTGACTACGCAGGCCCGTTAATGCTATGGGAAGGCAAAAAACGTAACGCGCGTCTCAGTAAAGCTTATATATCGATATTTGTGTGTTTTGCCACCAAGGCAATTCATATTGAATTAGTCAGTGATCTTACATCAAACGCGTTCATAGCAGTTCTCAAGCGATTCTCAGCACGCAGAGGCAAGCCCGCTTGTATGTACTCGGATAATGGAACTACCTTCGTAGGGGCCCAGGGACAACTATCTCAATTTTTCGAATTCTTTAAGAATGATAAAACGCAATCCGAGATCAGACAATTTCTATGCGAGCAGAAAACATCTTGGAATTTCATTCCTCCTAACGCTTCCCACTTTGGGGGATTATGGGAGGCGGCGATTAAGTCCGCGAAATATCACTTAAACCGAATTATTGGAAAGGCGCATTTAACGTTCGAGGAAATGACAACTGTACTTTGCGAAATAGAGGCTATTTTGAATTTGAGACCGCTTACACACTTAAGTGAGGATCCAAATGATTTTAAATGCTTGACTCCTGGTCATTTTTTGGTTGGCACCCCCTTGAATAGTTTTCCTTACGAAAATATAACTGATATAAATGAAAATCGACTGCTTAGATGGCAGAGAGTAGAATAAATTAGGCAACATTTTTGGCATAGATGGAGCTTAGAATACCTTCAGTCATTGCAGAAGCGAAATAAATGGAAGATCAATAAGGGTCAACAATTGAAATTAAACCAGCTTGTCTTGTTAAAGCACCAGGGCACAGCTCCGTTACAATGGTTACTGGGACGAGTGGAACAAACCCACGTTGGTTCAGACGGGCAAGTACGATCTGCTACTATTAAAACTGCCTCAGGATCGTTTACAAGGCCGTTGACCAAAATCGCAATATTGCCGATTGATGATTAGTTCTTAGCTATTACATTTAGTTATCGTTAGTCATGTAAGACTTATGTACAAAACTAGTGTACTTCGACCACTTATATTAAACTGTATTCCGTACTTTAAGATATACTGTAAGTTGTTTGTATTCAGCTAGTCAAACATTTTAATTAGTCATTTTAAGAGCGTTTAATTTCGCATTTTATTTTTGTTCGCGTTACTATATTATTATCTACTCATTACATACATTATATTTATTGCAAATGTATAATGTCACCCATGTCTGTTCGAGGCAACATTTTCTTTTTTTTGTTATGGGTTGCGCGTTTAGTTATTAATCTTCGCGAGTCACCTTTTCTCTCACAAATAATGAGATGCAGCTGTGATTGAAAGTATGTCCTTTCAAGGGGGGCAGGGTGTTAGGAACGTTATTTACAATTGAATTGTATCACGCGCGCTTCGTTTACCGATGTCCTGTGAGCGCTACGCGCTTCGAGCAAGTTCGTCTGCAATCGGCAGATCTCGGCGGCGCCGAGCGGAGACGAGCCATGAGCGCGTCAGACAGAGGTCAGACAGGGGGGATCTGGCGTGAAACGTCCAACGCTTCGCTATAAGAATATATTTCTCGTTCTTAATAATCGGATTCCATGTAGTGGAGGTAAATAAATATTTTAAACCGAGAGAAACACAGTCTTTCTCGACCACCTAGCCTCGAAGCATTCTTACCACGGCTAAAAGTGGAGGGCACAGCGTCCAGCGTGACGCAATAACAACGATCATCCGGTCTGATAACAAACTTATCACTAATTGGTACAGGAAACCTACATGTTCTGAGAGATATATTAATTACTACTCTAACCATCCTTTAAAATACAAAATTAACACTATTTATTATTTAGTTGACCAATTATCTGACTGTTTCCAACAGGAAAATATTGAGCTGGTACATGATACCTTACTCAACAATTGTTTTCCTGAACATTTTATAGAACGACACATACAAAAAAGAATCAATTTTTTAAATAACTGTGACCGCAACAATACCGTTGACACAAATACAAGTTTCGACAGGACTTCCTTTATTTCAGTACTATATGTGAAAAATACAAGTCATGACTTGTGCCGTCTTTTGAGAGGTAGTGGCTTTAACGTCGTCTACAAAATCATTAAAAAACTGAATACTCTAATTAAACATGGCAAGGACAATTTACACGTTAACGATAAAACAAATGTCGTATATAAATTGAATTGCCAGAATTGTAATGCGTCATATCGGGCAAACTAAAAGGCATTTACGTACTCGAGTGAAAGAACATATTAATAACGTTAAAACACGAAATTAATCATTCGGTTATAAGTAAATATAGATTGGAATCGGGGTATGATTTTGACTGATCGAAACCTAATATTTTACACAGTGAAAAATATGTACGAAAGAGAGAAATTGCTGAAATGTTTTATATTAAGAAATCCAATAATTTGATTAACCTACAGATAGACACGGATAGTTTAAACAACATCTACGACAAAATAATAAAGGTCGTTTATTTCGTTTTTATTTTTGGATTTAACTAGTTTCTTGACGAAGTTTCACGCGGACACATCAATTTTTCTCTTAAATTTGATCTATTGAATTGTAACATATTTTATTTCTTGAATTTAATAATTGTGAGAAGTAACCGTTCTGCTAGTGATTCTTGTGCAGTTTACAACATTATGATCGATACTTAAATTGTTCGCATTTAATTTGCTTATACTATTATTCAACCGTTTAATTTAAAATCTTCATTCCAGCATATATTTGAAACGGACCACAACCATATGGTCGAAACGTCGTAATCAATAAACAAATTTTGCTAGTTTTGGTCGATTATATTATTTTCCATTGATCCTGTAATTATTAAGTTTGATTAAATATCAATTAAAAAGAGGAAGAGGTGAAAAAAAATTTAACATTTTTAATTTTTTTTCTCTTGTGCCAGATTGCGCTAGACGAGTACAACAACTTTTCCTAATGACAAAATGCCGTCAGATCAATAGATTTTTGTGCGGAACAGAAATTAGAAACGGATTTTTAGGAATACGAAACTTTACATGTATATATTTTTCAAACTATAACAGATAATCTGATTCTGCAAGTTGTGCTATGTTGTGCTACCAAAGGCCAAGAAATAACAAGCAAAAGATGCATAAATAATCCCAGGAATTGATTAAATATCGATTAAAAGGTGGTGGGGATGGAAAAAAATTTAACATTTTTAATTTTTTTTCTCTTGTGCCAGATTGTGCTAGACGAGTACAACAACTTTTCCTAATGACAAAATGTCGTTATTAGTTATCGATTTGGAATACAAAGAAGTATTATTTTTTTTTCATATATCTTTAATCATTTATAACATGAGATATCTCATCTCATTTATATTATACAAATTATTTCTGATGTCATTCATCTACCAAAAACGTGAAATGTAGTGGTAGGCTTCGGATAGTTTAGTTAATTTAGTTTTTAGTTTGGAACTTTTTTTTATATTTTATTCTCTTTCTATGTTATATTTTTAATATATTTTTGCTATTTTTTTATTATGCATTGTGTGTATGTATGTGTGTGTGTGTGTGTGTGTGTGTGTGTGTATGTGTGTGTGTGTGTGTGTGTGTGTGTGTGTGTGTGTGTGTTTTTCTTCACAAAAAATATTTATATATTTACGAGTATGTACATTTAAAAAAATGTAGTTTTATAATATCAAAATATAATAAAATAAAATAAAATTTTTTGTTTTATTTTTTTGATGGATAGTAAAAAATTTGCATTTTTTAAAATATAAAATTAAAATATTTTAAAATTAAAATTAAAATTTTATTTTTCGTTTGATGTAATATATTATTAAATGTGAGTTTATTCTGAATTCTTTTGTTTTATATTTAGTGTTTTTCATTAAGTCGTCAATTTCCACTGTGAGCCTTGACATTATGGTATGTAATGTCCCTTCTCATTATTGTATTATTATTATATTGAATTAGTACGTTTATTAAAATACTCGCAATACTTAATGTTATATTTATTTGAGGAGTAAGGATAAAAAAATATTAAATATTTTGTTATTATGTTTATTTCTGTAAAGATCTGCAAATAAAATATAATATTTTCGATTGCATCTCACTAAAGGAACATATTTTAATATTATTTTTATATAATACTTTATTATTATATTATAAAATATATTTTTATATAATATTTAATATTTTATATAAAATTATTTTTATATTAATAAAAGAACCTTTTTTTATTAAAGAAATGCGCAATTCTTACGGACTGTGTATATCTATATATACAAGTTCAGTACTGAATTATAGATTGCATGAAACATAATATAACTATGTTCCAATATTCACTGCCAGTACTGAAAATCTATAGTTTACGTGACGTACACTATAGATTTTCAGTACTGGCAGTGAATATGTATGTGAAACATGATATAACTAAATGTAAACTATAATAATGTAATGTAAACTATAATATAATGTAACTATAATAAATGTAATTATAATAAAATATATTTAATATAAAATTTATATGATAAAAAAATAAAGTGAAAATAAAATGAAAAAAATGAAATAAAGAATAAAATAAATTAAAATAAAATAAAAAATAAAATAAAATTTTTTTAGAAAATGTTATGTGCACACATAGGCACTCTTTATTTGCTTCTTTATCTCTTGAAGATGATGATGGGAAGATGGAAAAACTGCAGAATGGCTCCTGTAATATAAAAAATAAATAATTAATTTTTCACATTAATAAAGAAATAAAAAAGTTTCTTTACATAAAATAAATAGTATGTAATAATAAAAAATATATAATTGCTGAGATGCTTTCAAGTATATCACTATAGGATTATTTATATATATATATATATATATATATATATATTTATATAAATACAAAAATAATATTATAAATTTGTTACTAATAATAGTTATAGTGATATAATTTACATTTATGTCTTTTTTCCCCTGCCTCTTCCCCTGCGGCGCCAATTATCTGTATAAAAATCGCATGAAACGATCTTCTTGGCGGCGTATCCCCGCTCTAGTGCCTCTCCGTTTTGAATCTGTAATTATAAATAACAAAAAAATTAATAATAAACAAAGTACATTAAAAATTCAAATAATTGTATTCAAATTATTAAAATAATTATCTTATAATTAGTTTTCATCTAATACATACATTTTTAAGTAAATAAGACTTACAGGAAACATCTCCATGTGAAGATGAAGTAGCAAATGATGTAGCATAATGAGATGCAACATTGTTAGGAGTAACAAAATCCTCATGAGCAATTTTATAAGATGCAACAGAAGAGATATTACGAGGAGTAATAACAGGATTTGTTGGTGTAGAATTATAATAGTTTTAGACAAAGCAAAGAAACTCTCATGAGTTTTAGTGACAAGAACTGTCATTTCAGATTTTGACACAAAATTAAATGGGAGAGAAGTGATAGGAACAGGAATTCTTGTAATTCTTGTAGTATTTTTCACAACAGAAATAATCAATGGAGTAGTAATGATGGAATTTACTTTTGTATGTGGAATGTGCGTATCTTATATCTCGCATCATGTGAAGTATGTGTCTCTTGTCTTATATGATTTTCTTTTTCTTCTAGAAAATTTTCTTGAAGTAAATCATCTAGTTCCATCTAGAAAAAGAGAAAAAAGAGAAGATAAAATTATTATTATTATTATATGATATTGTAACAAAGAACTACAGACAACAGACAAATATTATACAATTAAATATTATAATTATATAAAATTTCAAAATTGATGCAATAAAACACAAATAAATAATAAGTTAAGTAATAAATAATATCAATAATAAGCAATATGTAATTTAATAACAAGCAGATAGCAATGAAATAATATACACCCAGTGAAAAATGACAGGTCGAGGACACGACTATTAGACGCGTCTATGGTTGAAATTAATATTAAATTAAACTCTTTTTCAACCAATCGAAAATTTTTTTTCTATTGATTGTAGGGATGTCTTCTTCGCAAATTTGTAATTTGTTTTACAATTTAAAAACAAATATAATAGGTCGAAATATAACAAGCCAGAAAAACGACTATTAGACGTCTATGTTATTTATCTAATTTAATTATCTTTCAACTAACCTAAAACTGTTTTTATTGACTATAGGGATATTTTCGCAAATTTGTAACTTATATTATCTTATACAATATTATATTATATTATATTATATTATACAACAATTTAAAAACAAATATAATAGCTCGGAATATAACAGATCGGAAAGATGACGTTTTTTAGACGTTCTATGTTATATATTCCGCCTACTGTTGCGCACGCATCCTGAAAGTTGCGCGCGCCGCGGCTACTTTGTTGATGATTGGAGGCTTATTTGTCCAACAGCGCTCATGCATGCGCAATGACATAGAGCGTATGATATCCATAGAGCGATTGGCCAAACGCGAGGTCACGTCGCTACGTGAGTCGCTACGTGCCTCTGAAAGAGAAAAGAATTCGAGATTAAGTTAGGCTGTCGTGATTTCTCGTCGATAGTGGCCAGTAACCAGTGCATCGCCGGTGCTTTTTCTGCTCTTGATTTCTTTTATGTACTGTGACCGTTAATTTTATATTGGGCAAGAAATTAATTAGGACCGATGTCGTTGGCCCACGGCACACCTTCGGCACGATTTTTACTAAAATGTATCTCGGAAGTTTTGGGCGCCAGGTGCGATAATTCGCACCACTCTAAAATCAGACTCAATACTGACCATACGCAATAAAAAAAATCTACAAACACTCAAAAGTAATCGCGACGGACGCTCGGCTAGCCCCATCTCGGAATTGGTAGAGGGGCGGTCCGTTTTAATAACGGACAAGGAAGGATCGAGAATACAAAGTGGCTGCAATTTAAAACAAGAAATTAGTGTAACAAAGATAAATATATTTAACAAAGATCACATAACCGACAATGGTCGATATAAGACAGACCGTTTACGTTTTATTTCAGATGGAATATAATCGATTTGCGTAATATTTACCGGCAGCGACGGGCCGTTCTTCGAACGTGATCACTGCGATATCACGTGTTACTCGATAGAAAAAGCAACATAAAAAATCTCGGAATTTCGCGCTACGCGAGACGTAATAGAGCCTCGGCAGTCACAAATTCATATTAAATCATTAATTATTTATGCCGCGATGATAGTTCGATTACTGACGTTCGTCTGTTATAAATCAAAGATGTTAATAATGACGATAAATAAATTTGTCAAATACAAAATCGAGAGAATCAATTCTAATAAACGCGAGACAAAGATAAATTTTGAACGATAATACAAGCATAACTGACTAATTACACAATATAAAAGGTCGGACGCAAACACGAACAATAAACGGTAATAGAATCTCAAAAATACGAACGATAAACTATAAAATATCGGAAGATTCATGCCGCGGGAATACGCGAGTCGATGCCGCAACGCAACCGTCGGCTAACGAATATCGCGATCGCCTTTGTGTGTGAGTTCGCTAATCGTAAAGTTAGTTAACACAGAATTTCGAAATATTACATTAATCATTACAAAAATACAAAAATGACTGTCGGCGCTTAACCAGGAGAGAGGGCACTTAATATTATTGTAGCTCGAACAAAGAATGTCGGTCGACCGTCGCGCTCTACTGCGCAATTATCAAAAACGCGAATAAAGGACTCTAAAACGGCAACAATTCGGCACGGACTCTGTTCGGGCTAACTCTACCTGATACTCTACTAAACGGCCTGAGGAAGTCGATGTTCGTCTCACCGGCCTCCTGTAGATCCTCGACGCTCTCGGCATCCACACTTATAATCGATAGACTTGGGCCGTCGTACTCTCACGCAGATCCGCCGAATAGTGACGAGCGGAAGGCCCGTCGGAATCGCGCCGGCAATTAATTTGTAAGTAGGCCACTTGGGACGCTTTCGCAACCCTCAGGATCGTCGCGGACCTCAATTGTTCCTGCGGCCTTCCTGCGGAAGTTCCTGCTGTCGTATTTGCACCTGTCGCACCCCGTTTCCTCTCGGAATTTTCCTAATTCTTTCGCTGCAGCTCATTGTGAGGTTTCCTTCCGGTAGCTGCTCGCCGATATCTTTCTCTGATCTCTTGGTAGCACTGAATTCAACCGAGCTGGCTCCGTTTTCGGGATCTCCGCTATTATTCCTTGTACCTGTTGGTTATACGGAGATTTACAGGGGCGACAGCGACAGTTTGAAATAGATGTTGCAGATTTTATAAGGCGGATAAGAATATTATTAGCTCAGCGTTCTCTTCCTAATCGGCGCCTCCGCTCGTCCCGAACTTCCTTTAGCTGGGTCTTCTACGCCGGGTCGAGTCATCGGATGAGATCCCGTCAATGTCCATTCTCACAATCGCTAAATTCTACTCTAATAAATCTCGCAAATACAATTTTACGCTCGAGAGGCGAATCTATCCTCGCCTCCAATATTCGCTCTCTCTCTCCCTAAATCAGGGGAGAACGAGGGCCCAAAAGTGTTTCCGGTCGGATCTCGCGATCCTTGTGACGGACCGCCAAGCGTCACGTCACAGTACATATGTATAATAGTTAAAATGTATAATAGTTAAGTGATTCTTAGATTTTGTCTTTTAGTTTTATAGTTTTGTTGGATATAAAATTGATGTGTGTTGCCATCAATATTGGCTACTACTAATAAAATAGAACAAGAAAATATGGACGATAAAGTGATAGCACGGTATGTCTCACTTTGCTTCCTCTTTTGCTAATTATGAAATATAAAATTAATGTGAAGAAATATTGCATTTTTAGTGTTTTTTAAATATATTGATATTTGAATATTTTCGAAGACAATTACTTCTAACAAATTATTTCTAACATCATTATTTTTACATAATCGAAATATACATAATTTCCGAAACGCAGTAAAAGAATGCATGAAAACAAAAACTGCTATTAATAATTATAATAATGCTATTATAACTGTTTGTATTTTTAATATTTATACGAATTAAAATGTTTATCACAAATGAATCATTTTCTCCCATTACTTCTCCAATTTTTGCAGTAATGGAAGAAAATATATTTTATTAAAATGTAGAAATATAATCACAGAAGCATTTAATTTTTGCACAATAATTTTGATCATCTATCTTTTCAATGATGTTTAATGATGTCTTTTCAATGATGATCAATGTGTTTAATAAAGTCTTTAGTGTGTTCTTCAGAGTTCTCGTCACATCTTTTTTATATATGTTTAGTCATATACATTTTTTTATATATTTTTAGTCAAATTTCCTATGTGCTCTTTATCATTACTTGTTTTTTATTATTTTTGATCATAATATTATTAGTGTTGCCTATTTTATTATAATTATTGTATTGCCACAACATATTTCTAAATGTATTACGATTGCTGTAATGATTGATTTTTCTATTTATACATTAAATATAAAATATATTCTGGTAAATTAATATTGAAATATGATTTTTAGACGTGGAAATTATAACAGAGATTATAACTTATTACAAATCGAAATATAAAATTTCTGAAAAGAAACGAAGTAAAAGAATTTTTAAGAAAAAGCAGGAGTTTTGAAGTTATCATGGATAAAGAAGAGGTAAGATTTTAATTATACAAAACTGTTATTTCAATTCTGAAAAATTTCTAAAAAATTGTTTATTAAAAAAGTTGTGCAAAATAGTTGTTTCTTCCTAAATTATAAAAATTAATGATATATTATAAGAAATTGTGTTTAGTAAAAGAATGCTATTTTCTTATTTTTGTATGTATTTCTTCGTTAATTGTGAAAAGATTGATACCATTTAAAAATATTGATCTATACATTATAAATTTTTCACTAACTTGAATATTATCTTTTTTCGACTATCTTAATTTGTCTACATTGGTACATAAAAACTTAATTTTATATGTATTTTTTTCTACATGTAATACCCTTCCTGTACCATCTTGTATCATAATAAGCATAGTGATATTTTTCACATTATATTTTTAATTTTTCACTTCATTTTTTTATTCATACTTGCATTCATAGCAACATTTGTGTTATATCAGAAATTCGATGTAATCTGTTACTAGATAACTTATTTTTATTTTGATGCAGTCAACAGAGCAGGGATCGTACTCTTTCCCCTATTTCCTCTTTTTCCTCTTTTTATATTAATCTTCTCTTTTTTCCTCTTAAATACAATTTTCCCCTATTTCCCCTAACTTACATAACCAATGCACCAAATTTGTTTTAAAATTTATTTAACTGATCAAAAACATGGCAGTGTTACATGAGTGCCCTGTAAAGGAGCGGCTAAGCGCTGAAGCGCAGTTTATACATACAAACCATACACATAAAAAATAAAATTTTAATCATTTTTTATCACATTACTTGTTCATGTTGCTGATTTGAAGAAGTATTCTTATTTTCCTGTAGATGGAATTTCTTGAGATTTTAAAATTGAAATTTTATCAAAAGAAATTTCTAACCTAAGATTATTTTCTTTTCGTGGAAATTGAAATATATTTCCTTAAAATAAGAATATGTATTACTAAAGTAAATTAAATTTTGATAATTATTTGTATAATTTAATGAAAATTGGGCCATGTACACATACATACACATAACAACATATTTTATATATAGAAATAAAATACTATAAGGTACTAAGTAAAGTGATAAATATTTTTTTATGTTGTTTGTTTTTAATATGAGTTTGATGTTTGTGATGTTTTTATATGAGAAAATGTTCATTAAAATTGAATAATATCCATTTTGTCCCATTTATTATTTAATTTTTTACCGAACATATTAGAAATGAAATCACAGAAGCAGTATTTAATTTGTGCATAAAAACCTTTTTATTATCTATCTACCTATAAATTATGAATGTAATAGTCTCCAGTGTGTTCTTCACACAAAGTGTGTTCAACATTATTTTCTTAATTTGACATTTTTTTTAAAAACAAGTATGTACTTCATCCTGGCTCAGTGCGCTAATTTTCTGTTTTTACTGAAAATCTATTTATCCTATATAGTCGTGTTCGGTAATATTTTGATTTTACCAGCAAATAAAATGAGTATTTTTTTTATATTGAGTGGGTCTTATTTAATGGGTCTTATTTAAATTTTATTTGTTTCTAGATAAAAATAGTTCAAAGATGTTTTATTCAACTCATTTAATTAACTTATGATATATAGCGATATATGCAAATGATGCATTTTGAAAAAAGTAATATTCTAAAAAATCATTCAGCAAAAAATAATTCTTTGCTCAGGAAAACTTGGACAAGTCATGAAATTTTTTTTTTTGTGTCTGCTAGACCCTGTCACAGTTCTCGTCAATATATCTTTTATATACTTTTTAGTGACATTTTCTATATTGTCTAGCACTATTGTCAGCACATTTTTTATTGTTCTCTAACATCACTTGTTTTATGTTCTTTGTCATTTTCAATCATAATATTGCCTATTTTATTACAATTATTATAAATATACTGTATTGCTGCAGTAAATTTCTAATGAAATGTATTATGTATTATGATTGTAGTAGTTGATCTGCACACGTTAAATATAAAATATATAATATTTAACACATTAAATAAAATATTAAATATAATTAAATATAAAATAATTAAATATAAAATATTATTAAATAACTAATAATTATATGAAATACACACTGTTGATTGCACACTATCTAAATATTTTGTGTATAAATTGGCTGGTGTACTAATTGCAATTTTAATAATAGCATATAATGAGATGTAAATGTTTATCAAATAATATTCTTACGAATAACTAGTAACAATATTGTAGAAAAATCTATATTTGTTTGCATGATATTTTGTTTTATTTAGAGATCGAATATCTAGTTTAAAACATATATTTCTTATAAAATTATATAAAATAAGAGATTCTATTTAAAGTTATTGTTTTCCAATTCATTTTAAACAACTTTTTTAATAATTTATGTGAATCAGACCAAAAACATTATATACAGAAACAGTTTTTTTACAATGCTAACATTGATGAAGGCATGTATTTGAATTCATTATGTTTCAAAATATATTTTTTAACATTAATTTTTAAAAATGATGTTTGAGGATTTAACTGTTAGAAAAATCTATTTTTCTTCCCTTTCTTATACAGAGTATCCCATTTATTTGATATTTTTTAAAATTTATCATATATTTGCAACTTTTAATGTATATTTTGTTATGATATTAATTGAACCAGGTTATCCGGAAATTCCATCAATCCTTCAAACGTAAAGCGTACAGAAATAGAATACATCAAGAAATCAAACACAGAAGATTAGAAAATATTAGGGCATTGATTGAATATCGGGATATTAAATCTAGTGATAATGTTCAAAGTGAAAGTGAAAGTGAAACAATTGAGGAGCAATACATTATTTCATCTGAGGAAGATGGATCGTCAGCAGAAGAAAAGGCTGTTCTTTCGAAAGCGGCCGCGTTCCGATTTTCTTCAAATTTTGTAAATAGCTTCCATTTGGATAGAAAAGAAGTATATTAAAAGGATTTTTGGCGACTCAAAGGTTAAGCCACTTTTTAAATTATTTTTTGTATTTTAAGAACATACTGCTTTTACGCGATTAGGAAGAGGCGCGGAGCGCGCCCCTCGGAGCGGGGAAGGCGGTAGGGCGCGCTTAGCGCGCCCGTTAAGCCGCCTTCCCCGCGGAGAGGGGTCGGGCGGCACTGTCGGTAGCGTAGCCCAATGTCTATCGCCCAAAGTAGTTATTTTTTTTTATATAAAGTTATATAAAATCATGTAATTAGGATAGTTCCAGTGTAATCTTAAAAAATTAATATCTCTTAATGTATGGTTGTGTACGTGTGCCGCTGTGTGGCGCGCCGAGCGGTACATGTACACGGCTATACACGGGTCGTTCTATGTGTGCGTATGAGGCAACGTTTCGGAATTGGCAGCTGTGAATTCCGCGTGTGTGTGTGTGGCTACACTTTCTCGATAATAACTTGCGCACAATGTAAACAATATGCATATTTTCAATATAATACACAGCTAAGTCAAGAACAAGAGTTATTTTGGCTTGTAGTTAGGAGATAGTTGAGTTATAACGAGTGCTTTGTACAGATGTATATTCAACGAAGTTTAAAATGTCGAATCGTATAAATTTATTTTCTCTTATGAAGAAGTTAAGTGATTTTCAAACAACAATTGAGTGGCTTAGAGAAATAGAATTAATTCCTACTGAAAAATGGTGAAAAATTTTTTGTTTATAATTTATAATAAATAATGAGCGATGGTTAAAACTTTTAAATACTTATTTAGAATGACATTTATGTTAATATATGTCAAAGTAAACATCATCAAAACGTTGTATATTAAAATGTACAGAAAATACAAAAAATAATTTAAAAAGTGTGTTAACCTTTAAGTCGCCAAAAATCCTTTTAATATACTTCTTTTCTATCCAAATGGAAGCTGTTTACAAAATTTGAAGAAAATCGGAGCGCGGCCGTTTTCGGAAGAATCGCCGAAGAAAATATCCAAGTTGAAAATGAAATTTGTCCACCTACAAATCATTCAAATGAAGCGGAAAATTTTAGTTCAAGTGAAGATGATTTATTGTTTCAAAATGATGAGGAGAGACAGCAATATGTAATCTCTTAGAGAATGGGCCTTAGAAGATGGAAATTTATCTATGAAAAAGCTTGATAGCCTTTTGAAAAGACTGTATCCTGCTTTTCCTAAGTGCCCACAAACTTACAAAACTTTACTAAATACACCATCTAGTATCCCTGTTATTAACTTTGATAATCATGGTCAATTTTAGTATAAAGAAATTGAACAGAACTTGAATGCACTTGATGTTAGCGAATATTTATTACGCTATGGTGAAATAACAGATATTAATATGGATGGACTTCCAATTTCAAATAGTTCCACCTTGAAATTTTGGCCAATCTTAGATAAATTAATTGGAGCTTTAAATGAACTATTTATCATAGGATTTTGTGTAGAGCACAAAGATCCTCCAAATGTTTATGATTACTTAAAGGATTTTGTTAATGAATTAAATGACCTCTTTAATAATGGATTTGAGTGCAATGGATCACGATTTAAATTTAGTGTGCGCCATTATATTCTTGATGCTCCTGCACGTGCTTTTATAAAATGTATTATTGGACATAATGGATATGGTGCTTGTGAAAAGTGTACCGTAGTCGGTAAATGAATTGCTAACAGAATAACTTTCACCAATCTTGATGAACCAATTCGGACTGATGAATCTTTTCTAAATCAAGATCAATCTATTCATTACGAAGGTTATTCTCCTCTTCTTTTTGTGAAAACTAAAATGGTGTCACAGTTCCGTTTAGATGCAATGCATCTTGTCTATTCTGGAGTATTTAAAAGGCTACTTATGGCATGGCTTGAATGGAAGGGTCATTTCAGACTCAGTTTAAATGCTATTGCAGCCGTTTCTGACCTGCTTAAAGTTAGTCTGAAATATTGTCCAAATGATTTTAATAGAAAACGTCCAGATTTTTCAAAAGCACATTTCTATAAAAGTACTGAGTTATGAAGAATGTGTATTTATGATGGCATCTTTGTTTTTTATGGTCCTTTGGATTCAAACATTTACAAGCATTATCTTCTTCTTCATACTGCTATGTATATTTTAGCCAGCCCAGTTTTAGTTCGCACAATGTATAACTATGCTAATGATTGTCTAAGAACATTTATCGTTCATTCTGAAGCAATATATGGAGAAAAATTTATTGTTTACAACGTACATTGCATTTCGCATTTGGCTGAAGAATGTGCTGAACATGGAGAAGTAAATAGTTTTAGTGTGTTTCCTTTCGAAAATCGGTTAAAATCTATCAAAGAATCTCTTCGATCTTTTCGTAAACCGCTTGAACAAGTTGCGAAGCGAGATTTGGAAAAAGACAGAATTCGATCTGTTCATCTACCTTATGATGAAAATAACATTATTCTTTCTCAGAGACGTAATGATCCAACAGAGACAATGCCAGGCATTCAGTATAAGAAGATAATTGTGAATGGTGTTACATTCCAATTGGGATAGCAAAATTCTTGTCTAAAAACATTAGATGGTAGTGTCATGATCATAACAAAAATTCTTCAGAGGAATGACAACTCTGTGTGTATAATGGGCCACAAATATCGTCAATCTGAAGATTATTATGATTATCCGTTACCTTCATCTGTTCTTGGTATTTCTAAAGTAAATCGTTTAAGTACAATAAGGAATGTTAATTGAGTTGGCTGAGATACAAGCTAAATGTTGGCTCATTCATCTTCCTCATAGCCAGTCATGCCTCAGCATACCTTTGTTGCACACGTTTATAATTCATTGAAAGGTATTATATCAACTTAATTATGTGAAGAATATAAAAATTTACAATGAAAAAAAAAACATAATACAATATATCAGTAACATGTAAAGAGAGTATTTCATTTTCTATTAATTTTTAATTTTAAGATATTTCATAAAAAAAAGTTACTAAAAACTTTTTAACAAAAATTAATGATATGATTAGCTTCTTTATGTATATTCAAAAGTGTAATAACATTTATAACTTTCAAGTTCCTTGTAGCACATGAAATATCAGTATTGTTCTTTTTTATTTATTTATAAATTTTTTAAACAAAATATTTTAACTCTGAAAAGCAGGAAAAGTATAATATAAAAAGTATAACCGAAAAGAATTACTCTATTAAAAAAATGTATTCTAATATATTGTTTCTTCTTTTTTTTCTTCAGTTCTTTGTTGTGAAATTTCTTAATGAAAATATAGATGGAGAGAGCAGTGATGAAGATAATGATGTATGTTTTGATGTTGGACATCGAAAGTTAAAAGAAAGAAATGATGAAAAAGGAAATGCAGTTGTGTATTGGCCTCCTAAGCTATATTTGGCAAGTATATATGCAAAGAAAGGGAAAGACCCTGAAGATGATTGGCTTATCTGTACTGTACAAATCAAGCGGTGGTATAATGAGTAAATCATATTACATATCAAATGAAATTCTTTTTTTTTTTGGAAATAGATTTTCACTATGGCCGGAATTCATAGTTCAATCTTATATTTAAGATTGTCTTAAGCTCTCATTTCATCAATTAATGGCTGCATTGTAGCTATTTGATTGGTTAAATGAGTTCTTAAGATGATCTTAAATGTAAGATCGGAATATAAATACCGGCCTACATCTTCTTTCTTTGAGATATAAATATAACATAAATCTTCTATGTCAAAGAGTAAAGCCGGTATTTATAGTCCGATTTTATATTTAAGATGGTCTTAAGTTCATCTTCAGATAATCTGTAGCCAATAAAATAATATAATATCTAAAGATGAACTTAAGACAATCTTAAATATAAAAACAGACTATAAATACCAGCCTAAATATTATTTTTAATTTTTCTGAGTGTATTTTTTTGCTTAAGAAGTATATTTTATAACAATATTTACAAGAAATTATAAATGTATGTTAATTTCTATAATTTTTATGTTTTTAATTGCTGCACGGTTTTACTGTAGAATTTTTTTTTATTTTCTATTTAAAATTTATTTTGTAAAAGGTTTCTTAAGTCTTATATCGAAAGATATTATTTAAATCACAGTGGGCATTTCTATTCATAAATAGAATAATATAAGAATATCATCAATAAATTATTATTTAGTTTTCCTATTTAAGCAACTATTATAGTGCAAAATTTAAATTTTAAAGCATGATTGCTATGTATTTTTATCACTATATATTTTGTTTTTTAGGTCATTATCTTAATGCTAGACAAGGAGCCAAAGGCTTTGAAGAAAATTCAGCTTATGAAACAGAGAAAGAACTTGGAAAAGGGAAAAGAAAACGATTTCCTAAAATTATAAGTGACAATGATTCAGATATAGAGATTCGAAAGAAAAGCAAATTTCCTGCACCACTAAAAATTCCGTTGAAATATCAAGATATAAAGTCTTCAAAATATAAGGGCTCTCAAAATTTAAAGAATAAAATCAAGGAGCTGAATTTTTAAAGTAAGATTTCACTTGATTAAATTTTTATTTAAATTTTTATTTAAATTTTTCCATTTTATTTTATTCGTGCAGAAGCAAAGTTTTTTAGTAAGTTTTAATAATAAAACTTCTTTTAATATAACTTTTGTAATTTTTATTGACATGAATTCAACTCAGAAATTTTTCTATATTGCTTAGATATCGATCTTCAGCAACCTTCATGCTCTAAAATTAAAAGGAAAAAATTTATGAGCAATTTTCAATCATCTTCAGATAAAAATCAAGAATTTATTGCTAATGTGAGCAAAAATCCCACGTATCAACATTTATTCAATGCAGATATAGATCCGAAATTCATGATATTGATAATGTACACAAGAGTCCTATTAAAAAGCAATCTTTGCTCTGTTCTGAGAATTCTAATAATTTGATCGATTCAATCAAAATGTTTACTTATCAAGACTGTACTTCTAAAAATATAATAAAACGGATAGTCTCAAAAAAAATTTCTAAAACAAAAAATTTAAAAAAATTTAACTATATCTGATAAAGTGAGATCTAGATTGAATACATATAAACTATGTGTGTGATAACTTGGACTTAGAAGTAAATCCTGATGCGTCATATATTTCTCACTCTCCTAACAATTCATTATTTATGGAGGTATGTCTTGCAGAATGTAATTCAGATTCATCAGAGATTGTCAGATCAGAATCAAATATAAAAGAAAATGACAAAGAGTGCAAAAGGATTGCATCCTCAAATAAAGAAATTTCAGGTAGCACAAGTATATATTGATAAGAAAATTACTTTATTAACGTTTATTATATAGCGTGTAACGAAACTACTGCTAGATCTTTTAAAGATTCTGTGGCCAATTTAAAAACGATTTTTCCCTAGCGAAAATGAGGTACTAATAATTTTCAAATTATAAATGGTTGGAAATAAGGAATTTTTCCTAAACTAAGCTTTGTACAAATAAAATATTAACAAAATCACATTCTTCGATTAATTTTAAATAGAGTTTACTTTAATTGCATTTTAATTTAAGAATTGCAAAGATATATGATGACAAAAATCGGGAACATGCAAAAAATAATGACTTTCAACGACATTTTCGCTGAGGAAAAATCGTCTCCAAATGATCCCAAGAATCTGCCTTTAAAATATCTAGATAGTTTCAGGAAATCCTGTATATACTTAATTTTATATTTGATTATTCTTCTCTTTTTTTAAAAAACTTATAGATTCATCAGAAACTGACAGATCAGAATCAAATTTAAAAGAAATTAATAAAGAGTGCAAAAGGATTGTATCTTCAAGTAAAAAATTTCACATAATACAAGCATTGGTAAGAAAATGTTTTTATTTACGTTTATTATATATACTTGACTTTATGTTTGATTATTTTCTTTTTTGTTCAACTTATATTTATAGATTTTAGAGAAGATGTCAAAATATATCTTGACAATATTTCTCTTGAGTTGATGAGATCAGCAGTAAGCTCGATGTATCGATAGCAAATCAAATGAAATTAATAGCTTTTCTTTTACCTCACGAGAGAGAAATGATCAGACCACCTGCTTTACCTCTAAAATGTATTAATGATTTCTGGAAGTTCGAAAAATATTTGAAAAATGCAGGAAATATGTCTGCTATGGTAAATTGCGCTAATATAATTATCTATAATTGCTACTTAATTGCTACTTAGATTTTTCTGTGTTCCATTTTGCATTTTATAATTATTTATAATTGTTTATTTTACAGCAATCTACAATAAATTTTCTTCTACATTTATTTAATTGCTCAATTTCTATAGTGATAGACAATTTATTGTAGCTTTTGTGCACTTTTATTTTATATATATATATTTATATTTTTGCCCTTTTACAGATAAAATATATTAGTTGTTATGGTACTGATCTCGATGAAATCAAAGCAACAATGAAGATTATGAAAAAATTGATGTACAACTGTTTAGCAAAAATTATTAATTTTAAAGGTATTAATCCGAACTCTACAAAAATTCCTTTAGAAAAATGTTATTTGTGGGATCTGATACAAGGTAAATTATTTCGATTATTATGTTTTTTATGTATAATTTAGTTATAACTTTATCTTAATCAAATTCTATGTTTATTTTCAGGCGTTGTTCAACAAAAAAAGGAACTGTGATATAGATAAAATCAAAAAAGCATGTCAAAATTGAAGCAAGCTCCAAATCAGAAGCAAGAAATTATTAATTGATGCACTCCAAGCTAGAGAAGACGAGAGAGAGAAAAGAGAGAGAGAGAGAGAAAGAGAGCGCATGGTTAACTATCCCTTTCCTAGAATTCAAGATTCACGACAGATTATAAATCTTTAAATTTTTCATAAGACATTTTGATATAATCATTTAAATAATTGCAATTTTCTTTAAAATATTTTTTATATAATAGTCTTTATTTTTATATGAATATGTGCTCAAATAGATTTATGTGATACATTTTAATTTCAATTTTAGGTTTCATTATAAAAATTAAATTTAAAAATAACATGAATTTTTCTGTTTATAACAAATTAAAGGAGACTAATGTAGCAATTATTTTAATTATGTATCTTATTTTTTTAAAATGTTACATTTATATCAAAATGTTCAATTTACGCGAGGTATGCATAGAAAGGATAAAATATGCAATACTGTTTAAGAAGTTAATATATCATATAAACTTATTATAATGTATGTACTTAATGTATATTTATGTACTTATTAATGTATTATTAATGTATTACTAATTTTTATATACTTATTAATATATTACTAATGTATTACTATTATATATACTAAATGTATTTTTTCAAATTTATTAAACTTATCTCTTAAGTTCAGATTTTCTTTATTTTATATAATAAAATATAATATAAAATTTTAAAGTACTTGGCAGCAGGAATACCGCAACACATGAATTTATGTACATATTATGTACATATTATGAGGCATAAGTTGAAAAAAATGCATATATCTCGATATGTGCATAAATTTATGTGTTAAAGTATTCCTGTTGCCAAGTGTATGTAAGTCGTATATTAGGGATTAAAATAAACGTTTAATAGACGTCTTGTAAACGTCTAATAATAGGGCTTATATTAGGTCTTATTTGAAGACACAAAAACGTTTAATCAACTAAATTTTAGACGTTTATATCAACCAGTCTTTTTAGTGGAATAGTTGTTGATTCGACGTCTTTTTAATGATTTCTCACTGGGCTGTACATGTGATTAAATGATTTATTGCATTACATGATATTGTGTATTATGTACATACTGTAATTATTTTGCATGTACATTTGCATTGTTTTCTTAAACACTTATATAAATATCACTATTATTTATAAATTTCTATAATAAGATGAAAAAAATTAAAAGAAATGTACTTACGTTTTCCATTTCGGCCATATTGCACAATTGTGAATTTGATCATTGATCATGTAAAGATCGATTTTGATACATTACGGCTGCGGTCAAGGAGACATTGAAGATGCTTTGAAGCGTTTGATTGACCAATCAGGTTAAAGAAATCTTTACCCCTTTTATGATTCTTCCTAATTGATTAATCAAACGCTCCAAAGCATCTTCAGCGTCTCTTTGACCGCAGCCATTTATAACTAATGGTACATAAATTAAATGTTACCATAGATATAATACCCATATCACATTAGTGACTCGCAATCGCGATTGCGATTTTGTTTGAACCAATCAGAAAGCAATGATCAACAATTGTGACAAGCAACGATTGACGACAATCATTCAGCTTTCCACTTATTTTTTTTTTAATCGTAGTCGCAATCGCAGGAGCAGCTACGAGTCGTTAATATGATAATCCCCAAAAACTTACTTTTTTAAAAAAAGGTAAAAAAAGGGCGCCAAGCTCATGCACTAATTGTATCCAACTGTCATATTGTCTATAAAAATAGTGATATAAAAAAATTGCGCCAATTAAGAATAAAAATTTGTAAAAGATAAATAAAAGTACAAGGAAGAAAACTTGTACAAGTTAAATAGAAATATTTTAATTGAAAACATCATTATACAAAATAGTTGCTTTAATTTTCAAAAATAATAATATTAAATAATTAAAAATTTATTTAAAAATTGGAAACTAAAAATTAATATAAAACAAGAAAGTAAAAAAAAATTTAATTAAAAAAACTTGGCGCTGCCAATTTTATTAATATATTCAGCTTAAAGCCTAAATTTTCCAATGTAAAACAATATAAATTAATTAAATAAATTAGATCATCATTAAATTTAAATGTTAGACTAATAATTGGAATATGTTCCAATCTTTTAGATTTCCATATTATATAAAGTTGATAAAATAGAAAAAATATAAGCTTGAATAAATCTCATAGAAATTTCTAAAGTAAAAAGTATAATTTGTGAAAATAATATAAGAATTATAATAATTAAATTATTAATTGAAGATCCAGAAGATGTTAAGAGAATTAATAATAAATGTCCAACAATTATATTTGCTGTTAAATATATATTTAATTGGAACATATGCCAATTTTATTGGCAGCGCCAAGTTTTTTTAATTAAAATTTTTTTTACTTTCTTGTTTTATATTAATTTTTAGTTTCCAATTTTTAAATAAATTTTTAATTATTTAATATTATTATTTTTGAAAATTAAAGCAATTATTTTTTATAATGATGTTTTCAATTAAAATATTTCTATTTAACTTGTACAAGTTTTCTTCCTTGTACTTTTATTTATCTTTTACAAATTTTTATTCTTAATTGGCGCAATTTTTTTATATCACTATTTTTATAGACAATATGACAGTTGGATACAATTAGTGCATGAGCTTGGTGCCCTTTTTTACTTTTTTAAAAGGTAAGTTTTTGGGGGATTATATCATTTTTTTTAGTCTAATTTGCTAAGAGATATTATATTAAAAAAAGCATGTATATACATATATACATACATATATATATATATATATATAAAAGATATATAATTATTATATTATATATTTATATTTATATTATTTATATTCGTATAATAGATATATATATGTTTATTTACCTTGCTCTAATTATTATACCGTACTGGCTCTTGCCAATTTTTAATTAATAATTTAATAATTTATTATTTATAACTTGCACTTTATCATTAATCAAAATGCGGTTAATGATACATGTCACTAATGACACATATGACACATGTCATTAATATCGCAAAGCGTCGGTAGCGCAATCTTCTGTCGAGAGTAGGAAAAGTACGTTTTCTCTTTCTATGTGTTGTGTACATGTGGATGGATGACCATGATAAAGACGTTTCTTAATTGAAAATTTTCATATTTCGACTTTGCATTATGATATCTCCGTTTAGAGATCACGCAACGCAAAAATAAAGATACTTTCTTTATACAATTCAAACTCGCTCTATCGATTAAGACTAGTAAAAATTCGATCCGTTCAGCCGTTATTGAAATCTGATAATCTGAGTTACTCTCAACTGTCCGACTCGCGTATAAATACACGGAGTGCCGCGCAATGCTTCGCATGAACTTGGCGCGAGACACTACCGTGTCTCTTGATATGGGCATAAAGTGCACTATGAAATAAATAATAATTTAAAAATAAATATTACTTTACTAAAGATTAAGTCAGGAATGTTCAGAGCGCGACAGGAGCGCTTTACTAACGCCTTCATGCAGACTATAATACAATCTATATTCTGCTATAATATTGTACTTAAATTCTGCATGAGGGCGTTAATAAAGCGTACCTGTCTACCTATTCTAAGCATGATGAAGCAAGATATGTCATATTTATTTGTTACTCAAAGTGTAACGATACGTACATATATTGTAAAGAAGCATAATCATACGTTTTACGTATTGATCTTTACATATTACTGTGATTAATAGGTATGGAAAATAATAGCATTATATCCAGACAGCACAGAATGTTCGGAGAATATTCTAACAAGATGCTTTCCATATATTCCGAGAATATTCGGAAAGAATATTCTTATATGGTTCTAAGAATGTTCTCAACATTTTTAGAATATCATTTATTAAGTTCTCAGAATATTCTAATAACATTTCAATGAATATTCTCTAAATGTTCTAAAAAAGGCAATTTCCAATATTCTCAGAATATTGGAAATAATATTCTTATATAGTTCTAAGAATATTCTGAATATTTTTGGAATATTATTTGTTAAGTTCTCAGAATATTCTAACAAGACGATTCCCAAATATTCAGAGAATATTCGAATACAGTTATTTTCTGAACATATCCTATGGCGCTACAATTGCACTCGTGCAGAAGCAGTTAAAGATTAGGGTACGGCCACATGGACTCAAATTTTCCGCGTAATGCGTACCGCGTAACCAATTAGAGGCGTAATTCTGTTGTGCTTCTGTTATGCTATAACAGAATTACGCCTCTAATTAGTTATGCGGTACGCGTTACGCGGAAAATATCAGTCCATGTGGCCCTTAGAGATTCTCTAAGAATAGTACAACAACTACGAATCGTGATTGTGTTCAAAAGATTTAAGTTGTCTTAAGTGTAATTTTATTATGTTTTAAACTAATCATAGAGCCGTATTAGCCGTATTATTTGAAGACATTACTCGAAGACTTTTAGTGATATTTTCTAGTAAAAATAAGTGTTTTGTATTATATACAGGGTGTCCGAAAAATCGCCTACTCCACTTCGGGAGGTGATTCGGGACCCAAAAGCAAGCAAAAAAGTTCATAATAAACATAGGTCCGGAAATGAGCCGTTTCCGAGTTATAGCCACTTTTATGTTCAAAAATCGTAATTTAGAATCCGCTTGGCATCCCTCTTTCTTAATTATTTCTTAAATTAAAAATTTTTATTTTTTAATTTTTATTTGTTATTTTTATTTAATTTTTAATTTTCAATTTTTATGTTTAAATTTTTATTTTTAAATTTTTATTTTTAATTTTTTTTTAATTATAATGTTTTTAGTTTTTTTCAATTTTTCAATATTTGTAATTGATTTTTGAACATAAAAGTGGCTATAACTCGGAAACGGTTCGTTTCCGAACTTATATTTATATGAACTTTTTTGTTTGTTTTTGGCTCCCGAATCACCTCCCGAAGTGGAGTAGGCGATTTTTCGGACACTGTATATATGTGTGTGTATGTAACACTGTATAATTTAGTACCTGAAAGAAGTGATTTAATTTTTAAGTGTTAATTTTTCATACATATATTTTTTCATATTTTTTGTCATATATTTGTACTTATAATTTTATAATTATATAATAATTATATATATGTGTGTGTGTGTGTGTATATATATATATATATGTGTGTGTGTGTGTGTGTGTGTGTGTGTGTGTGTGTGTGTGTATTTTATGATATAAAATCTTTATTAATTGTATCTATATCTTATTTCTTTCATTATACCTTTTCTTATTAGCCTGAGATTTTACTTCACATTTATCGATGTGTCGGATAGCAATTGACTATCAGATAGAGAATTTCTTAGAATCTCAATAGAGACTCTAGAAATTCTCTTTGACAGCTAATTGCTACGTTCGGCAACGTCGACAAACGTTAAGTAAAATCTCAAGCATGGAATATTCAAAAAGAATATTCCAAAAAGATTCCATGAAAATACGCAGAATGTTCTCTGAAAGTTCATTTTATATCCAAGAAATGTTCTCATAATATTTACGGAATGTTATTAAAATATTATATGTAGTCTATGAATATTATAATTCATAGAATATTCTGTAAAATATTCATAGGATGTTCATAGAACCTGACTTTTTGTCTACTTTTAATGTTCTATTGGAGGTTCATAGGAACTCCAAAGTATTATATAGGAACATTCTAGGAATATTTAAATATTCTCCAATGTTATTCTATGAATGTCCATAGAACATACTTGTGTTATCTGGGTATTATTTGATACATGTAAAGCACATGATAATTTGTTTGAACTGTAACTGTTATTATTGCAATTATCAACAAAAAAGTTTAGTTAACTTTGTAAAAGATATTGGTACGTATAATATGTAAATATAACATATCTTTTTATATGACTTATTTAACAATATATTAATATAATATTTATATTTGCAGGCTCGTGATATTTTCTGTCGAATTAATTTTTATATCGGCTGTTAGCGCTTTGTATTAGCTGCCATAAGCGCTGAAAATATTGGCTGCTTTAGCGCTGACTATTGGTTTGCCTTTAATTATTATAGGCACAACTACTCACTAGTTAAACTCACTAGTTAAACTGTATCCATCTCTCATTAAAAATTGTGTACTTTTTTATATAAAATAAAATACGTTTGGAAACTATATATTCCGTATTTGTAGATTCTTATGACTTTAAACATGGCAGCAATAGATAAATTAGAAAAACTTTTATTATGTCCTAAGTATAGGTGTATTTTGGATGAAATTGGAAAGCCAGTCACTCCAAAATCTATAATATATAAAGAGATAAGTTCTTTGTTAGAAGGAAAAATATCACCAAAATATGTTTACACTATTTTATTGCAAAACAGGTATAAATTACATGATAAACTTTTAAATTATCGATTAAGAGTCACCGCGGATGATAGTGCGTAAAATTTTTATAAAGATTAATAAGTCGCGAAAAATAAAACGCGAAACAAGACATATGCATATATTTTACTTGGTGCATAAACCAAGGTAGATTCTCCATTCGAGAATACTATAAGACCCCTCTTTACCCCCCTGCAGAGATGTAAGCGAGAAAAATATCGGGGCGAAGTCGCTGAATCGGGAATCGAACCCGAGTCTTTCGCTTGCCGGGCGACTGCTCTAAAACCACTGAGCTATTCAGCCCCACACCGATACCTCTCTCGCCTAATTGTAGAAATAATGGGAACGCGATTAGCTTCGCGTAAATTTAAACAAATTATTTATATATATTTTTCTCGCTTACATCTCTGCAGGGGGGTAAAGAAGGGTCTTATAATATTCTTGAATGGAGAATCTACTTTGGTTTATGCATCAAGTAATATATATGCTATGACGTTGCCGTCTAGTCGCGCGTCCACCTGCCCCGACAATTTTGACGGGGCGCAGGCCGAGCGACCGCGCCAGAAGCCAAATCGAAAGAGAGCTATCGAACTCCCCAGAGAGACGAGCAATTCGGTCGTGTTTCGTGCCTGTATTAATTTATCTTTCATTTTGTGTTCACGAAAATTCGGGCAACCCGCCGGGGGACGTTTGGAGAGCGAGGATTATATCGAGGGAGGCGTTGCAGCAGCCTACGACGCGACGCTTCTGTCGGGAGCGGAGGAAAGAAATCACGTTCGATGTATCTAGCCTCGAGACACGCACGCGAGGACCTCACCCTTCGCTGGGAAGAGGAGAATGAGGACCCGATCAGCACCACTCTCCGAGGGTGGAGGACGTAAGATGGGCCTCCGCCGGGCCACGACAGCAAGGCCCCCGGCTGGAAGTTTTATATTCGGCGCCGTTTCGCGCCGGGCGCCGGAATACCTCGCGCGCAATAAGGCGCGAGGATATCGCGCGTGTCGCGCTGTGATTGGCCGCGGGATCGCGCACCCCTGCGCGCCGTTATCGACGCGTCTATCGACCCCGGATCGGAAGATCCCGGGGATCACTCTGGCCCGGGCGCTCGGCACGTCTTGAAAAATCGAAGCTGTCTTGTGAAAAATATCGTTGTCGTCAAGTGACGTTCTGTTTCTTCGTTGTCGAGATTGTGAGGCGAGATTCCCGAGGACCCTCCCCTGCGAAAAGGAACAGGCTCGGTAAGATTGCCCAGTAATTGATTGTGAGCCACGTACGCGACTCGTTCCGCCGGCCGATCGTTCTGTCGCCGTCGTCATTTTTAGTGTCTCGCCACCATTCCGGCCTCACGCAGGGCGGTTGATTTTCGCGAATATCGGGCGACCGAGAACAAGCGGCCGAGGTAGCGTGTCGTAACGGAGGCCGTAATTAATCAGGCACGATCTCTCTCTTTCTCCGGGGTACTACCCACGCGTAATTATCGACCGTTGAGTATCGACCGCGTGCGCGAAAGATCGCGGAGAACGCGAACTCCGCCGTGCTGTCGTATTGTTGTCGTTGCCGCGTGAAGTATTCCTGCGACGATCTGCGAACGAACGTGTTGTGATTAATGATGTGTGTGTGTGTGTGCGATTAATCGGTTTTTGCGTGAGCATCCCGTAATAACTACGTGTTCAGGAGCGTATGTGTTTCTGTCGCATCTATGATGTGCGTGTGTAACGTTGCGTCGTAATAATTGTCGTACGGCGAACGTGTCGCGGCGGAGATAATCGCCGAAAGATTCCGCAATTAACGAAATCTGAGTTGGAAGCGCTATAAAGAGAGGTGAACGTTAAGCGAAGATAATAATCTCCGATAATAGTCAGATATCGAACATCGATCGTATCGCTCGCCTGTCGCAGACGGTATCTGCCGTCTTCTCTTAATAAATCTCGCTCAAAAATTAATAGCGCTGTCGAATTTGTATTGCTGTCGATCGAAATAGCGAGTTTGGAAATTGAAAGGGCGAAGATCGAGCCGATAAAGTATCGATTCCGACGTAGAAATTCCGTTACATTCTGAAATATTATGCGGCCTAGCGAATCCTAGCCATAAAAACGGGCTTGAGTGAGAAACAGAATTACTCTTGCGCTCTCTCTCTTTTTCTGAAGTCGTCGCTTCGGAACGAATGTTCGACTTGGTCGATTTACGATTGTTAACTGCGCTATTATTTGGGAATTGTTATTGATCTCGCTACCTTCGTTATTAGAGCTTTTTGTAAATATCCGTTCTCATTCTGAGTTATTGTTTACTTTACTTTTATATCATTTTTCTTATTAATAAAATTTGTTATATTTTTCTTTTAAGTCGAAATACTTTATTTGAGTGTCAATCTGTCGTGGTTGTCGAATTCCATTCCGTCTGTCGAATCTCGAACTATCTAAATCTCGCATAATCAATTGGCTTTCTCCAAAACTCCGTCCCTCTACCGTTAGGAGAGCTGGTCGGCCCGTGGCGAAAAAGGCTATCGTTCGTTTTTCTCGCGTTCCTTTGGCGTTTAGCGAAACTGATACATGCAAGACCGTATCTGGCGCCCAACTTCAGCATATCGAAACGGCCTTCGCTTCGCCGCGGCTCGCGCACGAACTCCTTCCATCCCGGTTCGTTCGAGCGTGAGGTCATTATATTCGTTGCGTTTTTGACGGCGTTCTCGCTCACCTTTCACGCCCTCCTCTCCACCATCCCGAGTATTATCAAGATGGTGAAATTTGAATTATAATAGAACGTCGCAATGCATATGTCTTGTTTCGCGTCTTATTTTTCGCAACTTATTAAGGGGGGAACCTAGTTTATAGGATCAAAAATTTCGAAATTTTTTTTTTACTTTAATCGATAATAGTACTCTCAAAAAAGATACTCGTAAAGTTATAGAGCGAAATTCGAAATATTTTTATAGTTATAGCTTGAAGAGCAATGTAGGAGCGCGCAAGTATAGGAGCGCGCGATAGGAATTAAAGTTGTGCTGTATTTTTTGGATTTTAAGATGGTATTATTTTGCTCGGCAAATGTTTGTCGAAGCATATTTGAGCCAGTGTTCATATACAAGAAGTCTGTGTATATGTTTATATGTGTAAGTGTAGCTGAAATGACTAATTGATTTATAAAGAAATTTTCGAAAAGAAGAGCTCGTGATGAATATGAAAAAAGCTATAATGGCAACATTATGTTACTATTATTCTACAAATGAACAACTAAAATATGAAAATTATCTAATGGAAGCCGAGAGTTAATGCGAGTGGTGCAAAGCTGAAACCAGAGCTGAAGAAAAAAAATTATGACTATCCCTCTCCAATTATTATTTACATCAAATATTGAAAAACATCTTATTCCTATTTATAAAGAACTATCAAAAGAGAAGAATTAAGAAGAATTTTTAACAAGATTTCCAAGACGTACACAAAACTCTAACGAGAGTTTCAATTTAACGATTTGGAGTTTAGCTCCGACAACATTTGAATTTTGATCCGAAAATTATTGAAATCGCCACTTTTATTGTTGCAGGAATCTTTAATGAAAGATATTCCACCATATTACAGACAATGATGTTGCTAGAAATAAACATTGGTCAATAATGTAAAATATTCGCCGACAAATACGACGAAGAACGAGTTACGAGGCAGGAGCGACGCGGACTAAGCAGCACAAAAGAGGCTCGTATAGCTCATAGGATTGACCAAATATAACAAAACAAATTTTATGATGAAGTGGAAGACTTGTTATATGGACCTGGTATAGCAGATTAACTGTAAGTTACCAATAATTATTCTTTTTTAGTACCGCAAACTTTAAACGCGATTTTCTCGAAACCACTTTTTCCAAATTGGCGTACACGATAAAGAAAAAACTATTCGACCAATTGACTTCTTCCAACATTTTTTAGTTACATAATTGTCAACCATCCTAAATGAACTAAAAACATTTAAGAAAAAACTAGTTTAAATAATTTATTTTTGCATAAATAAGTCAAAATTTTTGGGTCGAAATCGCTATTTTTCACTAAAGTCCCATAATTTTTATAATTTTATATATTTTTCTTAATTTTTTTTAGTTCATTGACGACAGAATTTTATAACGAGTAAAACCGTATCGGTTTTTTCTGTTTTAGACGAGAAATGGAGGCTCCATTGTGTACGCCAATTCGCAAGTTCGGTCACGCGGCACAACAATAATCATTGCAAAACTCTATATAAATATTATTATTTATTTAATAAAAAATATTTTTTGTATTGTATAAACATGTAGTAAATTAGTAGTAGTTATTCTTAAAGTTTTAAAAGGATCAATTTTATTGTTAGTTCTTAAAAAATTCTTAAAGTTCACCTTATTTTCAGCGTTCTAAACTAGGTTCCCCCCTTAATCTTCATAAAAATTTTACGCACTATCATCTGCGGTGGCTCTTAATCGCTCTTTTCTTGTATATCGTGTTGTTTAATATATTTCAGAGCCTAATTCTTTATCTATTTTAATTTGTTTAAATTTACGCGGAGCTAATCGCGTTCCCATTATTTCTACAAATGGGCGAGAGAGGTATCGATGTGGAGTTGAATAGCTCAGTGGTTTTAGAGCAGTCGCCCGGCAAGACTCGGGTTCGATTCCCGATTCAGCGACTTCGCCCCGATATTTTTCTCGCTTACATTTCTGCAGGGGGGTAAAGAGGGGTCTTATAGTATTCTCGAATGGAGAATCTACCTTGGTTTATGCACCAAGTAAAATATATGCATATGTCTTGTTTCGCGTCTTATTTTTCGTGACTTATTCTTTATAAAAATTTTACGCACTATCATCCGCGGTGGCTCTTAATCACTCTTTTCTTGTATATCGTGTTGTTTAATACATTTCAGAGCCTAATTCTTTATCTATTTTAATTTGTTTTAAATTATCATAATATAAGTAAACCTATCAATACTACAATTGATATATCTACTGATATTGAAGAATCTCTTAATTTATCATCCACAGATAAAGATTTACAATTTGATCTCAATATATGAAAACTTGGCATGATATAGATTGCGAATCAATAATTTATAAATCTAATGATAAAATACAAAGAAATTATAATACATTACGGCGTCGCAGATGGACAAATATAATTTTTGAACTTATAAATAAAGTTACTAAATTACCATGTGAGTAGGTATACAGGGCCGGTTCTAACCCAGGTCCTCTCAGGGGGGGTGAGGCGCGAGGAGAACCGTGGTGCGGGGTGAGTGACGTCACGCGCGAGGAAGGAGGAATTGCGACGTTTGATGGGTGACGTCACCGCGGGGAAAGGGGATCCGCAGCGCGAGCGATGGACGAGGGGGTCTGCGCAGTGAAGGGGGGATCCGCGGCGCGAGCGATAGACGAAGGGGTCCGCGAGGTGAAGGGGGAACCACGGCGCGAACGATAGACGATGAGGTCAGTGCGGGGAAGGAGGATCCGCGGAAAAAAAGACGGTGGTGTGAGAAGGACAGCGCTACGTGTGGGAAAAGGATAGTGCTATGTGTGCGACAAGGATGTCATCAACGTGTGACAAGGATGGCGTCATCATGGAACAAGAATGACGCATAAGTGTGAGAAGGATGATGTAAAGGTAACAACGTAAGGTAAGTGAACAACGAGTATATGAATGAGAGAGAATGATAATATTGCGAACAACGCGTGCGAGAGAGAGAACGATAGCACCTACAAAAGAGAGAACGATAATACCGCGAGACTTACAATTAGCGCGCGAAAGAGAGAGAACGATAGCGCGAAGACGATACATGCGAGAGAGAACGATAATATCGCAAGATTTATAATTAACGCGAGTGAGAAAGAGAAAGAGAGAGACTTAAAACTAGCGCGAGAGAGAGATAGCGCAAGGATGGGAACGCAAGGGAGAGGTGCATAAATAATTATATTTTCTTAAATATATAAAATTTATTAAAATTTGTGTGTGTGTTTTATACATATTTGTGTGTGTGTGTGTGTGTGTGTGTGTGTGCTTAAAATTAATAATATAAAAAATTAAAAAAATATAAAATATAATAAAATATAAAAAATATAAAATATAATAATAAAATATATATATATATATATATATATATATATATACATATATAGAGGAGGGAGGACGGTGCGCCGGACCAGGGGAGGCCGCTTCTGAAACAGAAAAGACACACATCTCATTAGATTTTAATAATTATTTATAATAATTTATTTAATATAAAAATAATACTTACATATGTCCCACCATTCTTCTTCTTCTTCAAAGATTTTATATGATTCTTCTTCGAAGAGTTTTCGCAAATAAAAGATGTCAGTATACTTTCAACTATTCACCTCATCGTCTAATCGAGAGGCCTTCAATCGGACACAGTACAATTGGACACGGGGCAAATGGATACGGAACAAATGGACACGAAACATTGCACACGGTTCATTTGGACACGGTTAAATTGGACACATAAAAACGCACACCGATCAGTTGGACACGTAAAAATGCATACCGTTCAGACGTACACCGTTCAGTTACACACCGTTCAATTGGACACCGCTCAGTCGGCCACGAGCAAATGCACACCGCTCAGTCGGCCACGAACAAATGCACACCGATCAGTCGGCTACGAAAAGATGCACACCGATCAGTCGGCCACGAAAAAATGCACACCGCTCAGTCGGACACGTAAAAATGCACACCGTTCAGTTGCACACCGTTCAGTTGTACACACACACACACACACACACACACACACACACACACACACACACACACACACACACACACACACACACACACACACACACAGGGGGTGCAAGGGGGGCTTCGCCCCCCCCCCCGCACCCACTCCTTCCTCCTCGCTTCATGTGCAAAGTTGTACATAGTGCAAAGTTGGTGCGCTAT